>JAKCPB010000793.1:0-119367 GCA_021442155.1 Cymbidium sinense | reverse complement strand
TCTATTTTTGGAAACCTCCTTTGGCCAACTATATCTTTATTCAAATTCAAATTAATCTCTTAATGAAAATTGATTTAAACTTTCCTAAGATTTGATCCATCATTATTTAATTTGAATTAAGTATATTAAAATAAATCTAATCTATTTTAGGAAAGTAGCTTGGCCGAATTTATGAATATTACTTGGATTTTATTAAATAATGCTTGTATGTAGGGGTGTGTGTTTGGTTGATTTGGATGGATTGGATGATAAATTTTTAAAACCGATTGGTTTTGGATTCTAAAAATTGAACTAAACCTACCAAATAAAATGCAAAAAATAAACCTAATAATAATTTGGTTAGATTATTTTGGTTTGGTTTTGGATAAACTGAAGTTTGCTACATTTAAAAATTATTGACATAATTTTTTATTGTATAATGAACAAGCAATAAGAAAAATAACATAAATATAATAAAAAATGCAATTAACTACTTCATGCGCTAAAATAAATATTTAGAACTAATTTTTACTTACCTTAACGATGTTTTGAACTTAGAATTGATGGAACCATATTACCATGTTATGAGACCAAAATATTTTGAAAAATTGGATAATGGTCCTCCAAAAAAGCACCTACCAAGTATTAAATAAATAAATAAAAATAAGTGTATAATAGATAAGCCTACTATACATAAATTAATAATACCTCATTACATATAATTACTTTTGTTTATTTGGTTCCATCCAAAATTTTATTTAACAAACTGATCCAAAAACCAAAGTTTTCTATAATTAAAAGTAAAATCCAAATTCTAAGTTCAAAACCAAACCAAATTAAAAACTTTGGTTTGGTTTGGCTTTTTTGGTTAAAACCAAATAATTCACACTCCTACTTGTATGTTATCTTTTTCCTTCATTCATTCAATCCAGATGAATTGATTGAATATTCCATGATATTGCATTAAATATTAATTGAATCCCATCATGAAAACTTCCTTTTTGGCAGATCATATATCATGCTTAATTTAAATTATTCCCCTTTTCACTTGGACAATTAATTGTGTCTTAACTTGTTTGGTAATAATTCAAACTCTTCTCTCCTCTCTCTCTCTCTCTCTCTCTCTCTCTCTCTCTCTCTAAGCAATAATTTCTTAATTACATTAGAAATCAAGTCATATGATGAATTGATTAAATTTAAATCTCTTTCCAAATTAATTTTCTTCCATATCCCCTTTTTTGTCAATTTTTTTCATGCTAAATTAATTTAATTTAATTGATTGAAATTGAATCACTTACTAATTAAACCTTCTCTTCCTTGCCTTGCCTAAAATCCCTCTTATAAAATTTGAATTTCAAATTGATTTTAATTAAATCAACCTTCCATATTAAATTCTCTCTTATTTCTCTTTGGCCATTTTTTTATCTCATTGCATTTATTTTTATTTATTGGTTTATATTTAAATAAGTTTTCCTCTTATTTTTCTCCACTTGGAGGAACCTCATGACCCATTGTCTTATAAATAATATTTCTTGACTTGGGAAAATCTCTTACTTCTCTTGGGAAAATCTTGGCCTTTTGAGATCTCTTCTCTTCTTGGTTAATCAAGTGCTAATTTCATCATCCTTTTCCATCCTCCAACCTACAAGTGATTGGCTTGAGGATTGTACTTGGAGGATTAGCCCTTGTGCTTCTTATGCATTTTCTTGTCCTGCATGCATTTGGACTTGTTCCTTCTTGGTGGTTGATGAGTTAAAGTGTTCTTACCGTTAAGGAAAAGTATGGTGTTGGGTTGTACTTGTGAAAGTCTGAAATTTGTTGTAATCTCATTTTGACTTAGTAAATTTTAGCTTGGGTTGCCGGGCATTAGGCGTGGGTAAGATTTTGGAGTTTGGCGAACCACATAAAATATTTGTATTATCTTTCTTTATTTTGTGCACTTTACTTTTATGTAATGTCTGGTTGTTGTTTTATTTCTCTGCAACTTTATAATTAAAAATTTAAGTTTTATACAAAATTGGAATTCACACGATTCACTTCATGAGAGCTACCAAGAAATTTTTAAAACTCCCTAGGACTCCCAGAGCATTTCCAAGCCTTCCCCACTTCGGATTTTCTCTTCCCGTGCAAAGGCGAAATAGGGGAGCTCACATCCAATTTCTTCATTTCTCAATTTTATGTAAAATCTAAGGAAGATTTGCCTTGGGTTTGATCCATTTGGGTTAAGCTTTGGGTTGATCCAAGATGGGTTTGGGTTTTGAATATTCAAGTGATCATGGCTTGGTTCCAAGAGAATTGGCTCAATTTTGCTCTTATGGGTCAAATTAGGTTAATTGGGTTGACCAATTATCAAATTGGGTCAAACCAAGGCTTATTAGGTTAAATGATGATTTGAAGTGTGGTTCAATTGGTTTCAATCAATTTGGCTTAGGTTTGATTTTTGGCTCATTTGGATTCACATAGGTCAAATGGGTTATTTGACCAATTTAAATTGGTCAAATTGGCTTATTAGATGTAGATTCATGTTCAATTGGTAATTGAAGATGATTTTTACTTTAGAGTTGATTTAGATTTAATTTAGTTTTAGACCAATTTGACCATTTAGGTCAATTTGGGCTAAGTTTCAATTGGTCTAAAAGAGCTTTATGGTTTTGATTAAGTTCAATAATCAACTTGGAATTAAACTTGAGCCATTGGTTTAATCAATTTGGGTTGGATCATGATTTGACCTATTTTGGTCTTTTAGGTCAATTTTGGTCAACTTGAGTCAAAGGATCAATTGGGTTTGGTTTGGCTCAATTGATGGTCAAGTCATGTTCAATCATTGATCATGGGTTGGTGTTAAGCCATGGTTTCAATTGCTTTAGTGTATGATAGGTTTTGGCTAATTTGGTTCCTATGGGTTAACTTGAAATGATAAAGTTGACTTGGTTTGAATTTATGATAATTGATGATCTAGGGTGGTCAACAATCATGGTGAAAGGTTTTGATGAGCTTGGTTCAATCCAATTTGGGTTATTACTCAAATGGTTCTTTAGGTCACTTTGGATCAAGTGAACCTAAATGGGTCAATTGTCTTGATTTTGGTTTAACTAGTTGAATTTATATGAGTTTAGGATTAAAATATAAATTTAGTTGTAATCAATTTAGATTCTAACAGGTTTTGGTTCATTTAAAAATTTCAAGTCAAAAGGGCTAAGTTGATTTTGACTTGGGTTGATCTTAGTTTGGTTTGATAATTGCATGTTTCATTTATATTTTGATAGGTGGTTGGAGGAATGATTGACTCAAGAAAAAATCCATTGGTTTTGACTTGATTTGGATGGGATTTGGTTAAGTCTAAAGAATTTGAAAGGGTCTTTGATTAGGTTTTGATTTGATTTTGGATTTAGTTTTGGTCATTTAAATGTAAGTTTCATTTATATTTGGGAAGATATTTAAAGAATATTGATTTATAAGAAAATCAAATGAGTTTGGAGTGATTTGAAAGCAAATTTAAGCTCATGAAGGTAGGTCCAAAGAGCTTATAAGAGAATTTGATTTAGTTTGATTGAATTTTGATCATTGTGTAGATTTCATTTATATTTGTGAAGATGATTGAATATATGAAAAGAAATCAATTGAATTTGGATTGAATTGGGTGGATTTGGCTAAGTTTGTAGAATCAGAACATGGCTTAGAGGGTTTAGAGCTTGGATTTGATCTTGGGTTTCAATCATTTAGAGTTGGGTTTGATTGAATTTTATTTGGGTAGGCTAAATCCATGGATTCAATCATAAGGCTTAGGAAGGATTTTGAGCTTGGATTTGAGGTTGAGATTGATTGTAAATTTTGGAATTTTTTAATTTGAATTCAAATTTTAATTTGGGGTTTGATTTGAAAGTGAACATTGATTGGGTTTAGACTAGGGTAGGTAAGTCTTAGTCCCATGTTGGCCTCTAGCTTGGGTTAAGTGTTCACCAAATCACTAGAAGTATCTTAAGACTAAGAAGTTCTTGGTGTCTAGAAAGTCCTAGATCTGTGATGAGGAGATTGGGAACTCATTCCAAAGTAAGGTCAACATAATGATAAAATATCAATTTTAATTTGAATGAGAAAATTTTGATGAGATTCAAAAGATGGAAGATATTTAAGCATTATGGAGAATATTTGAATTTGATTTAAATGAGATGTATCCATGTGTAATTTATAGCTACATTTTAGAAGACATGCATGCTATATATTATAAACAAAATCAATTTATGTGATTTATTAACATTTAGTAATATCAAAAACTATGATGTCATAGTTTTTGAGTTAATTAAAGAGATTACGAGGCAAAAACAATATCTATATAGTGAAATTCTAGAAAAATATGTCTTAAGACAAATTTTTTTGGAAAAGAAGACAAAGTTTGAATAAATTGGTGCATAAATCAAATCCATCAAGGGTGAAAGATATTATTTAAGAATGTTATTAAATCATGCTTATGGACCGACATCATTTATTGATTTATGAAAAGTACAAAAAAAATACAGTGTTTCACATTTAAAGAAGCAAATGAAGCATGGTTTGTTACGTGACTATATTTGATATTTAAACATGCATCCAATTTTCAAATGCCATTTAAATTACGACTATTTTTGCTATTTAATTTAATTGTCTATAAATATAAATCAACTATGAAATAATTATTATAATTATCTGTCTCAAGATTATCAAAATAATGGTAGTCTTTTTGAAGAATTATGTGTGAGAAAAACATTAAAAAAACATCAAAGTATTTATTGAGAGAATGGGTAAGAGTATATATGAATTTGATCTACCTAAATTGCCAAGAAAATATTACTTCATTTGAGAAAGATGAAGAATTTCAGAGGGAGCTAATGGAAGAATTAAATGTAATGACACTAGTGAAGATATTAACATAATCCGAGACTTAATGTAGATCGAAAAAGGCATATGTAGAAATTATAAAATGTGTATATCATAAGAAGAATGTCATATTTTTTATAGATGGTCATGGTGGTACATAAAATATATTTATATCGAGCATTACTTGCAATCTTAAGAATGGATGGTCACAGTAATAGTAATAGCAACATGTGGGGTAGCAGCATCAATCTTATGAGGTCGAACAACACATTCGACATTTAAAATACCAATAAATGCAACATAATAAAGTAGATGTGCAATACCAAATCAAAGTGGTCTTGCATTATTACTTAAGAAATCAAGTATTATAATTTGGGATGAAGCGCGAATGGTAAAACGAACATCAGTAGAGTCTTTGGACAAAAAATTAAGAGATATTATGAATAACTCTATTTATTTTAGTGGCAAAATGATTGTATTTGAAGGTGACTTTCGATAAGTTGTACCTATCGTGCATCAAAATGAAATTATTAAGTATAGTTTATTAATGTCATATTTATGGTCAGATATAGAAATTTTTAAATTAAAAGAGAATATGAGAGCAAAAAATGATTCATTATTTTATGAATTCATACTTAGAATTGGAAATGGAGATGAGCGACAAGATAGATTAGTAAAGATTCTAAATGAGATGATAATAAACTATGTGAGTGGTGAAGATTGAAGATTTATTAATAAATGATATATATTCATGTTTTCATGAAAATGCTATATCAGCGATTACATTATGAAAAGAGCTATCTTAGCAACAAAAATAATTATCATAAGATAAATCAAAGCTTAAAAAATATTTTCGGAAATTAGATAAATTACTTCAATTTTATTGATGTTATTGATGGCAAATCTAATCTCTATTATGTGAAATTTACTCATTGGCACTAATGGACTTTACATGACTTGTTCTAAAAAAAATTGTCCAATAATATTTATGAAGAAATTTAGATCTTTCAAATGGATAATAAATAAAACAAGAATGATTTGCAAATTATTTAAAGAGAATGTTATTCTTTGAAATATCATTTTCAATTCTCTAGCAAATTATTTTTGATCCCAAGAATACCTTTATGTCAAGTGGCGATGAAACTCTACCATTTAAATTTAAATTAAAATAATTTCCAATGCATCAATGTTTTGCAATGACAATCATAAAATTTAAGGTCAAACAATACCTAATGTTGATATATCTTTACATGTATTCATTATGAACAATTATGTTGCATTATCTAGAATTTTTTAATGAACAACACAAAGTGCTTATCATTTATAAATATGCATCAAGGCAAGATTATACAAGAAATATTGTATACAAAATATACTAATATCTTCTTAATAATCTTTAAATTATATAAAAATCATCTTTTGATATGAATAAATTTTATTTATTCTTTTTATTGAAATATCATAATACATTTTCACTTCTTAAGCATATGCTAACAATATTTTTTAAAAAATTATGATAGGTCAATATTTATGGATTCATCAAATATTATCACCAATTAGCATCAATGTTACTAGAGCATAAAATTTAGTTCTTGAAAGAGAATATAAAAGATTTTAAATACAAGGAAAGGTCAAAATGATGGATGTGAAAGTAATTAATTATTACAATTAAATATTTTGGTATTATATTATTATATACAATTTTGTTAGTAATGATTTTGTATTATATTCTTTATAATCAATATTTTTAAAAAAATAATTAACTTTAATTTCAATGATTTCTCTTGTCTTATGAACATTGTTCAAAGATATATGCAATAATGTACAATGATATTATCGATAAACAAATTAAATATTGGCAAGATATATATATGATATCAATTTGTGAATGTATTATATAAAATAATCATAAAATAGTGAAGAAGTTGATGATAATAATTTCTCATTCTACTAAATTACAACAATATCGGATGAAGTCAAATCCAAATTCACTTCATGTACAAATTTTCTTAGTTTTATTATATTTTTCTTTCTTATTATATGAAATTCTTAATATTAATAATATTTATTTATATTTGAAACATATATTTTCTATTGGTTGAAAGTTAATGGCGTTAGATTGGTGTATTGAGATGGATAAAAAGAAATTATCAAGGGAGACCTACAAGTTTTGGATTTATGCACTTAGATTGTGAACTTAAGAAATATTTTGTAATATATATATATATATCATATATATATTTGCTTATCTGGGTTATTTACATTCACATTGTGGAAGCATTAGCTTTGATCAAGGCCAACAATTAGAAGAAATAAGGATGAGTTTTAAATAATAGCAAAATTAATTATTGGAAAATATTATAATGATATAATATTCTTAAATATATTTTAATATTTTGTAATCATTTTAATGGTTACAACAATCTATAAGTATTGATTTTAATTTTTTTTATAATCATTATATATTTAAAATTATTTGCATTGTCAACATCATCAACAAGTTTAGAAATTAATCAAGATTTGATAGAATAAAAAATAAAGGATTGGTATGTAAGTTTTTTTAAATATGCTTGATTAGTTTATTATAATGATTACTTTTGATTAACTTGAAATTTAAATTATAGGTTTAATGAAATTCTACTATGGTCAATTAACTAATGAAAGATATGTACTAATTAATTTTTTTTAAGATCCATTTAGCATTTATAGAGAATGTATATAAAATTATGTATTTTAAAATAATATTTTTTATAATAATATTATTTACTAGATCAAGTACTATGATACAAGGGTGTCTACAAAGGAATATAGAAAGGAAACATTTAGTATAATGATATAGTATATAATCAAAGGTAATTAAAAGAAGATTCAATAGAATGTATAAGTGCTCAAATAAAATGTAGAATATAGTTTGAGGTAAATAATTTATGAAATTAAAATGATTTATATTTAATGGTTATTATGTTTCTTATATTGATTTTTTTTCATATAGATATCTTATTAAATTAGATGTTGCAACCTCAAATTCTACATTTATATTATTTGATGATGGTGAAGCTCTTATTGGTATGAGAATAGATCTAAAAAAAATAAAGGTAATCAATTAATAGATTTTTAAATTTCTAAATAATATATTAAATTTTTTCAAATTTATTTAATTTATTTAATTTATTTATTTTTCCTCATAGGAATTGATAGTGAGTATAAAGATAATATCACAAACTTCATTGGTTCCCCAAGATTTTCTCAATTAAGGCATAAAATTTATGTGAATGATCTCTAGACATTCATTGTTCAATTAATAAATGACTTTGATAGGGTTTGAAAAAATAAAATTAGAGAATGGTTAAAATCATTTAATGAAATAGTATATTTTTCTACAAGACAATTTCATCAAGTCATAATACTTCATTTTCATTATTATTTTCTTATTTATATATTTTTTCTAAAAATTTATTCAAAAATTACACTTTACTCTTTGATTTTTTAGGCAATTTTAAAATTAATTAGATGCATCACTAAAAGTTAAATGTGATGTTGTTTTGAAACAATAATAATAATTATTATTAAAATGATTAAAGGATTAAAAATGTAATTTTAAAACTTCATTTTGGTTGTAATTGATTAAATTTGATATTACCTATATTTTTATTTTTCATATTTAATTTTTAATTTATTATCATTTTGTTTATGATATTAAACAATAAGATAGGGATACATACATGATATAAAGAAAGACATTTCTATTTTTTTTTAAAAATCTAGGACATGAATACGTTGGATGACATTATAATAATAATTAGAATAATGTATATATATTAAATAGATAAAATATTTAAAATATTAAAAAATAAGTCATTTAATAAAAAATTTAAAATTAATTATTAAGTATATAAATATATATATATATATATATATATATATATATATATATATATATTATTATAGTAATTTATTTTTATTATCATTAATAATTTTAATGAATAAAATTTATTATCAATTCTAATTTATAAAATTAATTATAATTTTTTTAATTTTTAATTATTTGTAATAAATATATCTTATTATTCTCTCTTTTTTAGCTCAAATATCATTATAAAATTTTAAAACTCTCATAATAATTTAAAATAATATATTTAAAATATTTTTTTATATAATTTAAATCAATTATTTAGGTCAATTATGTATTAAAAATCAACTTATTTTTTTTCAAATTAGAATTATTTTAAATAATATAATAATTAAATAATAATCATAATATGCATAATTAAAATAAATAAAATTATATCATTTTTTTTAGAAAAATACAAATAATTAGTAAGATAAAATCACCAAATTTATAAGAGTTTACTCACCTTCTTAAGATTAAATAATAAAATTAGTTTTGCTCAAGATTTATTAATTAAATTTTTTGATTACTACAAAAGTTAATAAAATATCAAAATCCTTTTTATCCTTTTTTGAAATATAAATCATATATAATTTTTAAAAAATTAAATGAAGTGATCAATTTAAGTAATTTATGAATTTAATTACATATTAATTAATATATGCATATTAAATGTTTTAAAAATTGTAATATTATATAAATATAAATATAATTTATAAGAATAAAATAACAATATTAAAAAATTTTAAAAAATTTTATGATTTAAAATTATTATAAAATTATAAAATATAGTGTTGTGATTTAAAAACCATTTGTGATAGTGATTTATTTATTTATTTATATAAAATTATTATTCTATTTAAATATTAACAAAACTAAAATTTTACATGGAAAAAAATCGATAAGAAAAAATCATGATTAAAAAAATCTTACTATGTATCTTTATAGTACAAAATTTTTATAAATTAAATTATATGAGAAACAACAACTATATTATTCATGGTAAAATTTAATTAAATGATGGTTACATTGATTGATGATGAAATATCATGGAAACAAAATTATTCAATTAGATATTATTTTTATTATTAATTATTAGATATATTATTCTTATTTTGCTTTTTTATGAAATGAAGCTATTTATGATTAGAGAAGTATCAGTAAATACATGCAAAGATTAACCACTATCATAATCTAAATGATTCCTTTGTTCATTTGAACTATTTTAAGTATTTGAATACTCAAATAAGTATGTGAGATATTAAATTAGATCCTTTAATTTCGATTTGACTATAAAAAAATCTATGTTTGAATATTTATTTAATATCAATGTTTAAGAATATTTTAAGTGTTTGATCTCTAATTTCAAAATTAGCTTGCTTTTAGCATCAAGATTCATGCTTGATATATATTTTTAAGTGTCATATCTTTATAATAGATTACATGAGTTAAAATATTGATTACATGAGATTACAATAAGTTAAAATTAAATTCATTTTAAGATGTATATAATACAATTTGCTAATATTCATCTCAAAATTATTCTTAAGGTGGGAATTATTTTGAGGAGGGGCAAAATTATAAACTTCTCCATCTAATTGAATAAAATTAATAATTTTAGACTCGACGATTATTAATACTTTTTAAATTTATTCTTTATAATTAGTACTTTTTAAAAAATAATTAACTTTAATTTCAATGATTTCTCTTGTCTTATGAACATTGTTCAAAGATATATGCAATAATGTACAATGATATTATCGATAACTTTACTAACAAATTAAATATTAGCAAGATATATTTGATATCAAATGGACAAATTAAAATATAAAAAAAATTTATAATGTGAATGATAAATTTTTAGATTATATAAAATAATCTCAAAAATATTGAAGAAGTTGATGATAATAATTTCTCATCATCTACTAAATTATCAAAAATATATGAAGTCAAATCCAAATTCACCTTCATGTACAAATTTTCTTAGTTTTATTATATTTTTCTTTCTTATTATATGAAATTCTTAATATTAATAATATTAATTTATATTTGAAACATATATTCTTCTATTGGTTATGAAAGTTAATGACGTTAGATTGGTGTATAGACAGATGGATAAAAAAAATTATTAAGGGAGACCTACAAGGTTTTGGATTTATG
Source organism: Cymbidium sinense (assembly GCA_021442155.1). Lineage (NCBI taxonomy): Eukaryota > Viridiplantae > Streptophyta > Magnoliopsida > Asparagales > Orchidaceae > Cymbidium > Cymbidium sinense. The sequence goes on along the minus strand of JAKCPB010000793.1, from coordinate 108,485 downwards.
ACACTTAGATTGTAAACTTAAGAAAAAAATATTTTTGTATTTGCTTCATCTTTATTTACATTCACATTTGTGGGAAGCATTAGCTTCTGATTACAAGGCCAACAATTAGAAGAAATAAAAGATGAGTTTTAAATAATATTAGCAAAATTAATTATTGGAAAATATTATAATGATATAATATTCATAAATTTATTTTAATATTTAATGCAAAATTTTAATGGTTACAACATATCTATACAAGTATTGATTTTATGTCTTTACATTATGATTAGTTGTGTTGACATGTGCCATAATTAAATAACATTTCTATCAATTATAAGTTTATGATTTATATATTTTCATTATTTATTAATACTTCATAAATTTTGATAAACAATCTATGTCTTTAACACAAAAATTATTAAATAAATGTATGTTCTTCATGTTCAACTATATAATAATTTAAAATATATTAACCTTTACTTGATTAAATTTTAAAGTAACATTCATATTGATCATTTAAGAATTTTATTATATTTATTTAGTAATATATGTTCACTTATTAACTCTCATTTTATCTAATTAATTATTTGTATCCAATAGAAACCAATAAATATTTTGGTTAAATATGATAATATATTTAAAATAATTTTCCATAATTTATCTCTTATTTATCAAAATCTTTATAAAAAATTAATTATTCATCTTCTAAATTTTAAAATCATATTTATAAAAAGTTATCTAGTCATTCTTAACACAAAATTATTAAATAAATGTATGTTGTTCATGTTTAACTATATAATAATTTAAAATATATTAACCTTCACTTGATTATATTTTAACTTAACATTCATATGATCATTTAAGAATTTTATATATATTTATTTAGTAATATATGTTCACTTATTAACTCTCATTTATCAATTAATTATTTTTTATTCAATAGAAAATAATAAATATTTTTGGTTAAATATGATAATATATTTAAATTAAAATTTCATAATTTATTTCTTATGACTACCTACAATTTATCAAAATCTTTATAAAAGTTATCTATTTATTTTTAAAATTTTAAACATAATATTCAATCATTAATAAATCTTACTTAAATTAATGTAAAATATTCATAAATCAAAGCTTTAAGATAATGTTAAATTAAGTAGTTAATTTGAGTTGATCATTCTTTGAAAGGGACTTTGCTCCTTAAGGTTATATACATTCTAAGATATATATCTAAGTGACACTCTTTGATGATATGTTTATACTTTAATTTATCAAAATCAACATAAACATTATGAGATACTATTATCCTAATATGATATCTATATATTAATATTAGTTAGTCTAGAAGACATATATTGAACCATCATAATAGGCCTATTAAGATCATCCTTTTATCAATTTTTTAGAGTGAGATGAGCAAAATCTTATCAAGGCTTGTATGGTGTAAATATTGTTCTTATTAAAATGACTCCATGATCGATTCATTAGAAAATTACGTTAGGCATGCTATCTAAATGGGACATCTATAAAAAATTGTTTGGCAATCAAAGTGAAACAAAATTATAATTTTTTATTTGTTGATTATAAATTTATAATTATCAATTTTACAAACTCAATCTTATGAACAATTAGCCATTTTCATATTGGTTTTATTTATTACTCTCTTTCTCTTTGCCAACAATCTAACTAAAACACAAATAAATAAATAAGTATATATATGTATATATACATATATATATATATATATATATATATATGAAAGATTTATATATTACCACAATTTCTATATATTTACAAATCTAATATAAAGTTACATATTTACTTATATAATATTTTTTTATACTTAAAAATGTGCATTTTATATTTAATAAGTAAGTAATGATGATATTTTTCATATGATTTTTAAGAATGGGGTGTTATATATATGTAAAATTTGAAGTTTATGTATTAAATATATAAATACATAAGAACTGTGTGGCATGTGTTTTATGTGTGTATATATATATATATATATATATATATATATATATATATATTAACCCATGTAATTATTACTAACAAAAAAAAAAAACAATGTAGTAAGCAACATAATTTTATCCAACATTGTGAACTATAATCTGAATCAAAATATTAGATTGTAATTAAGAAATTAATTCAATGTTGTCATGAAGAAAACTATAAAATCAAAATGCACTTATATATAAAATAAGATAATAAAACCCTCAAAATTCATCTATAACTTAAACTAAAAAAACCAAAATGCTCATAAAATGGCCTTACATTTTATTATTATTATTATTATCATTATTATTATTATTATTATTATTATTATTATTATTATTATTATTATTATTGTAAATACACAAAATATATTTTCTTGTGTGTGTGTATTAAATCCAACCTTTCCAACAATCTTCCACTTAGTCTCATACATTATTAATATCTTAAGAGCTTTATATTTGCTATCTTCACAAAAAATATCTTTTACAATATGGGTAATTAACAAACTTGATATATAATCAAATATTTTATAATTTTTTTTATAAGAGACTCATCAATGAACACTAAATCAATATGATTAACAACATAGATCAAGTATGGATGTGTAGCATGAAAATTTTATGTGATCATATACATACATATTTCCTTGGTGTATTTAATAACAAAAAAAAGTTATAAATATAGTTACATAAATTTATTTTAGAGTTTTAAATAATAATGTAATAATAATACTTTAGTGTGATAAAAAAACATGTTTACAATTATTAAATAACTCATACTATTCTAGCATATTATCAAAGTAAATAACTCTCATACGAGTCACATATTTATAAAATAATTTAGGTGGTAAATCTTTTGTAAGTGAATCTACAATCAAAAGATTTGTCCATAGATACTTGAGAACTAACCTTTTTTTTTATAAAAATTTTTTATGTTAATATGATTTGATTTTGACGAACTTCTCTAATTCTTTGAATACAACTTGTGACTTGTTATCATAATTTATTTTTAAGATCTCTCTATTACATCAAATATATTTATCCCTTAAAATTTCAGTCATATTCCTTAATTTGATGTCTCATAACAAGCTATAAATTATGCTTTCATAGTGAAAAAAACTATGATTGATTATTTAACACTCTTCTGATAGTTCCCTTAATATGAAAATAATGTATAAAGTGGATCTTCTATAGGCAATTAGCAAAATCAAAATTAAATCTCTAAATGATCATCTGCATAAAATATATTAATCTATTTTAATCTTGCACCCATTTTATTATTTTTCAATGATTCATTTTGGGTTACTTAAATATCTATCAATCATTCCAATAATATGTAATATCTAGTACAAACTTGAACATAGATAAGACTCTACTACATGGGATCTCTATCTCTTTCTTTTAATTCATTTCTTAGACAAGAAGTAAAGAACTTATCACCTTCAGCCATGTGTGTATCTTCTTTTGCACAATCTTTTATTCCAAATCTACTAAGCTCTTTATCGATATATGTTGTTTGTGATAAACTAAGTATACCAAAATGATCTTGATGAATTTGTATACCCAATATAAAGACATTCCCAAGATCTTTCATTTTAAATTTATTTAAAAAAATCTCATGTAAAAGGTCCATATTTACTTGCCATTAGAATATTATCAACATATAGCATTAGAATATTGAATTTACTCTCACTAATCTTGTGATAAATACATTGATTAATATGTGGTGTTTATTTTATTTCTCAAACTCTTTGGGGAATTTGAAAAATAAAATTTTGTATGTTGTTGGACACCATGTAGATCCATGAGATGTTCTTATTAGAGTGATTACATTGAGGAATGATGTACTATCTCAAAGAAGTCACCATCCTACAATAGACCTAATCACCTTAAGGACTAGGACAAGTCTTGAATGTACCCAGATTCTCTACTTTACATGAAAAATAAAGCGGGGTTTATTTTAAAACTAGGTTATTAAGTTCTATGCAAGCCCCATTGTTAATTACATCATAAAGAATGAGATTCCTTAAAAATACTCTCGATTGTAAATGATCATTGTCCAAAGATTTCAAAGATAGGGCTATCAACAAATTGGTTATTTTTTGGAAGATCAAGTGGATTGATCAAAGGATGGAGTTATTATGAACCAAATGGAGATGAGTAGATGCTCTGATGCTAGGAAACCTAGTGAGTATCTAAACTATCATATGGTTGGGCTTCATATTTTTAAAATTTGAAGAGATTTATTTGAGTTGAATTTTTATTAGAAATCTAGGGCTTACAATCCATAACATAAGATCATGGAAATGCCTTGTGAGGATTTATGCTTATAGCAAAAAGAAAACATCGACCTACCTAAATCTAGGAGATTTGGTGAGAGCCAAAGCATGACCTAAATCTAAAAAAAATGTGTATATTGTTTACCTCCACAAGAGGATAAATCATTTTTGCTTACCAATTAGGAGTCATGAACTAACTCCTCTATGATTTTAAATACAGTAGACAAATCTTATGCTGCAAGATAGCTAGGCTATTGTTTATTTAGAAAGAGATTAAGTCCCAAACATACTCCCTGACTAGATCAAGGGCATGAATAAATGACTTAATCTAATGCTAATTTTGTTAAGTTTATTATAATTTTGGATAATTTATTTCACATAGGCTATGGGATTTCATATGCCTAATGCAGAAGTTTTATTATAGGTTAAAATCGGTAAGAAGGAGTGTGTTTTCACCATGGTTCTCAAAGATCAAGCCATTTTTCATGCAAAGCCCTCCATTAGCAGAGTGAAGCAATATATTTTATGCATGATGAGACAACATCAAGCTAAGGGGTTGCTAATTATTTTATTATATTGATTTATGTCCTAAGCTTTTTAGGTGAGGTTATGAGTTGTTAATTTTAATTTTGAGTTGATTAATTGGATAGAAAATTTATTTTTTTCTAAGAGTCTAATCGTATCCAGGTCATTCATCAATCAATGAAGAAACTAGGAAAATCATCTAATACAAACTAAACAAACACCAAATAATTTTATAAAACTAGTGCAAAAGAATAAAAATGATTGGGTTCCACTACAAACCCACAAAAGAAAAGTGGGTAATTTCTACCCTTATACTAGATTACAAAAGAATAATTACAATTTAGAAAGAATTATTGTTATGGGGGTCTTCATTCTTCATTTCTTTCTTTCTTTCTTTCTTTCTTTCTTTCTTCTTTCTTCATTTGGACTTGGGATATAGTTTTCTCCAAGGTTTCACATGGTACATAAGAGTCTTATGACCAATGTTCACCTTCATCCCCCATAACATTCATTCTTAATCTTAAATACAAAATTACATTAAAATGGGAAAGATAAATCTAACTAAACTTTTAGAGATTAGCTAAACATACACAACCCAAGAAGTTATAGGAATAATTTTGGACTTAGTACTTTACATGGGTAATCAAGTCCACTATCCTAATTTGGATCATGTTTATATAAGCAACTGCACAAAATTATTTATATATATTTTATTATAGTGCCCCTTAAGCACAATCTGAGATGACATGATTAGACTAAGATCATCCTACTCCATTCCTTGCATGCATCATAATATCCAATCTAAAATATTATCACAAAATAAAATCGGGCATCAAACTGCACCTAACATAGAGCTAGAAATAGTAACTTAGCCTAATGTGTGTGTGATTTAAGGCTCGTGTGGCATGTCTTAGCTAGGCTTTAAGGTTGGAATTTTCTAAGTGTGGAGGATTCAACTTAGATGGTGGTTTCTTTTTAAGTGTTTTAGTTGATTTGTTAATTTTATTTGATGATTTGATTTGATTTGAATGAACCTATACGTATTTACTAAAATTATATAAAGAGAAAAGAGAGAGAACTTCTCTTTCATCTCCACCTTAAGTAACTTCTAAGGCAGACTCATTAATGATTTTTTTAGTGAATATTTTATTATATGTTTTAATTAACCCTAAGTTTAGATTTTCTCTAAATAAATCTATTCAATAGGAAAGGCATCTTAGGAATAATCAAGGTGAATTATTATCACATAACACAACAATTATTTATTTTTTAACATGTATACCACACATATGAAAACACCTAAGCATACTATACATGCGTAAATCTAAGCACACCTTAATGATGAATGCAAAGAGATGTTGCTTAAGAAAATTTGGATATTTCCATGAATGTATGTTTTATTATTTAGAAAAGAGGGACTTTTTTTCCATTAATCAAATGCACCTTTACATGTATAAAAGAAATAAGTGAGTATGGCACCATTATTTTCCACATGGGGTGCAAGGTACAAGACCTACTTGGGATACTTAAAGTCTCATAACCGGGATGTCGATACTAATATATCACTTTTCTTAAATATATGTGCATGTACAAAAATAAACATATGGATGAAGAATCATGTAAAAGATTTTGTGTTTGTTTGATTGGTGTATGAATTACATGTGTAAATGTGGGGATTTTTCTTAAGTCATAACATAAAAAATTCATAAGAATAGATTTAGGCAAGTGTTATGTTCTTTTCAAAATAACTATACACTTTACAAATCCTATTCAAATCCATGCTAAAAAAGGAGAAGAAAATCATATAAAGAACACATCATATACTATAATCACATGCAAGCTTATAAGTACTTATAAGTAGCATATCTTTATTTATAATCTTTGATTTATAGGTTTTGAAAATAATTTTTGGTTTAATAATGATAATATCCACTCATATTCTTACTTGAGCCAAAACATGCAATTTGACATAAAGGAAATATTTCATTTATTTGATTTTTCAAAAGATATGAATGCATGATTTTATATGGCACACAATATTTATCATGCTTAGAAAGAAATAAAGTGATGTAAGAATATGACTTCATTCACCTTAATTAATTCCTAAGGACAATCCTATAAGATAAGATTATTCAAAGTAAATCAAAATTCTTTAAATATATTTTTATTTTTAGATTTGATTTGAGTTAGAAAATGTGAAAAGAGTTTGTTGGTCTTAACCTATTTCCCCCATGTATGAATTGGTTTAGTTTAATTTTTAGAATAATTAGATTAATTTTATATTTTGTTTAGGTTAAGGTGTGAATTAAATCCATTAATTACCCATTACCTACACCACTTTAACATAATTAACCAAACAATTATAAACCAACATATGATATGCAACCACATGGAATTTAAATCAGCAATGCACCTAAGAAATGAAGCATAATGTAATTGGCTCATAATTATGATTAATTAAACTAAAGGGTTTAATTAAGTACTTTCATAACCATCCACATGTAGGTTGGATATAATTTCCTTTGAAGCCTCTTATGTTATTGAACACCTAAGAATACCCAAGAATTAAGATGCTTAAGTTCTGTAATGATTTGATTTTTTAATTTTGATTAATTGAATTTATTAATGAAGTGATTAAGCCATTAATTGCAACTTGATTAAATGTTTTCCAAATGGAGTGAACTTAGGGAGAAGATATAAAAAGGAATCCTAATCTCATTCCCTAAGTCTATTAACTATTTTAACGTGATTAGAAAACTTAATGGATTCATCACTATTTAATAGTTTAATTAATCACATTTAAGAGAGTAGTAGGGTGAATCGCAATTCTCCTAATTAATCCAATTTCAAGAAAATCATGGAGAGGTCATTATCAACTCTAGGAAGTTTGAAATTAATTTCTGAAATAATTAAGAAGTAATTAATATAATTACATTCTCAATAAAATCTAAATTGAGTGAAATCTAATGTTCAAAATTAATTAAACTTAATTTTATATTATTTCCCATTGAATTATCTTTAAAGTCAACTTGAGTTTGTATTTCTTGGATTTTTTTATATTTAGTTATGAATTTATGAATTTTTTGTGATTAAAGGATAATAAGAATACCTTAATTAATTAACTAATTTGACGCCATGGCAGAATGCGGCGTGCTTTCCATTGGTGCGATGGGATTAGTTATTTATGTTATAACACAACAACATCAGGGTTGCGTTTCTAGGCCATCTAATCAAAGATCGGATGGCTAGGATTAATCCCGTTGTTATTAAAGGTTTAAATTAGAGATCTAGCGAGATTTAATCATGATCGTCCATCTAAAACATGCCGGATGGACTGCCCATGATTCATCCCTGCCTAAGTTGCGGGAGATGGAGGCCGTCCATTCTCCATGGCTTGATTCGAGCTCACCTAAACTTGGATTAGGCATAGATTCATCCCACACCATCAAGAGGTGTAGGGAAGAACATCCAACGGCTAGGATCTAATGGGATTACAATTCCCTTCACAAAAGACCAAGCAATATTCAACTTAGGATCAATTTTGAGTCATACTTCACCGGAGGCTACCGGTGTTTCCAATGGAGGGGGTAGCTTAGTCTAGTGGAGACGAAGCTCTATTGAAAGTTCCAAGCCACAATTTGAAGTGGATGTATGGGTTGACCAAGCTCCCCTTTAATGGCTTGCAACTTTGATCAAAATCCCTTTTCCTGAGGCTTGGATGCTTGAGAAACAATTTGGGTGAGCTTAACTTGCTTCCTTGATGGTGCTTGCAAAGTTGATTTGGATTTGGTGGAGAATTGAGCAAGTTTGAATTTCACCTCCTTTGTTGAAGCTGAGAAGTAGAAATTCAATAGAACTTGGGAATGCTTAGAAAAACTTGGAGAAGATTGCTTAGAGTTCCGGGCTTTATCAATTGAGTGTGTGCATTGAGTGGGAATGAGGGGAGTATATTTCCCCTACTTGGATCAGGACTGAGAGCCATCTTGCTATTTTCCTTCAATTGCTTGGATTTAATGGGTTGTTTTTGCTGTTAGGGACTCCATGTGCTTCGATTTTGGCAGAGGAGTGGAGGAGGGGGAAGTGCACATGTGCTAGGTGAGTGTAGGAGGTAATCCAAGTAGAAAATTTTCATTGGAGGGGGTTGGTTTGGCTTTGGGTTGGGTCATGGCTGACCCAAAACCCATTGGTTCATGTTTAGCACCCTTCTTGGTGTCCATGTGGTCCACTAGGAGGATGCCAAGTGGCCATGAGAAGTAATTGGCCAAATTCCAAATGAATTTATTATGACCCAAGAGTAAAATAGTCATTTGGCCTTGATTTTTATTTAAAAAGATTTGAGATGTATAAAAAATAGGTTGGACCAAATTTCAAAGAATTTGGAGTTGATTTGATATGATTTGGCTTAAGTTGACTTATTTAGGTCAAAATGGGTCAACTTGGGTCAAGTTGTCCAATTGGTCAAATTGGGTCAAACCATGGGTTAGGTCAAGTTCAAATGTTCATTTGTAACTGATGGATGTCATTGGTTTGTTTAAATTTGGTTTAGAATTGACTTTGGTTCATTTGAGTTCATTTAGGTTAAATGGGTCAAGTTGACCAATTTGACCCCATTTGATCCAATTGGATTTGGTCATGGGTTGACTTAGGCTTATTTGAAATATTTTGCAAGTTTTGATTTCAATCAATTTTGGTTTGGTTTAGTATCAAGATGATTTGACCTTTTAAGTCAAGTTGGGTTCATTATCAATTGGGCTAGGATTTAGTTGGTTGGCCAAGAAGCTTTTGGTCAAGTTCAACAATTGATTTAGAATGAATTTGACCCATTGGTTGCAATCAATTTGGCTTAGATCAAGATTTGACCAATTTTGACTTTAGGTCAACTTGGGTCAACTTAGGTCAAGTGGCCAATTAGGCTAGGTTTAGCTCAATTGATGGCATGGTCATGTTCAATCATTGATTATGAATTAGTTTAGATTAGTGGTTTCAATCAATTTAGTTTGTGGTGGATTTGGCTAGTTGAGGTTTCATTTAGGCTAAGTGTTGCTTGGTCAAAGGCTAAGTTTGACTTGGTTTGACCCAATTTGAGTGATTGATCATCCTAGGATGATTGTTGCTTATAATGTGAGGCTTAGATGGGCTTAGTTAAATCCAATTTGGGTTGAAGGTGCTTTAGGTCACTTTGGGTCAAGTTAGCCTAAGTGGGTCAATTGGCTTGATCAAGGCTTGATTCAAGTTTGGTTGAACTCACATATGGACTTATGATTGAAATATAAATCCAATTGCAATTGATTTGGAGTCAAATGGGTTTTGATTCATTTGATAATTTCAAGTTAAAAGGGTGAACAAGGGTTTGACTTGGGTTAATTTGATTTTGATTTGATGATTGAAGTTTATGTTTATATTTAGTTTGTGATTGAAGGAATGATTGTTTGAAGAGGGAATCCAAAGGTTTGGATTGATTTGAGAATGATTTTGTTAAGTTCAAGAATTTGACTTGAAAGAGCATAAGTTAGATTTTGGTTAGATTTGGATTTGAGTTTTGAATTTAGTTTTGGTTATTTGAATTTATATTTCATTTATATTTAAGAATATAAATGAGAATATAAATGGGTTATGAAAATATCTTTTGAGTTTGGAGTGATTTTGATTTGATTTGAGCTAAGTCCCCAAGATGAAATCAAAGGCTTAGGAAAGCTTTTGGATTTAAAATTGATCATGGATTTCAATCATTTGGAATTGATTCATGATTTGGATTTTGAATTTGATTTCAATTTGAAAAAAAAATCAATTGAGTTGGAATTAATTTGAGTTTGAAGTTGAAGATGATTTGAATTTGAAGATGATTTGAATTTGAAGTTGATTTGAAAGAAGGAAGTGAGTATTTGGTTCAAGCTACAGGGTAGGAATATTTTTCTATTACCCTTAAGGCATAACATATTCCTATGTCTAACTCTTCCAAATCTATAGGATTAGGTTAAGTGTTCACCTAATCACTAGAAGTATCTTAAGACTAAGGAACTCTTAATATCTAGATGAGTCCTACGTCTAAGATGAAGAAGTTGAAAGCTCACTCCAAAAGTGGCTAAATCTCTAGGATTAGGTTAAGTGTTCACCTAATCAGTAGAAGTATCTTAAGACTAAGGAACTCTTAATGTCTAGATGAGTCCTATGTCTAAGATGAAGAAGTTAAAAGCTCACTCCAAAAGTGAATCAAAAGATGTAATCATTTGATTAAATTTCTTATACCATTAACAGGATGCTTTCTTTAAATCGTCGATGAATTTTTTTTTTAATTTGCATACGAGATATTTTAAATTAGAAGATTAAAAATTTTCTAGTTACACCATATATATAATTTTTAAAATGACATCATTGAAAAATGCAGTTTTTACATTCATTTAATGTAATTCTAAATCATAATGAGCTAATAGTGACAAAATAATTCTAAAAGAATCTTTAAAAAAACTGAAGAAAAAATCTTTTTATAATCAATGCCATTTTTTTGAGTGAAACTTTTGACAACTAGACGTGTTTTATATCTTTGAACGTTGCCTTTTGAATATTGTTTAATTTTAAAAACCCATTTACAACCCATCAATTTTGTTGATTTAGATAATTTGATAAGATGCTAAACATCATTATCTTTCATTGATTTCATCTCATTCTCTATAGCTTCTATCCTTTTATAGGAGTTGAACATTGTTGGACTTGACTAAAAGAGATTATATCATTTTCCAATCTAATGTTAAACTCATGTTCTTGGAGATACACAACATAATCATAAAATTGTTGATCTCCTCTCTATAGAGGATTTTCTTAATGACACTTCAGTTTGAGGTTGTTGTGACTCCTCAATATGAGTGGGAGTTAACTCAAATATATTTTGATTATCTATATTTACAACATGAATAATATCAAGTAAAATTTTCTAATTGTTTAATCATTTCCTATTGTAATTGTATTTAGAGTAGCATATTGTTCTTCAAATATAAAATTCTTATTGCCCATCATCATACAACCTCAATAAATTTAGCATTGTTTATCTTAAAAAGGATTTATTTAAAAATCATAAAACTTAAAATCATTCGACTTTTTTTAATATCCATCAAAATAATAGCTAACTTTCTTGAGTCTAATTTTCTCTCATTGAGCTTATATGACTTAACTTGATCTAGACAAACCTAGATGTGAAGATGATTAATACTAAGCCTAATCCATAATTCATATGAGGTTTTAACTACTACTTTACTTGGAACTCTACTAAGGATGTAAACTATAATATTTTATACTTCTTTCCAAAGTGATTCAGATAAAAAAGAATGATTTATCATATTTCTAACCATATCCAAATATGGTCGATTTCACCTCTTAGTTATACCATTTTGACCTAGAGTTCCTAGTATGGTATATTAAGGAATGATGAGACATTCCTAAATATTTAGCAAAAGGGTTTGAACATTGTTCATGATTCATTATATCTACCAGTATTCAGTAAGATTTGATAGTTTTATTTTCCTACTAGGCGATTTTCAAATGTAGCCTTAAAAACTTTAAATACATCCAATGATTGTTACTTCTCATATATCAAGTATAAATACATAAAATGAGAATAATAATCTATGGAAGTAATAAAATATTATTGAGCATTCCGAGTAGTTGTAAGGAAGGACCATAAATATAGTATGAATTAATTCCAAGGCAGCTTAAACTCTATTGCCACCAATTTTTTTAATATTTATTTATTTTCCCTCGATCGTTCAATATAGACTTTATCATCTAAAAATCAAGAGAATCAAAATCTATCGACATAAATATTTTAATTCTTTGTTTAGAAATATATCCTAAATGCTTAAGCCATAACATATATGATTTTATTCATTAATTTTTTGCTTTATACTAAAATAACTTGCATGCAATTTTTCATTGTCAAAAGCAAAAATATTTAATTTATATAGATTATCAACTAAGGAACCCATTATAATAATATTTAAAATGAAAAGATTAATTTTTTATTTTTAAATGAACTAAAATAACCATCTTTTTCTAAATAAGAAATAAAAATTAGACGTTGTCTAAATGATGATACTTAAAATGTCTCATTTAAATCCAAAATAAAGTTAAATTCTAAATATAATCTATATAAGAATATTGCTTTAAGAGTAGCATTATTTTCATTTTTTCTTATATAAATAAATCTTTCAACATCAGACTTCTTAGACCTACATAGTCACACTTATGTGAGCTTACACTTATATATATTTGCCAAGTGTGATTTGCTCGAGGATAAATTAACATCGAATAAGCAAAGTTGAGAAGTTTACTCTTTATTTTGAGTAAATTAGCATATTTGGGATAATCATTTTCACATGATCAGCCTTTTTTGCAAATGAAATAAGTGATAGTGATCTTATTTATTTATATTTAAAGTCCCTTTATAACTCCTTTACTTTTATAAATTCTTTTCTTTTAGCAATAATGCCACGATAAAAAATAACTAAATGAGCACTTTCTATCTTATATTGTTTCAATCTTTTTCTCTTGAACACACACAACAATAAACTCATTGAGTCTATTTTTTCTTTCAGTATTATAAAAGATTAAATTGTATAAAATATTAAAATTAAGTGCATAAGAGCGTCATCAAACATCTCTAACTTTAGTGCTCTCAATTTAATAACAAAATTAGACATCTCTATAATATACTTCATTGCATTTTCATTGCCTTTATAATGCATTGAAATATGCTTATTAAAACGATTACTCTCTCTTGACCTTTTTGAACTAAAATGATCTCTTATTTAGTTTAGAAACTTTTTAACATTTATCATCAAACATTTTTCTTATGATTTCTTAAATATAATCCTTCATGATCATAGAATTCATGTTATCTCATTTTTAAAATTAGCTATTTGTTCAATAGTACTTTTCAATTATGGCGGATGGATGTTTAATTCATAGTCATGATCTATATATGAATTATGGTGATATATATTTTTCTATTTCTTAAAGTTTATGTTAAGTATTGAAATGTTATTCAAATTGATACACATTGAAGAAACATTAACTAAATTAACAAAAAATATTCACAATTAATAACATTATCATTTTCTTATGCATATATAATATAAATAAAATATCAATTATATATATGCTTGAAATGACATTTTATAAGATGGATTCATATAAGATACCTAATATAACATTGCAATTTAGTCATTCGATAGAAATAATAATTTTGAAATTACTTAAGTTAAACCCCTTAGCTTAATTTATCATTAATTATGAGTCAAATTGCATTATGCCTTTTTCTTCCTAGGTGCATTGCAAATTTAAATTTTTTATGAGGTTTCATGTCATCTCATTGAATCATAATTATTTGATTGACTATACTAAGGTGGTGTAAGTAAGGAGTAATTAACATGCTTAATTCATACCTTAACCTAATCAAAATTTAAAATGAATTTAATCATCTAAAAATTGAACAAAAATATCAAACAAATATGGGCGTTAAGAATAGCAAACTCACCTCACATTTTCCAAATTAAATCAAACTCAAAATCAAACAAAAATCACATTAAACAAACTTTGATTTACTTTAAGCTTTCTCATTTCATAAGATTGCCTTTAGGAATTAATTAAGGTGAATATGTTTACATGCTTTCATTGCTTTAGTTCTTTCCCAACATGCTAAATATGTGTGTCATATTATTTCATGCATTCATGCTTTCAAAAATCAAATTTAAAATGAAAATCTTTCTTTTATGTTAAATTGCATGTTTTGGCTAAAGTAAGAATATGAGTGGCTATTATCACTATTAAATCCATATTATTTTCAAAAATATATGAATCAATTATCAAAAATTGAAAGTGCATTACTTATATCTTACTTTTAAGCTTTCATGTGAGTAATAATATAAGGATGTGCTTAGTATAGTTTTCCTTCTCATCTCTTTAGGTATAGTTTTGATAGGATTTGGCAAAGTGTATAGTTCATTTGAAAAGAACCTAACACTTTCCTAATTCCATCTTCTATTCATTCATTTACTATTACTTAAGAAGGATACCTATACTTGTACACATAAATTGCATAAATAAAAATAAATCAACCAACACAAACTTTGCATTCTTTCTTTTCCATTCATTTCTTTTGTATTTAAGGAAAGTCACATATTAGTCAGGACAACCTTGGGGTTGCGATGCTTTAAGTAGCCCTTTGTAGGTTTTGTATCTTACACCCCTGGTTAACAATGGCGTCGTACTCACTTATGCTTTTCATACATTCATATGTGCATGTGAAAATTGGACAAGAAATTCCTTTGCCGCTTAATGAAAATCATGCATCATAAACATTCAAATTTTGTTAAATGAACTACTTAGCACGCATCATAAAGTGTGCTAAACATTCTTATTTGTATGTATAGATATGTTTAGGACTGATTCATATTCATGTTATATATGTTGGGAAAAAAATGAAGTGATATATATTTTGTGAATTTAGATCATTTTATTTATTCTTGAAATGCCTTTCTTTTTGAATAAGTTTGTTTAGAGTTAATATAAACTTAATATTAATTAAAGCATATAATAAAACATTCACTAAAGAAGACTAAAACATGAATCCACTTTAGAAATTACTTAGTTTACGGAAGGAAAGAGAAGTTCTCTTCTCTTTCCCTCTCTTTATAACATAGTAATTAATTATATGATTCACTTGAACCCAATCAAAATATAAAATAAAATCAACCCAAAATAATTAAATCACTTAAATGAAAATCTCCTCTAAGTTGAATACTCTTCACACTTAAAAAAGTCTAACTTAAAGCCATAGCTAAGCATACCACACAAACCTCTAAAAGCACATTAGGCTAAGTCACCACTTTTAGTTTTAGGTTAGGGCAGTGCATGGTTTGATGTTTGCTTTTATTTTGTGATATATGTTTTAGTCTAGATGATAAGGATGTATTTGCATAGAATGAATGATAGGATGATAATCAGTCTAATCATTATTTTCTACAGGGGATTGTGCTTAAGGGGCATTATGATAAATAAAAGTATAAATACTTTTGTTGTGTAGGTGGTTATACCCTTAAGCATAATCCAATAGGCCAGGTGGACTTAGTCACCTATGTGTGGGGTGATAAGTCCAATATACATGCTTGGAATTTTGTATGGTTTGTTTAGGTAATCTCTATTTTGCAGGTATCGATTAGATTTATTTTTCCTTTTCAAGTAATTTTTGCAATTAAGATTTTGGAATGATTATTATGGGGATTAGGATGAACATTGGTCATAAGATCTTATCTTATGTACCATGTGAAGCCTTTGAGCTCACATTCCAATCATCCAAAAGAAGGAATTAAAGAAGAAAGAAGAAAAGAAGAAGAAAAAAGAAAAGAAGAGTGAAGAAATGATGCTTGAAGACCCCCATAACAATGAATTCCTTACTTAATTGTGTTTAATTCATTTGTAATCCGAGTTGTGTAAGGGTAGAGCTCGGCTACCTTTTTTTTTGGGTTTATGCGGTGGTACCCGACCACAATGTCCTCTTATTCTTTTATGATTAGCTTTATAAATTGATTGATGATTTGTTTAGCTTGTGCATTAAGTGGCATTATTTTCCTAGTTTCTTCCTTGCTTTATGTATGGACTGGATGTGGATTAGCCTCTTAGGAAAAAATAAATCTTCTATCAAATTTAATAATTCAAAATTAAAAATAAAGAACTCATAACCTCACCTAAAGCTAAGGCTAAAAATCTAGATAAATGAATTAATAATCCCTTAGCTGGATGAGTATTTCTTTTGTAACATCATGCACAAATGAATATTATTTTGACTCTTGATTGGAGGGCTTCCACCTTTGCCAAAGAAACTTGGCTTGACCTTTGAGAGCCATGGTGGAAACACACCTCCTCCCTTCTTGTTAATTTTGGCCAATAATCTTACTTCTCATGCATTAGGCATATGAATCCTATAAGCCCGAGTCAAATGATTGTCCAAAAATGAAAATAATATGTAATATGATTTGCGTTAGATTTAGGTCATTTGAAGCATGCCCTTACATGATCTAGTCTCTTTAGGGAGTGAGTTTTAAGGACTTAGTCTCTTTCTAAATTAATAATAGCTTAGCTATCTTCCATAAAAATTATGACTTGCCTACATGAATTTGAAATCATGGGAGGAGTTAGTTGGCACCACTATGTTTTAGTCACTGGTTTATCCTCTCTAGCTCATTTTCACTTGATCTCACAGCTCTAGATTTAATAACTCCCTTCTATGTGCCATAAGCATAAATCCTTTGATCTTTCAAAATAAACTTGTGTTGTGGTCCTAAAATCTTTGGAGACTCATTACCTTAATCAAAAGTACTCTAATCTTTCTTAATAACTTCTTGCCCTATGAGCAAAACTACTTTGATAAACCCTACTTTACTTTTTTTCCAAAATGGGGATGAATCTTTTAACATGTAAGATTATTTATTCCCAGGAATCCTTATTGAGGTGATTAGGTTCATTGTAGGGTGGTGATTTCTACATTTGAGATAGTACCTATCCTCAATGTGTACAGATCACCCTCACTAAGTACATCTGCCGATCTACATGGAGTCAAAAATGCATAAAAGAGAATTAGATGTATGTTTCTCTCTTTATTTTATCCCTCATAGAGTGAAGATAGAAGTATATATTTAACTTCTTTAGAAATTTAATCACATATAAAAAATTTTACCATAGTAAGACTAAGAAATTACTATTCAAATTAAACTTCAATACATACAAATATATTATTACACTGATATTTGTATGTTATATTACAAGAATAATGTAATGAAAATTATATGCAAGAGTTTGGAGCACTTAAATTCGAATTATGAAAGAGAATTATAACCTAAATAGAATGATATATGTTACAAGATATCATTTTATTTATCTTTTATTTCACATTTATAGATACTATTTTTATTTATGATTCTAAGTAACATATATGCAAGTCATCCATCAGATATATTCCTCTTTGAAAATGAGTCAATAATCCCTCTTCGGAAGCCCTCTACTATAGAAAAGGATAGTAAAAAATCTGGTATGAATATTACTAGCATTTCACTATCATTTTTAAATTCAAAATAACAACATGGGTTACATTCAAGAAGTTAGAATAAGAAATAATGTTGGCTTGACATTTGGGAGAATTTTCACAAAAGAGATGGGGGACATTTGTTTTAATAAAATGATATTTTGATCATTTTTTTAGTATAAGTCTGAAATTTTTTAAAATTATTTTGAGATGAATATGATATATATAATTAGTTAATATTATATTTATCTCAAAACATATTTAAGAGTTTTGAGACTATTCCTATTACTTTTTATCAAGATATTTTGACATAAAATTTGAGGTGTAAGATGAACATGTAAGAATATTGTTAGCATTAGCATTACATATAATTTAATTATTATGACATTATTTAATTGGCATACGAAATATGTGTCTTAAACCAAATTTATGATAGAAATATGGATTTATAAATCAAAGAAAAAGCAATATTTAAGTCTGTGTAGACATATATATTAGTATCATGATACTAAATTAAATTATTGGGAGGGAGAAGGGGATTTTATATGTCAATTAAGTTATAGACTTTAAATTAAAAAATTTAAAGCAATACTTACTTTAAATTGGGTGTACAATATATTTGAAAATTTCCAATTATTTCATATTCTTTGAGCCTCATGAAGCTCTATTGGGTCTGCGGGCAAGGTCACCCTCCAATTCCTCAATATTGTCACAACCACTTGTGCCATTTTAGTGAAAGGACTTCCAGTAAGAAGTTTATGATGATAGAATGGTGTTTGAATCACAAAGATCATCAATGAGATGAAGAACCCGATTGTTAATAAACTGTTGAACATCCACCAATTCAAGAAGGAAAGCTAATATTCATGCTCTTTTGGATGGAATTCATCAAATTGATCTGCATCGATGGTGGAGCTATTGGGCTTGGTGTCACTAGCGCCAAGGGCGATAATATACACACTACCAAAAAGATGCTAAGTTGTTAACTTGATGCGTTGCTAATGCAATTGGGGTTGACAAGGGATGTTAAAGAGGAGATTGACATTGACATGTCAATGTCACACATTCCCTACTATCAATTTGAGAGTTGAATTAAACTAGGCCAACTTTATATTTTTATTTCATACCATATGTAGCAGAGTCAATCATATAATTAAAATAGAATCTTTAAATTAAAATAATTCCTCTATGAGCCTTAAAACATGGAAGAGTTGGTTGTTTACAATGTATTGATAAATTTTAGTAATGAAAACTTTCTATCTTGATGTTCTCTTTACTTTCTTCTATTTATCTTTTTTATCTCTATTGGAAAACCTAAATTCTAGTTTGTTTTCAACTCTCTCAATTAATCTTTTTATTTTTGTTTAAATGAGTTTCATTTTGTAGAATATTGATTAATTTTGATCATAATTAGTTTCATTCTAAAAATAAAATATATCATATATCCTTGTTTTTCTTCTCTCTTCTCTCTTTCTCTCTCTCTCTCTCTCTCTCTCTCTCATCTCATTATTTTATTTATATCTCAATTATTTTATCTTTTGTGTTAATATCAATATATAATATTAACATAGAAGATGATGGCTCAAATAAGATTCAACTTAAGCAAAATAATTCTCTTTCACCTTCAAACATATAAAGCCTCACCATAGGATAGGTTGAAATGCTCACTAAGCTTCCTAGTATCATGAGCATTTCCTACTTATTTTCCTTTAGATTCCAAAATAAGTATTCCAATTGAAAAATTCCACTTGATTTTCCAAAATAACTAACCCTTTGATAGACTTAACCTTGAAATCTTTAGAGACAATAGTTGCCTACTTTAATTGAGAGTATTCTTAGGTTGTAATTAACTATGAAGGCTTGGAACCATAGGGAACTAAAAAACTTAGCTTAAAATAAACTTTATTTTAGTTTTACATGTAAAGTAAGGGAAAAATCTCTAGTATATTCGAAGACCCATCATGCCTTATGAGTCCTATAGGTCCATGATAGGGCGGTGTCTCTATCATTCAAGATAGTACAACATACCTTAATGTCATACCTGATCACTTCAATAAGTATCCCCTAAGATCTACATGGTGTCCCCCCCCCACATCTGATAATAAACACCACAATTCTAAAAATAAAATAAATCGTATATCCTTTTTTTCTCTTCTCTTCTCTTCTCTCTCTCTCTCTCTCTCTCTCTCTTCTCATTATTTTTTCTATCTCAATTATTCTATTTTTTATGTGAATATCAATATATAATGTTAATATAGGAGATGATGGCTCAAATAAGATTCAAAGATGAGGCCAACTAAACACTAGTAGTCAATATTGATTTTAATTTTATGTGCTTCACAAATTCACCAATACAATACTTAAGTAGTTAGCTTGTTAACAAAGTGGTGAACATTAATTGGTTAAAATAAAAATAATCAAATCTAATTAAGCCTATTTAGTTGATTTGGGTAAATTTTTTAAATAGTTGTTTGATATTTTTTTTTGAAATTAAATGTTATTTGGATTAGAAATAATAATTTAATATTAAAGAAAAAAAAATTAAATTGGCCAAAAATTGAAATTTGGCTTAAAAATAGCTAATATTAATTAGCTATTTTCTTTTTTAAATCAAAGTTATAGTTGAAACTCAAAAAATTATTTCTCTACTTTACTCCCACGCCCTTCATTATATCTTGCATTGTATGATATAAAATTTCTGATTTAATCAAAGTAGAATTAAATTCATATCTGATTTGATTCAATTTTGAGTGAGCATTACTATATTTGATTTTTTTAATGAAACATTAAAAATTTATTAGTTGGCTGAATCCCTCAACCAAATCATCCAAAGAAATTGAATGCACACCCCTATATCAATGTGCTTTATGTACTAATTTAACAACAACCCAAAAGTTAATATTCATTTATAAAACATTTAAATGATATAATCACATCAAAAAATACACAAGAAAAAGTGTATTTCACTTTTAAAAAATTGATATTAGTAAATTTTTGATGTGTTATTAAAAAATTATATATTATAAAAATAAATATTAGATATGTAAATATATTTTATGCTATATTTCTTTCTATCCCATATTGCCAATTAAGTGAGTCAAATAATTTATGTAACTTTTCTATGTAAAATTGATCATAAATCAAAAAAATTTTCAAATTATTTTAAAACAACTAATATAATCCTGAAAAAAATCAATCATAATACCACAATACAATTTTTTTCATAAAATAATAAAATAGTAAAATATATTTTGCTTTTAAAAAACATTGATGAATGATTACCATCAAATAAATGATTGCACTAATGATGAAAGTGCTAAATAAGTGTTAGAAATATAAGCACCAAATATAAGATACAACCAAAAGTCCCAACCCAATTTATTACATTATTAGAAGCTATGACAATTCCTTGATGAAGCTTTTTGGTCAGATATAAGAGCAAATTGATGCTATGCCATAATATGATATCCTCTCAAACACCTCATACACTATAATTAAATATCACAAAATAATTGTTGATTATACACCTTATGTAACTATACATTCTTCAGTAAATTCAAAATCCTAAAGCTATTGGACATGAACTAGGTGAAATTTTTTTAGGATTAACTACATTAAGGAAAATGAAAAGCTCACTTAAATAAAATAAACCATTCATTCATTTAAAAATAATTTATTTGAGAATTATTCATAAATTCTATATTTCATATTTATAATTATTATTCAAATTATTCATTTTAGATTATGTAAACTAAATGCATAAATTTTGTTACATTTTTTGCTTCCATGCAACTTAAATTAAGTTCACATTTCATTAAATTATTCTAATGCTTAGGCATGTTCATTATCCATTTATTCAATGTATAAATCTAAATTAACATAACATTATTCAATGAGTTATTTTTATCTCATATTATCCTAGTCTTCTCTCTCCTATCCTGTCTCTCATCCTAAACCTTTTTGGCTGACTTTTTTTAATGATTATTTGGTAAAGAAATTATGTGAGAGTTATTCAAAATATTTCCATAAATATCTCATATTTTTCTAAATTAAAAATTCATTAATTTGAATCTTTAATTTGAATTTTTTTAATTCAAATTGAATATTCATTTGATTACATATGCAAATTTGAACTCTCCTCTTTATAGAATGTTATGTGGCTGATCATCTCGTAATCTAGTTGATTTAATTTGAATTGATTTGAATTAATTTAAGTCAATTCAAATTCAATTAAAATAAGCCATGTAATTATCATCTTTTATTTTTATATAAATTTTATTTTTGGAAACCTCCTTTGGCCAACTATATCTTTATTCAAATTCAAATTAATCTCTTAATGAAAATTGATTTAAACTTTCCTAAGATCTGATACATTATCATTTAATTCGAATTAAGTACATTAAAATAAATCTAATTTGCTTTAGGAAAGTAGTTTTAATGAATTTTTGAATATTTTTGGATTTTATAAATAAAGCTTGTATGTTATCTTTTTCCTTCATTCATTCAATCAAGATGAATTGATTGAATAATCCATGATATTGAATTAAATACTAATTGAATCTCATCATGAAAACTTTCTTTTTTGCAGATCATATATCATGCTTAATTTAAATTAATCAAAATTTAAATTATTCCCATTTTCACTTGGACAATTAATTGTGCCATGACTTGTTTTGTAATAATTCAAACTCTTACTCCTCTCTCTCTCTATTGGCCAACCCACATAAGAAATGACTTCTTAATTACATTAGGAATCAGGTCATACGATGAATTGATTCAATTTAAATCTCTTTCCAGATTAATTTTTCCTCCATATCCCCTTTTTTGTCAATTTTCTTTAACAAGCTAAATTAATTTAATTTAATTGATTGAAATTGAATCACTTACTATTTAAAAATTCCCTTTTCCTTTCCTTGGCTGAAATCTCTCTTATAAAATTTGAATTTCAAATTGATTTTTAATTAAATCAACCTTCCATATTAGATTCCCTTTTATTTCTCTTTGGCCACTTTTTTATCTCATGCAATTTTTTTTATTTTGATTGGTTTATATTTAAATTAATTTCAAATAAGTTTCCCTTCAATTTTTCCTTCACTTGGACGAACCTCATGACCTATTGTCTTATAAATAATGTTTCTTCGACTAGGTTGACTTCTCTTGGAAAAATCTCTCTTAGAAAAATTCTCTCTTGGTCAAACTTTTGCAAAACATTTTGAGATCTTTTCTTGATGAATCAAGTGCTAATTTCTTCATCCTTTTTCCATCCTCCAACCTACAAGTGACTGGCTTGAGGGTTGCACAAAATAACTTCAAGGATTAGTGGATTTCCTTGTGGCCAAAAGCTTAACAAGGTGCTTTCATTTTAGTTTGTGATTTTACATGCTCAGTGACCTTGTTCTACTTCTTGGCTTGAGTTTCTTATACATTTGGTCAATTTGTTTTGTGCTGAACTTATCTATTTCTATACTTTCTCAAGTTGGCTGAAAGCTTCATGGTTGATAAATTAAAGTGTATTATTGCGAGTCATTTTCTAATCATTATTCTTGCATGTTCTTTAGAGAGATTATTGTCTTTGTGATTATTTCATATAAAATACTTGTGAATAACAAGTTCTATTACTTCTAAATCATCTCATCTTTTGTATAAATAATAATTTCTTGAAATAGAGATTTCATTTGAGTTTATGTGATTTAAGTTTCATTTTCATTTGATCTTTTGGAAAACTCTAAGTCTCTTTCTAACAAGTGATTGATTCAAGTTTCAAATCATTATTATGTTATATTTCAAACCATAAATTAAATCATCTTGATTTCAAGTTGTCATATTAACATCAAATATTTTAAAGATTCATTTATATATATTTATATATAAATATATATCAAGTTTAATTATTTCCTTCAAATTTAAATATCAATTAAAGTGAGCTATCTTTCTTTTTCTTTCCTTTGAATTAACTTGCCTTAATATTATTGTAGTTGGGTAGTGAGAGCAAAATACTTTTTGAAATTGAGAGTTAGATCCTTCTTTCTCATTTTTCTTATTTTGATGTTGGGTTATACTTGCCCGTTAAAGAAAGTATGTTGTTGGTTTGTAGTTGTCCATTAAGGAAAGTACATTCTTGGGTTGTACTTACACGTTAAGAAAAGTATGGTATTGGGTTGTACTTGCCCGTGAAGGAGAGTACGAGAGATTTTTTGTAATTTCATTTTGACTTAGTGAATTCCTAGCTTGGGTTGCGGGATGTGGACATAGGCAAGTTTTTGGGATTTGGCCGAACCACGTAAAAATCTCTGTATTCTCTTTCTTTATTTTGTGCACTTTATTTTTATATAGTGTTGTTGGTTGTTGTTTTATTTTTCTATGGTTTTATCATTAAAATTAAATTGAATACAAAACTTTAAATTATTTATGATTTGTAATTTGATATGCATTAAAAAGCCATAATAATAATTTTTGCTATAATTGTAGAAGTAATTTTTGAGTAAGTGTTAATTATTAGTTTTTTTTTAGAAACCCCATATAGGGGAATTTTATTGCTACAAAAAAGGGGTTACAAGGTCCTTAAGAGGGGTAAACTCATAACTACTCAAGAGCTACAATCATCCTAGAGAGTAAATCCCCTGACTAAGTACAATCCACACATATAAAAATAGAAAGAAAATAACCAAAAAAAGCAAAAGATACACATGAGCAAACAGCAAAGCTAGCCAACAACAGTGATTGTTGAGGCTGAAGAAGTTTATAACTCCCGAAAGAAATGACCTGCAGGAGATGAACACGTAATTTGCAAACATCTAGAAAAAAAGTTAGCACCGTTAAAGTGATATGAGATAAATCAAAGGTAGAAACAGAAACACTGAGAGATAAATAGAGAGTTGTGAAAAAAAGCTCAGGCATGATCACACCAACTTGGGGGTGCAACCATGTGCATCCAAATCAAAGGAAGGGATACAACAGGGCTACTACCAAAGAATGGGTGAAATTAACCATCCATCATAGCCTACAAACCTGGGG
The DNA here is from genome assembly GCA_021442155.1 of Cymbidium sinense. NCBI lineage: Eukaryota > Viridiplantae > Streptophyta > Magnoliopsida > Asparagales > Orchidaceae > Cymbidium > Cymbidium sinense. Next base: position 83,616 of record JAKCPB010000793.1, on the reverse strand, counting down.
AACCAACCCATCCATTGGAAGAGAGTCGTGTGGACCGAAAGAGCAGTACACCAAAGTATAGCAAAGCCGACCACATACAAGCCACAGATACAAAAGATAAAGGGAAAACATCATTCCTTTAACAACAGGAGAGCCCAAATAGTGCCAACTGAACTTAGATGCCAGCCCAAAATAACCCAACCAAGGGTCATTGCATAGAGTCGACATGTTCAAGGATAAATAAGAGCTTCAAGTCGGGCATGCTTGCATGATTGATTGACTATAAATGGTTCCAAAAGACACAACATACCGTAGTGAAAACATCCACAAAAGCCATAATATTATGGTAAATAAAAAAATTGGCAAACACACCCTCGGGCCTGAGCATTTTCATAAAGGGATACTTAAAAGCAGATCCGTAGTTGACCACGGTAACGCGCATAACACCAGTCAACAAATCACCACCATAACTTCCCAGTGACCAACAAACCGAAAACCAAAAAAGAACCCAATAGAAACTGATATAGGGACTATCATAACAGCAAGCAGATGGCAAAAGAAAAGAGGAGATATCATCGTGCATTGAAGGAAGAGCACTAAAGCCAAACAGGAGAACATTTTAACCCATATATTTGGACAATAAATAGTTATCCAATAATTGGAGCTACATAAAGATCCACCATTGGAATATAACCAGAGAAATGCTATTGGGAGATACATAAATAGAACACTAAATATAGAAAATGAAAAAGCAAGAGCATCATAACCCATCAGCATCACCCAAATGCCAGTCAGACAAGAGAGGGGACAGAAGCAACAAATAGGCCTAAGATGGGAGGCTAGCCCCCACCCAACCAAAAAGTTGAAACCACCAGGCAATAAAATTTGAATTAGAGGTTTCTAACATAGGGAAAACCCATTTTATCTAAATTCACAAGCCCCCATAAGAAGGAAGGAATATTATCATTGGAGAAAAATTGAAGAGGGACTTTATTAGGAATTACCTTCCCGATAGGTATGAAATATGATAATCAAGGGTAAGAAGCCCTCGTATGGTTAAGTAAATAGAAAACTTCAGCATTTCCATGAGCTCGACTTTAATAATTCCAAGAGGAGGAGAACATCAATTTCAAACCAAATTTTAGGAATCCTTTACGAGCGTAGAATTCCATAGTGAAGACCATAAAGCTCGAAAAAAAAAAAGCGAGCAGGTCTTAAAGGAAAAGCAAAAGTAGAGATCACCTTTTCACTATAATCTCTTAAAATCCCCCCACAACCATAAAAGCCACTAGAAACTGTTCCATCAGTGTTGACCTTAATGACATGATAATTAGGCTTAATCCAATATATAATTTTATGAGTATGCTCAAACTCGTGAGAGGGAGAATAATTCCAAGGTTAAGGGTCAAATGTTTAAACCCTGAAACTAGAGGGAGTAAGGAGATTAACTTTATAAAGAGATGTAATTTTACATTTGGCTCTAATATCGATGATAGTTCATAGGGATACCATGATGCTTAGCATCATTTCTTTCCCACCAGATATACCACAACAGAGTAGTAGCTAACACACCTTTGACATGAACTTTCGAGGTATAAGAAAGAAAAGTTTTAGGAAGTTGCATGATAGAGAGGGATCCGTCAAAGAGGAGAGTATTTAACATACTCTTATACCAGCTCTAAACCTTAGCAGCAATAGGGCCATTCACGAAGACATGATCCACAGTTTTAATGTGAAAACAACATTAGCATTTGGAGGGAAGATAGAAACCTTTGTTAAGGAGGGTGGTATAAACAGGAATGTAGTGCTTTAGAATACACCAAGTTGAAATCGAGAAAGAAGTAGGGATCGAAATACTTCAAATTTTAGTGAAAACTGATGATTCTTGAGTTTTAAGTCTGAAATCATGCCAAACATCCTTGAAAATAAAATCTCCAAAGGAGAAATTTTTAAAGAGGATTTAGTCAGATTTATTAGATGTTGGATTAATATTAAGAATTTTGTTAACTATCATATTTGGAACGTTTGAAACTAATTGAGTTACATCCCAAGTGTTATGAGTAATGAAATGGCTAATCTTAAGCCTTTCAGTAGAATGAGTATTTAGTAAAGAGTCAATAGAACCTAAGCCCAACCAATTATCTTGCCAAAAGAAGGAGGATCCTGAATTCACACCCCAATAGATCAGATTCTCAGGAGCCTACTTGATATTATAAAGTCTTCTCCACACCAGAAAATCTCCATGTTTGTAAGGACAAATGAGGGGTGTTTTTGTTGGTGAGCATAAATTGCGACCAGTAGCTATGATTGCTTCTTAGATTCCACCACATTTTGTATGAAAAATATTTAATGGAGTTTTCTAAAGTTTTACAGCCTAAACCACCATCGCTCAAAGGCCCACAATAGTTGTGCCAGCTAGCCCAATGAGTTTTTTTGGAGGACGAGGTAGATCCCCAAAAAATGGTAATAAGTCTGTCTTTTTAATAATAGAAGTGATAGGCACAATAGTGGATAGTAGATAGAAAGGAAAAGAGCAAAGAATACTCTTGATCGATAAGTCTAAAGGAAAGTAAATGGAACTCCCAAGAGGAAATTTTCTTATATATTTTCTGAATAACATCATCAAATAAGGAGGATCTTTTCATTCCTTGATATAAAGGAGTACCCAGGTACATAATAGGTAGAATTTGATGAGCAAAACCCATAATGTTCTTAATAGAATTGATCCTAGGTGATGAAATTGTGACTAGAAATAAAACAACTTTGTCGGGGTTAATCTTCAAGCCACTTTCCTTACCAAACAAAGTAAAGGATTTACATAACTTTTAATATAGAGGAGGCGCAAAATATAATAAAATTATCAACAAGCTATGGTGGGAGATGGGAAAACCACCCCTAGTTTTGTAGAACATGTTAGGCATTTTACAAAACATCCAAGGCTTCTAGAGATATTCTACAATAATGAAAGGGTTGGAGAGAGGGGATCCCCTTACCTTATCCCATGGGAGGTAGAGAAGAAGTCATGAACCTCACCATTAATAAGTAAAGAAAATCAAGAGTTCTCAATACCATTCTTAATTAATGTAATAAATTGATTGGAGAATCCAAAAAGAGTTAAAATTTTATAAAGAAAAGTCCAACCAATGTTATCATAAGCTTTCATAATGTCCAGCTTAAAATTAGGTTACCACAACGAACCTTAGCATTTAAATCATGAACAATTTCTTGGGCTAACAGAACATTATCAGAGATAGATCAACCTTTAACAAAACCAGTTTGGTTGGGGGAGATAATTTTAGGGAGCAAACTGCTAAGTCTTTTGGCCATGATCTTAGAGATGAGCTTATTAAAAAGGTGCAAAGGCTAATTGGCCTAAAGTGGCTCCAAAGTTCAGGGTTATCGATTTTAGGGATTAGGGCAATGGAAGTGCTAGAAAAATATTTGGGGATGGTATTCCCTTTAAAAAAAATCCAAAATAGCTTTAATCAAATCTTCTTTGATAATATACCAGCACTTTTGAAAAAATAAAGTAGTAAAGCCATCCGGGCCAGCCACCGAATCTGTATTCATATTCTGCAAAGTGTAAGCTATTTCAGACTCAGAGGGTAATGAAGTAAGCATATTATTATCTTCATCAGAAATGAGCTTAGGGATAACTTCGAAAAAGCTCATCATAGTTCACATTTTTTATTAAGGAGCTCTATAAAGAAAGAAACATCGAATAAGCTCTTATTATCGGTAGCTATCATCATTAGTTTTAATTTTTTTAATGTGCTTGAGAGCCTTTTTCTTTTTAACCATTGCATGGAAATATTTGGTATTTCTATCTCCATCAGATATCCATTTTAAGGAAGCTTTTTGCCTCCAATAGGTCTCCTCCATGTCTTGGTAGCCTGATAACCTATCTTTGGCTTGGTTTAATAGGGAAATTTTGGAAGGATCATTAATGGAAGCGTCTTCTAAAACTATAACCCCATGTTCTAATTCTTTGATGTTGGTTAAAAGATTTTTGAAGTAGTGTTTGTTCCACCATTTGAGACATTATTTAAGCCTTTTAATTTAAGCCATAATCTCATCATCCCGACAAGAGTATCATCAGGGTGGAGAGGTTCGCCCCAGTTACTAGCAACCACCTCCAGAAATGTATCGTCCATAAGCCACATGTTTTGAAATCGGAATGAAATATGAGAAGAGGGTGTATTCGCACTAACCTTTACAGAGATGAGCAAAGGGAAATTGTCAGATAAGGTTCTACTGAGATGTTCAACAGAAGTAATAGGAAAATGATTGATTCATAGATCTAAGTAAAATGAGATCCAATAAATCCAATATCAGTAAGGTGACAATCCAAGATCATGTTATTGAAATCCTCCATGAAGAATAGGTTAGGCGCGTTACCACCAACCCGTTAAGAAGAAAAAGAGATAATGTTAAAGTCTCCACCCACAAACCAGGGAGCATTGATCGAGGAAAAGAAATTAACCAGATCTTCCCACAGGATCCTTCTACCATACCTATTACATGAGGCATAGACAAAGGATCCAAAGCAACATCAATTATCATAAGTGATTTTAACATTTACAACCCGTGTAAATCACATAACGTGCAAAACAAAAGGACTTCTCCAAAAAATCCAAATTTTATTACTCAAGTTAGCAAAGAAATTATCAAAACCAATCATTCTAGCAACAAAATTAATGTTAGAAGGTAGGATAAAGGGTTCCAAAATGACCAAGAATGAAATATTATGAGACCAAACTAAATTACTGATTTTGTTGCAAACAGAAAGGGTATCAATCCCTCTCGCATTCCAAATAATGAAAGAAACCATATATTTTTGGTAAGAGGAGCAAGATCTAGTAACTCTAGCAAAGCTAGGAAATTTAGATTTAGAGGGTTTGTTTTTATTTTTTAAAACTGTTTGAAATTTAGAGTGTTAATTATTAGTTATATTTTTCTTTAATTGAAAGTATTTTTTGATTGAAGTTTTTAGGTCCTAAGTAATATTTTAAAATTTTAATTAATATTATTTATGCACTATAAATATATTCGTGACAATTTCAAGAGAGATATGATCATTTAATTATACGACTAACACAAAGATGGAAATGATTGTAAAAATGAAAGAAAAATGTTAATTATTAAAGATGGAAATGTTTAAGATATATGTTTTATGATTTATCATTTATAAGTCTTAGAATATTTGTTTTTAATTTTGGGTTCAAATTTGTTTTAATTTTTAATTTTTAATATTATTTATAAAAATATGTTTGTCCAATATTGGTGAAAATTTTTATTTTTATAAATAAATTACTTTAGTCTTAAAAATACTTAAAATTTATTTTTAGGTGTGTTGAATGTTTTTAATAATTATTATTACTTTTAAATATATTTTATTTTGAATTAAAATATAAATTAAAAGCCTAGTTGTGAAATGACAAATTGCACTTTAAGTGTGATCTAGTATAATTAATGCTATGAAAATATTAACAAAATAAATTCTCTTAGAATGGTAAGCATAGAAGAATAAAATTAACACATATAGCATCTAATTCTAGATTTCAAGATCTTTTTGTTCCGAATAAAGTTGTGAAAATTGACAAAAATATTAAGTTTATCCTAAATTAATTCCTGATTGCAATGGACTTATATAAAACCCGCTTAATTTTGATGCAACTATACAAATTCTTCATATATATATATATATATATATATATATATATATGTGTATTAATCTCAAAATATGTAAATTCAATGATGTCAATGGCTACTTTGACTAAAATTGTAAGTATAATGAGTGTGTATCCTAACAAATTTTTTTTGTAAGTAAAAACAAAATTTTTTGTAATGCATTTTTTTATAATATATATATATATATATATTGATATGACCCTAAAAATTTCATTAGTCGAAGCACGAATCTTGACGTAGAAAGCAATTTGATCATGGATCAAGACTAACCGAGATCAAACATTTATTATCAATCGACTCTTAAACATGGAGTGTTTATAGTCAAATCGAGCGTCTTGACGAGCCGAATCTAACAAGCCCAAGATATCATAATTCAGACATCATTTGAGCATTCAAATACACAAAATACATCATATGATCAAGGGGATCATTTTGAGCCGTCCGATGAAGTGGTGTGGTACGGGTTTTGCATGTATTTATAGAGACACCACTCCTCCAATCTATAAATAGCCCCTTATTCCTCATATGAGGGAAGGACAAGGAAGAGAGAGGAGAGAGCTCTAAAGATCCTCCAAGCACAATGTCGTCCACTTTCGACGGTCGTCATCACCACCGCCGACGCCGTTGATCCTTGCAGTCGTCAATCTCTATTGGTCTCCATCATGATGACCGTGATTGTTCCCCATTTACGCGATAATTGTTCTCTTCCGGTGATTGCTCGCCTGTTCACCATCATCACTACTAACAAATGTTACAACGATCGTTGTCACTTTTGTTCCTTTCTCATATACAATTTGTAATCCGATATCGGGAAGATCTCAAATAGACACATAGTGGAAGCTTTTTACTGGGCTAGGCCCCGTGGTTTTTCCCTCTTTTTGAGGTTTTCCACGTAAAAATTTTGGAGTTTCATTGTTCACACTTTTTATATCTGTGTGTGTGCTAGATTTCACAATGAAGCTAAGGCAAAAACTTTTACTCTGCCGCAATTAGTTTTCTAGCACGCAACAGTTTGGTGTCGTTTATGGGAAGTTGATTCCCATTATTTCATCTTGTATGACGACCAAGTTTTCCAACAAGATCAAAACCACCATCGAGGTGGAGCATTTCAAGCATTTAAGGAGCGCAAGCGAATAATGAAGATTCATCAAACTTAGTTCCTTCAGATTCTATTGGAAACTGGAGGGCAACTCTTAATCTCAGAAGATCACCCATGTTAAGCATCTAATCGATTACCATCCCAAGAAACAAGTCAAAGTTTGAGGATATTTCAACATTGAGAAGAGATATAGCTTTTATAAATTATGTTTTCCACTCATACTCATGGAAAAATGAAACCAGGGTTAAGGAGCAACTTTGGCTACAAAAGCAAATGGATGTTTTAATTTGACCTCTTTCATACAGGTTAACGTCATCGAGTAACACCCTGAAAAACAACCTCGGATAGGTCAAAAATCCTCAGCGGATTCAATTTGATGTCTTCCACACAGGTTAACGTCATCGTGTAACACTCTGACAAACAACGTCGGATAGGTCAAAAATCCTTAGCGGATTCAATTCGACCTCTTCCATACAGGTTAACGCCATCGAGTCACACTATGACAAACAACCTAGGATAGGTCAAAAGATCCTTGGTGGACTTCCCACGACTTCTTCCATATAGGTTAATGTCATCAGGTAGCACCCTAACAAACAACCTCGGATAGGTCAAAAATCTTTAGCGGATTCAATTCGACCTCTTCCATACAGGTTAACGTCACGGGTAACACTCTGACAAACAACCTCAGATGAGTCAAAATCCTCAGCAGATTCAATTCAACCTCTTCCATACAGGTTAACGTCATTGAGTAACACTCTGACAAACAACCTCGGATGGGTCAAAATCCTCAGCGAATTCAATTCAACCTCTTCCATACAGGTTAACGTCATCGGGTAACACTCTGACAAACAACCTCGGATGGGTCAAAATCCTCAGCGGATTCAATTCAACCTCTTCCATACAGGTTAACGTCATTGAGCAAAGACTCTGACAAATAACCTAGGATAGGCCAAAAGGTCCTTGGTGGACTTATCGGCCTCTTCCAGTGCGTCATCAGTAATACTTTGACAAACAATCTCGGATGGGTCAAAAATCCTCAGCAGATTCAATTCAACCTCTTCCATACAGGTTAACGTCATTGAGCAAATGCTCTAATAAACAACCTCGGATGAGTCAAAGTCCTCAGCGGATTCAATTCAACCTCTTCCATACAGGTTAACGTCATTGAGAAAAGACTATGACAAACAACCTAGGATAGGCCAAAAGGTCCTTGGTGGACTTCCCACGGCCTCTTCCACACAAGTTAACATCATCAAGTAATACTTTAACAAACAACCCCGGATGGGTCAAAAATCCTCAGCGGATTCAATTCAACCTCTTCCATACAGGTTAATGTCATCGGGTAACACTCTGACAAACAACCTCGGATGGGTCAAAATCCTCAGCGGATTCAATTCAACCTCTTCCACACAGGTTATCGTCATCGGGGAACACTCTAACAAACATCCTCAGATAGGTAAAAAATTCTCATCATCGCCGATCATCCCCACTGACTACCGACGTCAGTTGCCACCATCGACTACCGTCGCCATCAACCTCCATCTCTGATTATCGTCATAGTGATCGCCTCCAAACCGGGACGGTCCGACGAGGCCGGTTGATGCCTCTTTCGAGAGAAAATCAGAATAATGATGTAAGTACCGCGTGCCTTGATCACCTCCAAACTCAGGCGGTGCGAGAGGTTGATTCCTCTTCGAGGGAAAAGCGGAACAACGCGTAATGCAGCGGGCCTTGATAGCCTCGAACTGGATAGTCCGGCCAGGCGGTTGATGCTTCTTTTTTGAGCGGAACAACGGCGTAAGTACACGGGCCTTGATCCTCAAACTTGGATAGTCCGGCGAGGCCGGTTGGCGTCTCTTTTGAGGGAAACAATGGCGTAAGTAATGGGCCTTGATCACCTCAAACACAGACGGTCAGCGAGGCGGTTGATGCCTCTTTCGAGAAAAAACTAGAACAACGATGTAAGTACTGTGGGCCTTGATCGCCTCCAAACCCTGACGGTCCGACGAGGCCAGTTGATGCCTCTTTCAAGGGAAAACTAGAACAACGATGTAAGTACCGCGGGCCTTGATCTCCTCCAAACCCAGACGGTCCGACGAGGCCGGTTGACGCCTCTTTCAAGGAAAAACTAGAACAACGACATAAGTATTGTGGGCCTTGATCACCTCCAAACCCGGACGGTCCGACGAGGCCGGTTGATGCCTCTTTTGAGAGAAAACCAGAACAACGATATGTACACCAGCCATGATGGCCTCAAACCGGACGGTCCGTTGAGGCTAGTTGATGCCTCTTCGAGGGAAGCTGGAACCGCACGTAAATGCAGTGGGCCTTGATTACCTCAAGCCGGACGGTCAGTACGGTTGGCCCTCTTTTCGAGCAGGGTTTCAGTAAAGTACACAGGCGCTTGTGCCCCAGGCGACCTTCTCTTAAGAAGAAGAAGGCCTTCTCCACCTGGAGATTTTATAGACCCCAGGGTCAGGGTAAAAGTGTCCAAACCGCAAGCATTCAAATTTCAAATGGGCCAAAACGTAAGGACCAAAATGGATGTTTTGCCCACAGCACATGCCATCGCGGGCCCTCTCTTGCCCTCTTACACGGCGTCGATCCGCTGATCGCCTAGACGCCGTTCCGCGGCTGCCCACTCCGCCGTTGCGACCCGTTTCGACACGACTCGACGATCGAGCGTCGACACTCAACGCGTTCGAATTGGCTTCTCCGCGTGACCACGAATGAGCCCGTCCAACTTGACCCGTGAATACGATTCTGCCGTCTCCATTCAGCGGTCTCTCAGGATCTTATTCTGCGACCCATTCGGCCATGCTTTCGATTAATGATCTATTCATCATCCAAAGCCAGGCCTTTCTTGATGAAGCTGGTAATAGCAATTTCTTTGGTTATCGTAATCCAAGAAACCTTGTGCGTGCAAGAATATGCAGATGGTCCAGAAATCTTTTTTGCCCATGTACCCATACATCTGCCACTTCATGGTCATAATTTTATGCTCCCGTGAACATATGTTCTCTCAAAATGTATGGTTAACGGGCCCGCAAATTTCATTGAAGAATCTGCTATTTTCTATTATTCGGCATATATATTTTTAGATGATTGAGATAATATCATCCAAAATAGATATGACCAAAATTTCCTTAGAAACGAATCTTGTAGAAAGTGAATCAAGAGAGATCAAGCGTTTATTATCAATCAACTCTTAAACATAGAGTGTTTATAGTCAAATCGAGCATCTTGACGAGCCGAATCTAACAAGCTCAAGATATCATAATTATGACATCATTTGAGCATTCAAATACATAAAATACATCATATGATCAAAGGGATCATTTTGGCGTCATGAAGTGTGGTACGGGTTTTGTATGTATTCTAAGAGATGCCACTCTCCAAAATAGCCTCTTTCTCATATGAGGGAAGGCCAAAAGAGAGAAGAAATAAAGATCTTCCAAAATGCAACCGGTCATCAACCACATTATCGCCATTGTTGATCCTGCCATTCTCCATTATGATGACTTCTAGTGATTGTTCCTACATTTCGAATTGTTCATCGCACTTCCACGGTGCTCGCTTCACCATCGCTTCTACTACGCTTACGCGTGATCATTGTCACATATTTGTTCCTTTCTCATACAATTCTATAATCGGTATCGGAAGATCTTGTACTACTGAAGATACATAGTGGAAGCTTTTCTTGCTAGGCCCCATAGTTTTCCCTCTTTTGAGATTTTCCGTAAAATTGGAGTTTTATTGTTCACATTTTTATACCGTAGTGTTGGATTTCATGAAGCTAAGGCAAAAACTTTACTACTCGGTTTCTAGCATCAATATATATATATATATATATATATATATATATATATATATATATATATATATATATATATATATATATATAGAGAGAGAGAGAGAGAGAGAGAGAGAGAGATCAACGCGTGATGATAATTATCGATGATGCAAACCTTCAAACCGCTTGATGAGAATGAGATCAACGTTGCCATTTTGGTATACTCACCGATGGTGCCTCGTCGGTCCTCTACGTAACCATGGCTTAGGTGTGGGTATGTGCATATTGTATTATACATAAAATAATTGTATATATATACATATATATATATAAAATATACTATATATATATATATATATATATATATATATATATATATATATATATATATATATATATATATACTATTATCAAAAATTAGCTTGTGTTTCTTCTAATCTTAGTCTTTAATTTTATATTCAAATTGATTTGATGATTTCAATCCAAGTGATATAATATATAACAGCCAAATTCTAAAAATAAATTAATAAACTTAATTATAAATAATTAATGAGTTTACATAAATTATTTTAGAATTCACTGTGATTTCCAATTATATAAATAATTAATGAACCTTATATTAATCTACACATTTATGTTATTTTCAATTAATTTTATTATATAAACATTTTTAATTCTGATATTTTCTCCTAGAGTGGAGCTGAGAAACAACTTTAGAGAAGAAGGGTAGTTTAAAACAACGTTATTTTCTCCTGTGCTATGTATGTAAATTTCCCAAAGAGTGGGAGAGAGAGGAAGCGTTAGAGGCGTCAGGATTAATTTTGAGAAAGCTTTATGATCAGAGGTTAGTATGAATTTTAGGATATATGATTTCCATTTTAGTTTTTGAACTTTTTTTCTCTTTTTTTTTTCAGGAATATTTTCTACATAATTTATATTTTACTTAAAATAGATATAAATTTTACTTTTGTTTTTATATTTTCTCAGTTTACAAATAAAAGATCTAATTTAAAACTACTTCTTTTATTGTTTCTATATTAATCTTAATCAGTCACATAGTTCATAATTCTAATTTAGTAGTCCAGTTCATTGAAAATGTCTCTACATAGTTTGTTTTTTATGGAATTTCAACAATAATGAACTTTATAATAGAACATAACAACATTAAATAAATTATAACCCAACTTTATATATATTTGTTATTGTTTATAATGTTTAAATTTAAATTTATCTTTTAATTTTTTTATTTATCAATTCAGCAAATATTATCACTAAATTATCTGCATCAATTACTTGAGCATAAAAGTTTTAGTTATTGAAAAGAGAACATAAAAATTTATAAATCAACAAGGAAATGTCTAAAAGGTTACTTTGATGGATGTGCATGTAATTAATTATAAATATATTTTTAGTTCTTATTATATTATTATATACAATTTTGTTAGTAATGATTTATATTTTATTCTTTATAATTAGTACTTTTTAAAAATAATTAACTTTAATTTCAATGATTTCTCTTGTCTTTTGAATAGAGTTTAAAGATATATACAATAATGTTCAATGATATTATCAATAAGTTTACTGACATTTTAAATATTGGCAAGATATATATGATATCAAATGAACAAATTAAAAATATAAATAAAAAATTTTATAATGTGAATGATAAATTTAAGATTATATTAAATAATCTCACAAAAATATGTGAAGAAGTTGATGATAATAATTTCTCATCATCTACTAAATTATCGATAATATATATCAATCCAAATTCACCTTTACATTTTTATTTTCTTAGTTTTATTTATTATCTTTCTTATTATATGAAATTTTAATATTAATATTTATTTATATTTGAAACATGTACTCTTCTATTTGTTATGAAAGTTAATGATGTTAGAATATATAAGAGGGATAAAAAAATATCAAGAGAGACCCAAGTTTTGGATTAAGATATGACATTTACAAACTTAAGAAATAAAAATCATTTTGTAATTTTTTTTTGCTTAGTGAGTTATTTACATTCACTTATAAGCATTAGCTTCTGATACAATGCCAACAATTAAAAGAAATAAAAGATGAGTTTTATGCATTTTACTTTTGTTTTTATATTTTCTCAGTTTACAAATAAAAGATCTAATTTAAAACTACTTCTTTTATTATTTCTATCGAATTAATCTTAATCTGAGTCACATAGTTCATAATTCTAATTTAGTAGTCAGTTCTGAAAATGTCTCTACATAGTTTTTTTATAGAATTTCAACAATAATAAACTTTATAATAGAACATTAAATAAATTATAAATTTACTTTATATATATTTGTTATTGTTTATAATGTTTAAATTTAAATTTATCTTTTAATTTTTTTTTAGAATTCAGCAAATATTATCACTAAATTATCGGCATCGTTACTTGAGCATAAAAGTTTTAGTTCTGAAAAAAGAACCTAAAATTTTAGTAATATCATATATGTTGTCATAGTTTTTTTTAGTTAATTAAAAGAGATTATGAGGCAAAACAATATCTATATAAAATTCCAGAAAAATATGTCTCGGATAAGACAAAATTTTTTTGGAAAAGAAGACAAAAGTTTGAGCAAATTGGTATAAATCCAAATCTATCGAAGGGTGAAAGATATTATTTAAGAATGTTATTAAATCATGCTTATGGACCAACATCATTTATTGATTATGAAAAGTACAAAAAATGTTTCACATTTAAAGAAGAAAGCATGGTTTGTTTGGTGACTATATTTCGAATATTTAAACGATGCATCCAATTTTCAAATGCCATTTAAATTACGACTATTTTTTGCTACTTATTTTATTTACTATTAGTCTACAAATATAAATCAACAATGAAATAATTATTATAATTATCTGTCTCAAGATTATCAAAATAATGGTAGACTTTTTGAAGAATTATGTGTGAGAAAAACATTAAAAAACATTAAAGTATTTATTGAGAGAATGGGTAAGAGTATATCTGAATTTGATCTACCTAAATTGCCCTGAGAAAATATTACTTCATTTGAAAGATGAAGAATTTCAAAGAGGGAGCTAATGGAAGAATTAAATGTAACGACACAAGTGAAGATATTAACATAATCCGGAGACTGTAGATCGGAAAAGGCATATGTAGAAATTATAAACCATGTATATCATAAGAAGAATGTCATATTTTTTATAGATGGTCATGATGGTACATAAAATATATTTTTATATTGAGCATTACTTGCAATCTTAAGAATGGATGGTCACATAGCAATAGCAATAGCAACATGTCGCGTAGCAGCATCAATCTTGTCAAGAGGTCGAACAACACATTCAACATTTAAAATACCAATAAATGCAACATAATCAAGTAGATGTGCAATACCAAATCAAAGTGGTCTTGCATTATTACTTAAGAAATCAAGTATTATAATTTGGGATGAAGTGCCAATGGTAAAAGCGAACATCAATAGAGTCTTTGGAGAATATTAAGAGATATTATGAATAACTCTATTTATCTTAGTGGCAAAATGATTGTATTTGAAGGTGACTTTCGATAAAATTACGGTATAATCAAAACAAAATTATTAAGTATAGTTTAGTTATGTCATATTTATGGTCGATATAGAAGTTTTAAATTAAAAAAGAATATGAGTGCAAAAATGATTCATTATTTTGAATTCAGAATTGGAAATGGAGATGAGCGGCGAAGATAGATTAGTAAAGATTCTAAATAAGATGATAATAAACTATGTGAGTGGTGAAGATTTGAAGATTTATTAATAAATGATATATATTCATGTTTGCATGAAAATGCTATAACGATTACATTATAAAAGGGCTATCTTAGCAAAAAATACATATGCTCATAGGATAAATCAAAAGCTTAAAAAAAAACGAGGAAATTAGATAAATTACTTCAATTTTGATGTTATTGATGGCAAATCTAATCTCTATTATGTGAAATTTAGAACTCATTGGCACCTAATGGACTTCCTCCACATCGACTTGTTCTAAAAAAATTGTCCAATAATGTTATTAAGAAATTTAGATCTTTCAAATGGATTATGCAATAAAACAAGAATGATTTGCAAATTATTTAAAGAGAATGTTATTCTTGTAGAAATATCAACTCAATTCTCTAGCAAATTATTTTTGATCCCAAGAATACCTTTATGCCAAGTGAAACTATACCATTTAAATTTAAAGAAAACAATTTCCAATGCATCTATATTTTGCAATGACAATCATAAAGTCATGGGTCAAACAATACCTAATGTTGGAATATATCTTCCTCAGCATGTATTCTCGTATGAACAATTATATGTTGCATTATCTAGAGGAATTTCAATGAACAACACAAAAGTGCTTATCATCCGCTATAAATATGCATCAAGGCAAGGCCATTATACAAGAAATATTGTATACAAAAATATACTAATATCTTCTTAATAATCTTTAGGTATATAAAAAAATCTTTAATCTTTATTGATATGAATAAATTTTATTTATTCTTTTATTGAAATATCATAATACATTTTTCACTTCTTAAGCATATGCTAACAACACTAAATATTTTTAAAAAATTATGATAGGTCAATATTTATGGATTCATCAAATATTATCACTCAATTATCACTGCATCAATGTTACTAGAGCATAAAAGTTTTAGTTACTGAAAAAGAGAATATAAAAGATTTTAAATCGGGATAAGGAAAGGTCCAAAAGTTACTTTGATGGATGTGAAAGTAATTAATTATTACAATTAAATATTTTGGATTTTATTATTATTATATACAATTTTGTTAGTAATGATTTTGTATTATATTCTTTATAATCAATATTTTTTAAAAAATAATTAACTTTAATTTCAATGATTTCTCTTCTCTTATGTACATTGTTCAAAGATATATGCAATAATATACAATGATATTATCGATAACCTTACTAACAAATTAAGTATTGGCAAGATATATATGATATCAAATGGACAAATTAAAAATATAAAAAAAATTTTATAATGTGAATGATAAATTTTAGATTATATAAAATAATCTTGCAAAAATACATGAAGAAGTTGATGATAATAATTTCTCATCATCTACTAAATTATCAACAATATCAGATATGAAGTCAAATCCAAATTCACCTTCATGTACAAATTTTCTTAGTTTTATTATATTTTTCTTTCTTATTATATGAAATTCTTAATATTAATAATATTTATTTATATTTGAAACATATATTCTTCTATTGGTTATGAAAGTTAATGACATTAGATTGGTGTATGTGATGGATAAAACAATTATCAAGGGTGACCTACAAGTTTTTTTTGGGTTGTGAACTTAAGAAAAATAAAAATATATATATATATATATATATATATATATATATATATATATATATATATATATATATATATATATATATATATATATATATATATATATTTTCAGTTTGGGTTATTTACATTGTGGGAAGCATTAGCTATAGTACAAGGCCAACAATTAGAAGAAATAAAAGATGAGTTTTAAATAATATTAGCAAAATTTATTATTGGAAAATATTATAATGATATAATATTCTTAAATATATTTTAATATTTTGTAATGCAGAATTTTAATGGTTACAACAATCTATACAAGTATTGATTTTTAATTTTTTTTATAATCATTATATATTTAAAATTACAGGTTTTGCATTGTCAACAACATCATCAACAAGTTTAGAAATTAATCTAAATTTGATAGAATAAAAAAAATAAAGGATTTGGTATGTAAGTTTTTTTTAAAATATGCTTGATTAGTTTATTATAATGATTACTTTCAGTTAACTTGAAATTTAAATTATAGGTTTAATGAAATTCTATACTCCATGGGTCAATTAACTAATGAAAGATATGTACTAATTAATTTTTTTAAGATCCATACATCTGAGCATTTATCAGGAGAGGTATGTATATAAAATCATGTATTTTTAAAATAATATTTTTATAATAATTATTATTATTTTACTAGATCAAGTACTATGATACAAGGGTGTCTACAAAAGGAATAATAGAAGAAGGAAACCTTTAGTATAATGCATATAGTACATGTAAATCAAAGGTAATTATAAAAGAAGATTCAATAGAATGTACCAAGTGCACAAATAAAAATGTAGAATATATTTTGAGGTAAATAATTTATGAAATTAAAATGATTTATATTTAATGGTTATTATGTTTCTTATATTGATTTTTTTCATAAAGATATCTTATTAAATTAGATGATGCAACCTCAAATTCTACATTTATATTATTTGATGATGAGGTATATTATTGGTATGCGTAATAGATCTGAGAAAAATAAAGGTAATCAATTAATAGATTTTTTTAAATTTCTAAATAATATATTATATTTTTCAAATTTATTTAATTTATTTATTTTCCTCATAGGAATTAGATAGTGAGTATAAAGATAATATCACAAACTTCATTGGTTCCCCCAAGATTTTCTCAATTAAGGCACAACATAAAATTTATGTGAATCGATCTCTACTTACATTCATTGTTCAATTAATAAATGACTTTGATAGAAGTTTGAAAAAAAATAAAATTAGAGAATGGTTAAAAATCATTTAATGAAATAATATTTTTGTTCTACAAGACAATTTCATCAAGTCATAATACTTCATTTTCATTATTATTTTCTTATTTATATATTTTTCTAGAAATTTATGTTCAAAAATTACACTTTCATTACTCTTTGATTTTTAGCCACAATTTTAAAATTAAATTATTAGATGCATCACTAAAAGTTAAATGTGCCGTTGTTTATTTGAAACAATAATAATAATTATTATTAAAATGATTAAAGGATTAAAAATGTAATTTTAAAAACTTCATTTTGGTTGTAATTGATTAAATTTGATAATTACCTATATTTTTTATTTTTCTCATTACCAATTTTCTGATTTTTCCTCCTCACACACCTCTATCATCTCTCTCTTGCACAGACACAGATGATATACATACATGATATAACGAACGGGACATTTCTATTTTTAAAAATACAGGACATGAATACATGTTGGATATGACATTATAATAATAATTAAGAATAATGTGTATAAATTAAATAGATAAAATATTTAAAATATTAAAAATAAGTCATTTAATAAAAAATTTAAATTAATTAAGTTTATCTATATATATATATATATATATATATATATATATATATATATATATATATATATATTACTTAAGTAATTTATTTTATTATACATTAATAATTTTAATGAATAAAATTTATTATCAATTCTAAATTTATAAAATTAATTATAATTTTTAATAATTTTAATTATTTGTAATAAATATATCTTATTATTCTCTCTTTTTAGCTCAAATATCATTCTCTAAAATTTTAAAACTCTCTATAATAATTTAAAATATAACAGACTATATTTAAAATATTTTTTATATAATTTTAAATCAATTATTTTAGGATATGAAGGCAGAATCAACTTATTTTTTTAGGTGGGAAATATTTTAAATAATATAATAATTAAATAATAATCATAATATGCATAATTAAAATAAATAAAATCATCAAATTTGTAATATAAAATTATAAATAGATAAAAATATGAAAATTATAACCTATAATTTATAGTTTACTCACCTTCTTATGATTAAATATATAAATTAGTTTTGCTCAAGATTTATAGATTAAATTATTTGATTACTACAAAAGTTAATAAAATATCAAAATCCTTTTATCCTTTTTTGAAATACTAAGCACAAAATAATTTTTTTAAAAAAATTAAATGAAGTAGATCAATTTAAGTAATTTATGAATTTAATTAACATTTATATTAATTAATATAATATTAAATGTTTTAAAAAAATTGTAATATTAATATATAAATATAAATATAATTTATAAGAGGAATATAACTAACAATA
The DNA here is from genome assembly GCA_021442155.1 of Cymbidium sinense. NCBI lineage: Eukaryota > Viridiplantae > Streptophyta > Magnoliopsida > Asparagales > Orchidaceae > Cymbidium > Cymbidium sinense. The sequence goes on along the minus strand of JAKCPB010000793.1, from coordinate 65,112 downwards.
TAAAAAAATTTTAAAACTTTTATGATTTAAAATTATTATAAAATTATAAAATATAGTTTTGTTGCGTGCTAGAAAACCAGCTGTGATAGAGTGAAAGTTTACGCCTTAGCCTTGTTATAAAATCCAGCACACACACAGGTATTTAAAGAGTGAACAAGAAAACTCCAGAAATTTTTACATGGAAAAACCTCGAAGCGGGAAAAAAATTATGCCTTGACAAAATCTTCCACTATGTATATTTGAGTACAAAATTTTTTCCGATAGGGGATTACAATTATATAGAAGGAACAACAATGATTTGTAACAATTTGCTAATGGTAGCGGATGATGGTGGTGAGGACATCGGTGATGATGAAAGCCATGATGGAGGAGATTGGCCGAGGATTAGAGGCGGTGGCGGCTGGCGATGGTTGATGAGTGGTGGCATGATTGTGCTTGGAGGATCTTCAAGCTTTAGAGCTCTCCTCTCTCTTGCGTCCCCTCATATGAGGAATTGAGCTATTTATAGATTAGAGGAGTGACGGCACTGTAAATACATGCAAAAGATTAACCACTCCACTTCATCAGACGGCTCAAAATGATTCCTTTGATCATTTGATGTATTTTAAGTATTTGAATACTCAAATAAAGTCAGAATTGTGAGATCTTGGGCTTATTAGATCCGGCTCGTCAAAACGCTCGATTTGACAATAAACACTCTACGTTTGAGGGCAATTTAGGGATTTAACTGATATCCCAATGTTTCCAAGGATATTTTAAGTGCTTGATCTCTACCAATTTCAACTTCGGATTAGCTTGCTTTTAGCATCAAGATTCGTGCTTCGACTAGTAGTATTTTAAGTGTCATTTCAAGTTTATAACTAGATTACATGAGTTAAAATATTGATTACATGAGATTACAATAAGTTAAAATTAAATTCATTTTAAGATGTCTATATAATACTATTTGCTAATATTGATCTCAAAATTATTCTTAAGGTGGGAATTATTTTGAGGAGGGGCAAAATTATAAACTTCTCCATCTAATTGAATAAAATTAATAATTTTAGACTGGGCAAATATGCAAATTGCAAAATTCTTCATTCCATTAAATAAATTAATATTTTCAGGGTGGACATTGGGCATTTGCCCACCCTAGGCATCATGTGGGTTTGCCTTGCGTTTGTCCCTTTAATTTTTTAATATTATTTTAATCGGATACTTTTTTGTGCAATTTTTAGGAGTGTGTGTATCATAGCTCTGGCTTAGAGCCCTACATATGCCTACAAATCCAACATGTCATCTACTGCTAGCCACTCTATTTATTTATTTATTTACTAACTATTTTTTTTAATTTGAATGCCTTCATGAAACCAGTATATTTCATTTTTTTAGAAAAAAAATATCTAAAAAGAAAAAATTATAATAACAAATTAAAAGAAATAAAAGGTTGAAAATGTAGAATATTTAAAAGAAAAAAAATAAAATAGTTAGCATGAATTAAATTTTGTAATTTTTTTTATGAAAGAATGCTTATAGATAGTTGCAAGTGAATGCAAAATTAATGGCTAAATTGTGAAGAATGTTGAATAAAGAAGTTGTAGTAGATATACATTTTTTTTAAAAATCAAATTGAAGATTCTAGCGTCATCACGATAGTGATTAAGTTTAAAAATATAATTATCTCATCATAAATTTTTCAAAATAAAGTTTCCAAAGTCACAATTGTATGTTTTGCATTACATCACTCTCCCAAAACCCGCTCCAAATGTCTTTTACATTTAGAATTTTATTTTTCAATTTTAACATTATATTTTGATACAAAAAATTTAAAGGATAAATTGACCTTTATTTGGAGAGTTCCTTAATTGTTGGCTTCTTTCTAATAAATAACAACCAAGCAATTGATATTTGTTGTTATTATTATTTTTTTAATTTAATTCCTGATTTTTTCATATATATTTTATTTTATATATCGTATGGCATGTTTTGAGAAAAATATAATATCAAAATATTTTGACAAATTATTTTTCATATTTTATTAAATTTAATAATATTCTTATGAAAATAATTATTAATGATGTGATTTAAAAATATTTAAAAATATGACTCATTTAATCATTCTTTACAAAGATATAATTATAACATTTAGTCACAACCAATATTCACTCTTTTTTTAAAATTGTGATTATAACATAATATAAATAACAAATAAAATTTAATTAAAGTTTTTTTAGAGAGTTTGACTCAAGTATTTTCTATCCATATTTTGACAATTTGTGGGATTATTGCTTCAATTTTTTTGATAACATTGTAAAATAGATGCTCAAAATTAGAAAATAAATTTTTTTTTAAAAATAGAGGCGTGTGTCTTTTGCCATATCTCTCTTTAGCCTTTATCTATTCACAGGCATGAATCTTTCTTCTCCATTGTGTCTATTATGTGTCAAATTTTCATTTTCATTAATAAGGTCATTTTTTATACATCTTAACCAAGCCTTTTAGGTCCTGTTTCTTAACATAGGCAAATCTAATGCATCTCTCTAATCGGTCATGGACGATACGCGCTTTATGTGCCCAAACCATCTAAGATTCTCTAATCTTATTTGCCATTGGAGCTACTCCAACCTAACATACTCATTTTGCATTTTATCTCTAAGAGTAAAGCCACTCATCCACGAGCATCCTTATCTCAATACTAGGGTTTGTTTGATGTAGCTTTTAAAAAAAGTGGTTGTGAAGCTTTTGAAGAAAATTTTTTGAAAAACATTGTGTATTATTATAAATTTTCTTTTTTGAAAAATTTAAAAATAGCTTTTCGATACCCACCACACTTTAAACTCTGGTTCTCAAATAAGCTTTTTCATCAAATTTTAGCGGACAATAATTTGGTTGCCAAATGAAGTCTATATTTTTCTTTTTTAAAAAAAAAAAGTAGCTAGAAAGCCATCCCAAACACATAGTCTTATGCTTCTCTTTATTGGCAGTCTTACCACTAACTTATAAAATTTTCCTTAAGTTTAAGCGGTACATTTCTATCACACAACAGGGCATTCTTCCACTTCAACCATTTCAACGGATTCTACTAATAACATCTCCATCTATTTCACCATCATTTGGACAATGAGCCTTTTGATCTATCTTATATTTGTTATATTTGTTAGATTATTTTTATATATTAAATCAAGATATTTAATGTTTTCATATAGTGTTTTTGTAGGTTTGTTTAAATATAAATTTACTTATATTTATGTGCTTAAATTTTTAATATGTTAGCCTTTTGTGGGTCATCAAAGAAATGAATAAAGTGCTTAGTCTCTATACATTATACACTTTATAATTGACTATTAGTAATTAACATAAATTTTAGCCTTATTGTAAGAACCGCTAATATGCATAATATTTTAGTGTGCATTTAATATAATTATTTGTATAATAAATATGATAATAAAAGAGTCGCCATCATTCTTGAGATTCATGATCTTGAGCCTTTAGTGTTGTGATTGGCTCATGTGAAATGACAAACTCTTCTTTAAATTTATCATTTTATCATGAAAGCATGCCTCTTTAAGTATATATCTATATTAGACAATGTTGATATTCATTTACTTTAAAGCTTAATGTTATTTGTCTATCTAAATTATTATAAAACTTATTAAGATCTTGACTATCATGTTAAGTTGTAAAGATTAAAATCTTTGATATTTGGTATATATTTATCACATTCTTCCTTTGATGTTTATAATTATTTTTTATATATCTTGATAAAATGATCAAATTAATGATATATATTTATTAAGAGCTTTTAACCCAAATATATCATGTGGATATCTCAAACGTTCATGAATGTATAGATTATTTCTTATGTGAAAAGATTAATCAATGAACTTCTCTACACTTCTTTTTTAAAGAAAGTTTAGATGTCCATATTTTAAACACAAAAATTAGGCATACTCACACTAGAAAAGTTAGTTCATTTGTAGGGAGAGAATTTTAATTTAATTATTGATTTTGGTTATTACATGAAGAGTGTGAGCCATCAACCAACTGTCATTCCAAGCTTTGACAAGTTATTTATTAAATTAGAAATTAATTAAATAGAAATAATTGATATTTAACAAATGGTTTTGCAATTTATAAATGATAGTAAAGAGTCTTTAACATTAAAGTTAAATAAATTTATGAATTATTCCAAATAGCTCTACAACCATAATAAAATAATTGTGCCAATCACTCTAAGTTATTTGTTGTAGTTAGAATGCTTAGCATCAATATAAGCTAATCTAACAAATATTGTAGTAAAATGACATATGTGAAAAAAGAAATTAGTATTCAAATTAAACTCAATACACAAAAATATTAATACACTAATAATTGTATGTTATATTACAAGAATAATGTATTGAAAATTATATGCAAGAGTTTGGAGCACTTAAATTCAAACTATAAAAAAGAATTATAACATAAACAAAATGATGTCTCTACAAGATATTATTTTATTTATCTCTTATTTCACATCTATGAGACTATTTTTATATATTATTTCTAAGTAACAAATATGCAAGTCATCCATCGATATATTCCTCTTTGAAAATGAGATAATTCCTCCTCTAAGTCCTCTACTATAGAAAAGAATAGTAGAAAATTTGGTATGAATATTACTAGTATTTACACTATCATTTTTAAACTAATAGCAACATGGGCTACATTCAAGAAGTTAGAACAAGAAACAATATTGGCTTGGCATTTAGAGGATTATCAAAAGAGATGGGGACAATTGTTTAAAAAAATGATATTTTGATCATAATTTTTTAGTATAAATCTATAATTATTTTAAATTATTTTGAGATGAATATGCTATATAATTAGTTAATATTATATTTATCTCAAAACATATTTATGAGTTTTGAGACTATTCGATTACTTTCTATCATGATATTTTGACGTAAAATTTGATGTGTAAGATGAACATGTAAGAATATTAACATTAGCATTACATATAATAACAAATTACAACAATTAATAATAATAATAATAATAATAATAATAATAATGATAATAATAATAATATAAAGGATTAATTGGCATACTAAATATTTGTTTTTAGTCAAATTTATGATAGAAAATATGATGTATAAATCAAATAAAAGCAATATTTAAGTTTATATATATATTAGTATCATGATGCTAAATGAAATTATTGGGAGGGTGAAGGGATTTTATATGTCAATTAAGTTATAGATGTTAGATTAAAAAAATTAAAGCAATGCTTACTTTAAAGAGGGTGTGTAATATATTTGAAAATTTCCAATTCTTATATTCTTTTCGAGCTCTTCTATGGGCAAGGTCTCCAATCTATCTTGCCACAATCACTTGGGTCATTTTAGTGAAAGGACTTCCGAGGAAGTTTATGATGATAGAATGATGTCAATGAGATGAAGAACCCGATTGTTAATAAAGCATATCCTACATCCAACATTATCAACATAGACTAATTCGTGCAAATAAGGTTCCTAAGAAGTCAAACATCCACCATTCAAGAAGGAAAGCTAATATTCATGCTCTTTGGGATGGAATTCATCAAATTGATATGCACCAATGGTGGAGCTATTTGGCTGTCAATTGGTGCAAGATAATAATGACTACCAAAAAAGATGCTAAGTTGTAAACTTGATGCATTATTAATGCAATTGGGGTTGACACTACTATCTTCACAAAAGGGAGGTTAAAGAGGGGATTGATACTGATAATGTCAACAGCACATTCCCTACTATCAATTGAGTTGAATTAGACTAATTTTCATTTTTTTATTTCATACCATATGTAGCGAGTCAATCTTATAATTAAAATAGAATCTTTAAAATCAAGCAATCTCTATGAGCCTTAAAACATGGAAGAGTTGGCTATTTATGGTATTGATAAATTTTAGTAATGAAAACTTTCTATCTTGATGTTTACTTTCCTCTATTTATCTTTTCTCATTGAAAATACCCAAATTCTAGTTTTTTTCAACTCCCTCAATTTATCTTTTTATTTTTGTTTAAATGAGTTTCATTTCTTAGAATATTGATTAATTTTGATCATAATTATTTTCATTCTTAAAATAAAATATATCATATATCCTATTTTTTTCTTCTCTCTCTCTCATCTCATTATTTTGTTTCTATCTCAATTATTTTATTTGTGTGTTAATATCTATATAATGTTAACATATAATGATGGCTCAAATAAAATTCAAAGATGAGGCCAACGTAACATATAGTAGTCAATATTGATTTTATTTTATGTGCTTCACAAATTCACCAATATTTAAATATTTAGATTGTTAACATAGTGGTGAACATTAATTGGTTAAAATAAAATAATCAAATCTAATTAAGCCTATTTAGTTGATTTGGGTCAATTTATTAAATAGTTGTTTGATTTTTTTTGTTTGAAATTAAATGTTATTTGGATTAGAATTAATTATTTAATATTAAAAAATTAAATTAAGAAATTGAAATTTTTAAAAAATAGCTAATACTAATTAGCTATTTTCTTTTAAGTCAAAGTTATAGTCGTAAACTAAAAAATTATTTCTCTACTTGACTCACACCCTTCATTATATCTTGCATTGTATGATATAAAATTTCTGATTTAATCAAAGTCGAATTAAATTCATATATGATTTGATTCAATTTTGAGTGAACTTTACTATTTTTTATTTTTTGGATGATGTATTAAAAATTAATTAGTTGACTGAATCCCTCAATAAACTCCAAATAAATTGAATGCACACCCCTACATTAATGTGCGTTATGTACTAATATAACAACAACCCAAAAGTTAATATTCATTTATAAAACATTTTAATGATATAATCACATCAAAAAAATACATAATAAAAAGTATATTTCACTTTTAAAAAATTGATATTAGTAATGTTTTTGATGTGATATTAAAAATTATATATTATAAAAATAAATATTAGATATGTAAATATATTTGATGCTATATTTCTTTTTTCCCCATATTAAGTGAATCAAATAATTTATGTAACTTTTCTATGTAAAATTGATCATAAATCTAAAATATTTTGAAAATATTTTAAAATAAATTTAATATAATCCTGAAAAAAATCAATCATAATACCACAAATTTTTTTTTCATAAAAATAATAAAATCATAAAATATAGTCTACTTTTAAAAAAAAATCATGAATGATAGCCATAAAATAAATTATTGCACTAATGATAAAAGTCTAATATTGACCCAAATAAGCATCAACAATATAAGCACCAAAGATTGGCACCAAAAAAGTCTCAACCCAATTTATTACATTATTAAGCTGTGATAGTTGATGAAGCTTTTGATCGATATAACAACAAATTTGATGCTATGCCACAATATGATATCCTCTTAAACACCTCATACACTATAATTAAATAATCACAAAATAATTGTTGACTATACATCTTATGTATCTTATCATTTGATTTGATAATAACAAACCTTATGTAATAAGAACTAATTATCTCTTTGCATGATAAATTATACGATTTAATCATTATGAATGTCATTATTAATTTAAATTTATATTGATAATAAATAAATTATATATATATATATATATATATATATATATATATATACAAATTAATCAAACATTCTTCAAGGTATTTAAGTGAAAATTATTTAACTTCATGTTCTTCAATGAAATCAATCCTAAAGCTATTGTATGAGCTAGTGAGAATTTTTTCTATGATTAACTACATTAAGGAAAAAAAAGCTCACTTAAATAAAATAAATCATTCATTCATTTCAAAATAATTTATTTGAGAATTATTCATAAATTCTACATTTTATATTTACAATTATTATTCAAATGATTCATTTTAGATAATGTGGACTAAATGCATAAATTTTGTTACATTTATTATTATTCCATGCAACTTAAATTAAGTTCACATTTCATTAAATTATTCTCATGCTTAGGCATGTTCATTATCCATTTATTCAATGCATGTATATAAATTAATCAAATATTATTCAAGGTATTATTTTTCTCTCATATTGTCATAATTTTCTCTCCTATCATGTGTCTCATCCTAAACCTTTTGCTGAATTGTTTTCATGATTATTTGGTAAATAAATTATGTGAGAGTTATTCAAATTATTTCCATAATTATCTCATATTTTTCTAAATTAAAAATTCATTAATTTGAATCTTTAATTTAAATTATTTTTGAATTCAAATTGAATATTCCTTTGATTACATATGCAAATTTGAACTCTCCTCTTTATGGAATGCTATGTGGCTGATCATCTGGTAATCTAGTTGATTTAATTAGAATTAATTTAAATTTATTTGAGTTAATTCAAATTCAATTAAAATAAACCATGGAATTATCTCCTTTCTTTTTTATAAAAATTCTATTTTTGGAAACCTCCTTTGGCCAACTATATCTTTATTCAAATTCAAATTAATCTCTAATGAAAATTGATTTAAACTTTCCTAAGATTTGATCCATCATTATTTAATTTGAATTAAGTATATTAAAATAAATCTAATCTATTTTAGAAAGTAGCTTGGCCAAATTTTTGAATATTACTTGGATTTTATTAAATAATGCTTGTATGGGTTGATTTGGATGGATTGGATGATAAATTTTTAAAACCGATTGGTTTTGGATTCCTAAAAATATTGAACTAAATCGTCCAAATAAAATGCAAAACCAAACAAACCAATAATAATTTTAGATTATTTTTTTGGATAAACCAAGTTTGCTACATTTAAAAATTATTGACATAATTTTTTATTGTATAATGAACAAGCAATAAGAAAAATAACATAAATATAATAAAAAATGCAATTAACTACTTCATGCGCTAAAATAAATATTTAGAACTAATTTTTACTTACCTTAATGATGTTTTGAACTTAGAATTGATGGAACCATATTACCATGTTATGAGACCAAAATATTTTGAAAAATTGGATAATGGTCCTCCAAAAAAGCACCTACCAAGTATTAAATAAATAAAAATAAGTGTATAATAGATAAGCCTACTATACATAAATTAATAATACCTCATTACATATAATTACTTTTGTTTATTTGGTTCCATCCAAAATTTTATTTAACAAACTGATCCAAAAACCAAAGTTTTCTATAATTAAAAGTAAAATCCAAATTAAGTTCAAAACCAAACCAAATTACTCAAAAACTTTGGTTTGGTTTTTTTTGTTAAAACCAAATAATTCACACTTACTGTTATCTTTTTCCTTCATTCATTCAATGATGAATTGATTGAATATTCCATGATATTGCATTAAATATTAATTGAATCCCATCATGAAAACTTCCTTTTGGCGATCATATATCATCATGCTTAATTTAAATTATTCCCTTTTCACTTGGACAATTAATTGTGTCTTAACTTGTTTGGTAATAATTCAAACTCTTCTCTCTCTCTCTCTCTCTCTCTCTCTAACATAAGCAATAATTTCTTAATTACATTAGAAATCAAGTCATATGATGAATTGATTAAATTTAAATCTCTTTCCAAATTAATTTTTCTTCCATATCCCCTTTTTTGTCAATTTTTATCATGCTAAATTAATTTAATTGATTGAAATTGAATCACTTACTAATTAAACCTTCTCTTTCCTTGCCTTGCCTAAAATCCTCTTATAAAATTTGAATTTCAAATTGATTTTTAATTAAATCAACCTTCCATATTAAATTCTCTCTTATTTCTCTTTGGCCGATTTTTTTTATCTCATTTCATTTATTTTTATTTTTATTGGTTTATATTTAAATTAATTCTGAATAAGTTTTCCTCTTATTTTTCTCTACTTGGAGGAACCTCATGACCCATTGTCTTATAAATAATATTTCTTAGACTAAGTTGACTTCTCTTGGGAAAATCTCTTAAAAAACTTTCTCTTTCAATTTTTGCAAAACTTTTAGAGATCTCTTCTTGGTTAATCAAGTGCTAATTTCATCATCCTTTTCCATCCTCCAACCTACAAGTGATTGGCTTGAGGATTGCACAATAGAACTTGGAGGATTAATTTTCTTGTAGAAAGCTTAACAATGTGCTTTCATTCTAGTCTGTGATTTTGCATATTAAGTGACTTGTTCTCCTTCTTGGCTTTCTTATGCATTTGGTCAATTTATTTTGTGCTTAACTTATCTATTTCTATACTATCTTTAAGTTGGCTAAAAGCTTCGTGGTTGATGAATTAAAGTGTACTTACCTGTTAAGGAAAGTATGGTGTTGGGTTGTACTTTGCGTGAAGGAGAGTATGAGAGATTTGTTGTAATCTCATTTTGACTTAGTAAATTTTAGCTTGCTTGCCGACGTGGGTGTTAGGTAAGTTTTGAGTTTAAAACCACATAAAAATCTTTGTATTCTCTTTCTTTATTTTGTGCACTTTACTTTTATGTAATGTCGGTTGTTGTTTTATTTCTCTACATTTTATAATTAAAATTTAAGTTTTATACAAAATTGGAATTCACATTCACTTCATGAGAGCTCCCAAGAAATTTTAAAACTCCCTAGGACTCCCAGCATTTCCAAGCCTTCCCCACTGATTTTCTCTTCCGCAAAGGCAAATAGGGAGCTCACATCCCATTCCAACTTCTTCATTTCTCAATCAAAATTCAATTGCCCTTGCACACCATCCACATACCTTATTAAAAAATTAGCTTGTGTTTCTTCTAATCTTAGTCTTTAATTTTATATTCAAATTGATTTGATGATTTCAATCCTAGTGATATAATATATAATAGCCAAATTCTAAAATAAATTAATAAACTTAATTATAAATAATTAATGAGTTTACATAAATTATTTTAAAATTCATGATTTCCAATTATATAAATAATTAATGAACGCTTATATTAATCTACATTTTATGTTATTTTCAATTAATTTTATTATATAAACATTTTTAATTCGATATTTTCTCCTAGAGTGGAGCAGAGAAACAACTTTAGAGAAGAAGGCTATTTTAAAACAATGTTATTTTCTCCTGCTATGTATGTAAATTTCCCAAAGAGTGGGAGAGAGAGGAAGAGAGGAAGACGTCATGGACTGCGTAATTTTGAGAAAGCTTTATGATCGAGGTTAGTATGAATTTTAGGATATATGATTTCCATTTTAGTTTTTAACATACATATTGAACTTTTTTCTTTTTTTTTTCAGGAATATTTTCTACCTAATTTATATTTTACATCAAACAGATATGCATTTTACTTTTGTTTTTATATTTTCTTAGTTTACAAATAGAAGATCTAATTTAAAACTACTTCTTTTATTGTATCTATCGAATTAATCTTAATCTGAGTCACATAGTTCATAATTCTAATTTAGTAGTCCGAGTTCACTAAAAATGTCTCTACATAGTTTGTTTTTATAGAATTTCAACAATAATGAACTTTATAATAGAACATAACAACATTAAATAAATTATAACCCAACTTTATATATATTTGTTATTGTTTATAATGTTTAAATTTAAATTTATCTTAATATTTTTATTTATTAATTCAGCAAATATTATCACTAAATTATCAGTGCATCAACGTTACTTGAGCATAAAAATTTTAGTTACTGAAAAAGAGAACATAAAAATTTTTAAATCAGAACAAGGAAAGGTCTAAAAGGTTACTTTGATGGATGTGCATGTAATTAATTATCATATTTTTAGTTCTTATTATATTATTATATACAATTTTGTTAGTAATGATTTATATTTTATTCTTTATAATTAGTACTTTTTAAAAATAATTAACTTTAATTTCAATGATTTCTCTTGTCTTGTGAATAGAGTTTAAAGATATATACAATAATGTTCAATGATATTATCAATAAGTTTATTGACATTTTAAATATTGGCAAGATATATATGATATCAAATGAACAAATTAAAAATATAAATAAAAAATTTTATAATATGAATGATAAATTTAAGATTATATTAAATAATCTCACAAATATGTGAAGAAGTTGATGATAATAATTTCTCATCATCTACTAAATTATCAAGAATAACATATATCAAGTCAAATCCAAATTCACCTTTAGGTACATATTTTCTTAGTTTTATTCTATTATCTTTCTTATTATATGAAATTCTTAATATTAATAATATTTATTTATATTTGAAACATGTATTCTTCTATTTGTTATGAAAGTTAATGATGTTAGAATGATATATAGATAGGGATAAAAAATATCAAGAGAGACCGCAAGTTTTGGATTAAGATATGACATTTATATTACAAACTTAAGAAATAAAAATCATTTTGTAATATTTTTTTTTTTTGTCGAGTTATTTACATTCATACTGGTAAGCATTGATACAATGCCAACAATTAAAAGAAATAAAAGATGAGTTTCTAGAAATATTAGCAAAATCAATTGTTGGGAAATATTATAATGGCATAATATTCTTAAATATATTTTAATATTTTGTAATGAAGAATTTTAATGGTTACAACAATTTATACATGTATTGCTCATTAATTTTAATTTTTTTATAATTATTATATATTTAAAATTATAGGTTTCACATTATCAACAACATGATCAAAAGTTTAGAAATTAATCCATTTGATAGAATCAAAAGAAATAAAGGATTGGTGTGTAATTTTTTTAAAAAATATGATTGATTAGTTTATTATAATTATTACTTCTACTTAACTTGGAATTTAAATTACAAGTTTAATGAAAATCAATACTCTGGGTCAATCAACTAATGAAAGATATGCACTCGATCTTTTAAGATCAATACATCTGCATTTATCGAGAGAGGTATGTATATATAAGGTATTTTATAATAATAATTATTACTAATTTATTATTATTTTACTAGGTCAAGTACTATAATACATGGGTGTCTATAAAAGGAATAAAAGAAGAAGAAAACCTTTGGTATAATGCATTTAATACATGTAAATCAAAGGTAATTATAAAAGAAGATTCAGAATGTAATGTAAGTGCTCAAATAATAATGTAGAATATAATTTGAGGTAAATAATTTATGAAATTAAAATAATTTATATTTAATATTTATTATGCTTCTTATATTGATTTTTTTGGGAACCCCATATAGGGAATTTTATTGCCACAAAAAGGGGTTACAAGGTCCTTAAAAGGGGTAAACTGAAGTTACGCTCAAAGAGCTACAATCATCCTAGAGTAAATCCCGACTAAGTACAATCCACACATATCAAAAGAGAAAGAAAATAACCAAAGAAAGCAAAAGATACACATGAGCAAATATAAAGCTATAACAATAGCGATTGTTGAGGTGAAGAAGTTTATACCTCAAAAGAAATGACTTGTAGGAGAAGAACACAATCAAACATCTAGAAAAAGTTAGGACCATTAAAGTGATATGAGCTAAATCAAGGTAGAAAGAAACACCAGAGATAAATAGAGTTGTGGAAAAAGCGACGATCACACCAACGGGGCGCAACCATGTGCATCCAAATCCAAAGGAAGGGATACAAAGACGCTACTACCAAGGAATGGGTGAAATCAACCATCCATCATAGCCTACAAACTGGGAACCAACCCATCCATTGGAAGAGAGTCGTGGGACCAAAGAGCAAGACACCAAAGTATAGCAAAGCCAATCACATACACATGGGAGAGAAAGCCACAGATACAAAGATAAAGGAAAACAACACTCCTTTAACAATGGAGAGCCCAAATAGTGCCAATAACTGATGCCACAATAACCCAACTGTGGGTCATTCCAATAGTATAAATCAACAGTTCAACAGATAAATGAGAGCATCCAAGTCCAAAGCATGATTGTAGCCATATAAACGCTTCTTATATTGATTTTTTCATGTAGATATCTTATTAAATTAGATGTTGAAGATACAACCTTAAATTCTACATTTACACTATTTGATGAGAAGTTATTATTAGTATGCCAATTATAGAGCTAAAAAAAATAAAGGTAATCAATTAACATATTTTTTGAATTTCTAAATAATATATATATTTTTTTTATTTATTTATTTTAATTTTTTTCCTCACGGGAATCGGATACTGAGGAGTATTAGAAAATTATCACAAACTTTATTTGTTCCACAAAGACTTTCTCAATTAAGGGACAAGATAAAATGTATGTGAATAGATCTCTACGTACATTTACTATTCAATCAATAAATGACTTTGATAGAAAATAAAAAATAAAAATAAAAAATAAAAAAATTGGAGAAAGATTAATAATTATTTATTGAAATAGTATATTTATTCTACAAGACAATTTCATCAAGCCATAATACTTGATTTTTATTATCATTTTCTTATTTAGATAATTTTTTGCATTACTAAATTTTTTAATTATCCATTTAATCTTTTATTTATGTCTTTACATTATGATTAGTCTGACATGTGCCATAATTAAATAACATTTCTATCAATTATAAAGTTTATCATTTATACATTTTTATTATTTATTAATTCTTCATTTATTTTGATAAACAATCTATGTCTTTAACACAAAAACTATTAAATAAATGAACGTTGTTCATGTTCAACTATATAATAATTTAAAATATATTAACTTTCGCTTGATTATATTTTAAATTAACATTCATATTGATCATTTAAGAAATTTATTATATTTATTTAGTAATATATGTTTACTTATTAACTCTCATTTTATCTAATTAATTTGTATTCACTAGAAAATAATAAATATTTATGGTTAAATATGATAATATATTTAAATTAAATTTTCCTAATTTATTTCTTATTACTACCTACAATTTATCAAAAATCTTTATAAAATGTTATCTATTCATCTTGTAAATTTTTAAAATCATATTTATAAAAATTTATCTATTCATCTTTAACACAAAAATTATTAAATAAATATATGTTGTGTTAGAACTATAAGGTAATACATTAGAAATTAAGAAATAAATTTAACACAACTATGCAAATAAAAATAAAACTAATGAGATCAAATAGCCTAGGAGGGAGGCATGCATTGGGTTGGAGGAAGGCTTTGAGGTGGCACAAGGCGCCTTGTGGCTTCCCGATCCAATGGATTCGAGTGAGGGAAGTGAGTTAAATCACCTCCCTTTGGTCCATGATAGGCCTAGCCCACTTAGGCTAGTGGTGAGGTCAGACCCCATTTTGGGTGTGTGAGGGTTGCCAAGTGGAAAGGATGAGTGGACTTTGCTAATTTTGTCTAAGGAAGATTTGCCTTGGGTTTGAGTCCATTTGGGTTTGATGGCTTTGGGCTGATCCAAGATTTGGGTTTGGGGTTGAATCAGATTCCAAGTGATCATGGCTTGGTTCCAAGAGAATTGGCTCAATTTTGCTCTTATGGGTCAAATTAGGTTAAGGGTTAGATTGACCAATTAGTCAAATTGGGTCAAACCAAGGCTTGGGTTAGGTTAAATGATGATTTGAAGTGTTTTGGTTCAATTGGTTTCAATCAATTTGGCTTAGGTTTGATTTTTGGCTCATTTGGATTCACATAGGTCAAATAAAGTTGACCAATTTGACCAAATTGGTCAAATTGGCTTGGATTAGATGTAGATTCATGTTCAATTGGTTAATTGAAGATGATTGTAGGCTTTGTTTAGAGTTGATTTAGATTTAATTTAGACCAATTTGACCATTTAGGTCAATTTGGGCTAAGTTGGTCAATTGGGTCTAATTGGTCAAACTGAGCTCGTTTTGATTAAGTTCAATAATCAACTTGGAATAAACTTGAGCCATTGGTTGCAATCAATTTGGGTTGGATCATGATTTGACCTATTTTGGTCTTTTAGGTCAATTTTGGTCAACTTGAGTCAAAGGATCAATTGGTTTGGCTCAATTGATGGTCAAGTCATGTTCAATCATTGATCATGGGTTGAAGCCATGGTTTCAATTGCTTTAGTGTATGATAGGTTTTTGGCTAATTTGGCTCATATGGGTTAAGGGGGTTGACTTGGTCAAATGACAAAGTTGACTTGGTTTGACCCAATTTGTGATAATTGATGATCCTAGGGTGGTCAACAATCATGGTGAAAGGTTTTGATGAGCTTGGTTCAATCCAATTTGGGTTAGATTGGAACTTGGCTCAAATGGTTCTTTAGGTCACTTTGGATCAAGTGAACCTAAATGGGTCAATTGTCTTGATTTTGGTTTGATTGAGGACTAGTTGAATTTATGAGTTTAGATTAAAATATAAATTTATATTTAGTCAAATCAAAAGGGCTAAGTTGATTTTGACTTGGGTTGATCTTAGTTTGGTTTGATAATTGCATGTTTCATTTATATTTTGATAGGTGGTTGGAGGAATGATTGACTCAAGAAAAAATCCATTGGTTTTGACTTGATTTGGATGGGATTTGGTTAAGTCTAAAGAATTTGAAAGGGTCTTTGATTAGGTTTTGATTTGATTTTGGATTTAGTTTTGGTCATTTAAATGTAAGTTTCATTTATATTTGGGAAGATATTTAAAGGAATAATTGATTTATAAGAAAATCAAATGAGTTTGGAGTGATTTGAAAGCAACCAAGCTCGTGAAGGTAGGTCCAAAGGGCTTATAAGAGAATTTGATTTAGTTTGATTGAATTTTGATCATTCGAGTGTAGATTTCATTTATATTTGTGAAGATGATTGAATATATGATTGCTCAAGAAGAAATCAATTGAATTTGGATTGAATTGGGTGGGAGATTTGGCCAAGTTTGTAGAATATTACATGGCTTAGAGGGGTTTAGCTTGGATTTGATTGGGTTTCAATCATTTAGAGTTTGATTGAATTTTATTTGGGTAGGGCCAAATCCATGGGATTTCAATCATAAGGCTTAGGAAGGATTTTGAGCTTGAGGTTGAGATTGATTGTAAATTTTGGAATTTTTAATTTGAATTCAAATTTTAATTTGGGGTTTGATTTGAAAAAGTGAACATTGATTAGGTTTAGACTATAGTGGGTAAGTCTCCCTAAGTCCCTTAGGCATAGCCTACTCCATGACTAACCCTTAAGCCTCTAGGCTTGGGTTAAGTGTTCACCAAATCACTAGAAGTATCTTAAGACTAAGAAGCTCTTAGTGTCTAGAAGAGTCCTAGATCTATGATGAGGAGATTGAGAACTCATTCCAAAGTAGGTCAACATAATGATAAAATATCAATTTTAATTTCACGAACGTAGAGAAAATTTTGATGAGATTCAACAGTATTAAGATGGAAGATGGGTATCAACCCCAGAAGCATTATGGAGAATATTTGAATTTGATTTAAATGAGATGTATCCATCAGTGTGTAATTTATAGCTACATTTAGAAGGCATGCATGCTATATATTATAAACAAAATCAGAATTTATGTGATTTATTAACATTTAGTAATATAAAAAAAAACTATGTTGTCATAGTTTTTTGAGTTAATTAAAAGAGATTCTGAGGCAAAACAATATCTATATAGTGAAATTCTAGAAAAATATGTCTCGGATAAGACAAAATTTTTTTGGAAAAGAAGACAAAAGTTTGAGCAAATTGGTCGCATAAATACTGCAAATCCATTGAAGGGTGAAAGATATTATTTAAGAATGTTATTAAATCATGCTTATGGACCGACATCATTTATTGATTTATGAAAAGTACAAAAAATACAGTGTTTCACATTTAAAGAAGCTGTACAGAAGCATGGTTTGTTGGAACCGGTGACTATATTTAATATTTAAACGATGCATCCAATTTTCAAATGCCATTTAAATTATGACTATTTTTGCTACTTATTTAATTTACTATTAGTCTACAAATATAAATCAACTATGAAATAATTATTATAATTATCTGTCTCAAGATTATCAAAATAATGGTAGTCTTTTTGAAGAATTATGTGTGAGAAAAACATTAAAAAAACATCAAAGTATTTATTGAGAGAATGGGTAAGAGTATATCTGAATTTGATCTACCTAAATTGCCCTGAGAAAATATTACTTCATTTGAGAAAGATGAAGAATTTCAAAAGAGGGAGCTAATGGAAGAATTAAATGTAACGACACCAAGTGAAGATATTAACATAATCCAGAGACTTAATGTAGATCAAAAAAGGCATATGTAGAAATTATAAACCGTATATCATAAGAAGAATGTCATATTTTTATAGATGGTCATGGTGGTACATAAAATATATTTTTATATCGAGCATTACTTGCAATCTTAAGAATGGATGGTCACATAGCAATAGTAATAGCAACATGTGGGGTAGCAGCATCAATCTTGTCGAGGTGAACAACACATTCAACATTTAAAATACCAATAAATGCAACATAATCAAGTAGATGTGCAATACCAAATCAAAGTGGTCTTGCATTATTACTTAAGAAATCAAGTATTATAATTTGGGATGAAGCCGCAATGGTAAAACGAACATCAATAGAGTCTTTGGACAGAACATTAAGAGATATTATGAATAACTCTATTTATTTTAGTGGCAAAATGATTGTATTTGAAGGTGACTTTCGATAAGTTGTACCAATAGTATGACGTGCATCAAAAAAATGAAATTATTAAGTATAGTTTAGTTATGTCATATTTATGGTCAGATATAGAAGTTTTAAATTAAAAAAGAATATGAGAGCAAAAATGATTCATTATTTTTGAATTCATACTTAGAATTGGAAATGGAGATGAGCCAGAAACTGAAGATAGATTAGTAAAGATTCTAAATGAGATGATAATAAACTATGTGAGTGGTGAAGATTCAGAAGATTTATTAATAAATGATATATATTCATGTTTGCATGAAAATGCTATATCAACTGATTACATTATGAAAAGAGCTATCTTAGCAACAAAAAATATGTATGCTCATAAGATAAATCAAAAGCTTAAAAAATATTTTCCAGGAAATTAGATAAATTACTTCAATTTCAACAGTGTTATTGATGGCAAATCTAATCTCTATTATGTGAAATTTCTGAACCATTGGCACCTAATGGACTTCCTCCACATCGACTTGTTCTAAAAAAATTGTCCAATAATGTTATTAAGAAATTTAGATCTTTCAAATGGATTATGCAATAAAACAAGAATGATTTGCAAATTATTTAAAGAGAATGTTATTCTTGCAGAAATATCAACTGCTCAATTCTCTAGCAAATTATTTTTGATCCCAAGAATACCTTTATGTCCAAGTGACGATGAAACTCTACCATTTAAATTTAAACGAAAACAATTTCCAATGCATCTATGTTTTGCAATGACAATCATAAAGTCGCAAGGTCAAACAATACCTAATGTTGGAATATATCTTCCTCAGCATGTATTCTCGTATGAACAATTATATGTTGCATTATCTAGAGGAATTTCAATGAACAACACAAAAGTGCTTATCATCCGTGATAAATATGCATCAAGGCAAGGCCATTATACAAGAAATATTGTATACAAAAATATACTAATATCTTCTTAATAATCTTTAGGTATATAAAAAAATCTTTAATCTTTATTGATATGAATAAATTTTATTTATTCTTTTATTGAAATATCATAATACATTTTTCACTTCTTAAGCATATGCTAACAACACTTTTTTAAAAAAATTATGATAGGTCAATATTTATGGATTCATCAAATATTATCAAATTAAAATCGCATCAATGTTACTAGAGCATAAAAGTTTTAGTTATTGAAAAAGAGAATATAAAAGATTTTAAATCAGGACAAGGAAAGGTCCAAAAAGTTACTTTGATGGATGTGAAAGTAATTAATTATTACAATTAAATATTTTTTGATTTTATTATATTATTATATACAATTTTGTTAGTAATGATTTTGTATTATATTCTTTATAATCAATATTTTTTAAAAATAATTAACTTTAATTTCAATGATTTCTCTTGTCTTATGAACATTGTTCAAAGATATATGCAATAATGTACAATGATATTATCGATAACTTTACTAACAAATTAAATATTGGCAAGATATATATGATATCAAATGGACAAATTAAAAATATAAAAAAAAAATTTATAATGTGAATGATAAATTTTAGATTATATAAAATAATCACACAATGATATAACGTTGATGATAATAATTTCTCATCATCTACTAAATTATCAACAATATCAGATATGAAGTCAAATCCAAATTCACCTTCATGTACAAATTTTCTTAGTTTTATTATATTTTTCTTTCTTATTATATGAAATTCTTAATATTAATAATATTTATTTATATTTGAAACATATATTCTTCTATTGGTTATGAAAGTTAATGACGTTAGATTGGTGTATAGACAGATGGATAAAAAAAATTATCAAGGGAGACCTACAAGTTTTTGGATTTATGACACTTAGATTGTGAACTTAAGAAAAAAATATTTTGTAATATATATATATATATATATATATATATATATTTGCTTCAGGTCTGGGTTATTTACATTCACATTGTGGGAAGCATTAGCTACAGTACAAGGCCAACAATTAGAAGAAATAAAAGATGAGTTTTAAATAATATTAGCAAAATTAATTATTGGAAAATATTATAATGATATAATATTCTTAAATATATTTTAATATTTTGTAATGCAAAATTTTAATGGTTACAACAATCTATACAAGTATTGATTTTTAATTTTTTTTATAATCATTATATATTTAAAATTACAGGTTTTGCATTGTCAACAACATCATCAACAAGTTTAGAAATTAATCTAGATTTGATAGAATAAAAAAAATAAAGGATTGGTATGTAAGTTTTTTTAAATATGCTTGATTAGTTTATTATAATGATTACTTTCAGTTAACTTGAAATTTAAATTATAGGTTTAATGAAATTCTATACTCCATGGGTCAATTAACTAATGAAAGATATGTACTAATTAATTTTTTTAAGATCCACATCCGAGCATTTATCAGGAGAGGTATGTATATAAAATTATGTATTTTTAAAATAATATTTTATAATAATAATTATTATTTTACTAGATCAAGTACTATGATACAAGGGTGTCTACAAAAGGAATAATAGAAGAAGGAACCTTTAGTATAATGCATATAGTACATGTAAATCAAAGGTAATTATAAAAGAAGATTCAATAGAATGTACCAAGTGCTCAAATAAAAATGTAGAATATAGTTTGAGGTAAATAATTTATGAAATTAAAATGATTTATATTTAATGGTTATTATGTTTCTTATATTGATTTTTTTCATATAGATATCTTATTAAATTAGATGTTGCAACCTCAAATTCTACATTTATATTATTTGATGATGAGTTTATTGGTATGCCGTAATAGATCTACGAAAAATAAAGGTAATCAATTAATAGATTTTTTTTAAATTTCTAAATAATATATTATATTTTTCAAATTTATTTAATTTATTTATTTTCCTCATAGGAATTAGATAGTGAGTATAAAGATAATATCACAAACTTCATTGGTTCCCCAAGATTTTCTCAATTAAGGCACAACATAAAATTTATGTGAATCGATCTCTACTTACATTCATTGTTCAATTAATAAATGACTTTGATAGAAGTTTGAAAAAAAAAATAAAATTAGAGAATGGTTAAAAATCATTTAATGAAATAGTATATTTGTTCTACAAGACAATTTCATCAAGTCATAATACTTCATTTTCATTATTATTTTCTTATTTATATATTTTTCTAAAATTTACGCTTCAAAATTACACTTTCATTACTCTTTGATTTTAGCGCAATTTTAAAATTAAATTATTAGATGCATCACTAAAGTTAAATGTGCGTTGTTTACACAACCAAACAATAATAATAATTATTATTAAAATGATTAAAGGATTAAAAATGTAATTTTAAAAACTTCATTTTGGTTGTAATTGATTAAATTTGATAATTACCTATATTTTTTTATTTTTCTCTTTACCAATTTTCTGATTTTTCCTCCTCACACGTACACCTCTATCATCTCTCTTGCCCTATGATGCACAGACACGGATACACAGATACGGGGATACATACATGATATAACACGAACACGGGACATTTCTATTTTTAAAAATACAGGACATGAATACGCTGTTGGATATGACATTATAATAATAATTAAGAATAATGTGTATAAATTAAATAGATAAAATATTTAAAATATTAAAAATAAGTCATTTAATAAAAAAATTTAAATTAATTACTTAAGTTTATATATATATATATATATATATATATATATATATATATATATACTTAAGTAATTTATTTTATTATACATTAATAATTTTAATGAATAAAATTTATTATCAATTCTAAATTTATAAAATTAATTATAATTTTTAATAATTTTAATTATTTGTAATAAATATATCTTATTATTCTCTCTTTTTAGCTCAAATATCATTCTCTAAAATTTTAAAACTCTCTATAATAATTTAAAATATAACAGACTATATTTAAAATATTTTTTATATAATTTTAAATCAATTATTTAGGACACGTATGTCGAAGGGCAGAATCAACTTATTTTTTTAGGTGGGAAATATTTTAAATAATATAATAATTAAATAATAATCATAATATGCATAATTAAAATAAATAAAATTATATCATTTTTTTTTAGAAAAATACAAATAATTAGTAAGATAAAATCATCAAATTTGTAAGAGAAAATTATAAATAGATAAAAATATGAAAATTATAACCTATAATTTATAGTTTACTCACCTTCTTAAGATTAAATATATAAATTAGTTTTGCTCAAGATTTATAGATTAAATTATTTGATTACTACAAAAGTTAATAAAATATCAAAATCCTTTTTATCCTTTTTTGAAATACTAAGCAAAAAAATAATTTTTTAAAAAAATTAAATGAAGTAGATCAATTTAAGTAATTTATGAATTTAATTAACATTTATATTAATTAATGTCATATTAAATGTTTTAAAAAAATTGTAATATTAATATATAAATATAAATATAATTTATAAGAGGAATATAACTAACAATATAAAAAAATTTTAAAATTTTATGATTTAAAATTATTATAAAATTATAAAATATAGTTTTGTTATGCTAGAAACCAAAGTGATAGAAGAGTGAAAGTTTAGCCTTGTTATAAAATCCAGACACACACGGTATTTAAAGAGTGAACAAGAAAACTCCAGAAATTTTTACATGGAAAACCTCAAAAAGAGGGAAAAAATCATGGGGCCTTGCCCAGCAAAAATCTTCCACTATGTATCTGTTTCAGAGTACAAAATTTTTCCCGATAACGGGATTACAAAATTATATATGAGAAGGGAACAACAACTATGTAGTCAATGCTCGTGGTAACAACTAATGGTAGAATGATGATGAAAATGAGGACATCGACCGATGATGAAAGTCGCCATGATGGAGACCGGCAGACGCGAGGATTAGAGGTGGCGGCGTGGTTGATGACCGTCGAGTGGTGGCACGATTGTGCTTGGAGGATCTTCAAGCTTTAGAGCTCTCTCCTCTCTCTTGCTTCGGGTCCCCTCATATGAGAAATGAGGAGCTATTTATAGATGGAGGAGTGACGGCACTGTAAATACATGCAAAAGCTGAACCACTCCACTTCATCAGACGGCTCAAAATGATTCCTTTGATCATTTGATGTATTTTAAGTATTTGAATACTCAAATAAAGTCAGAATTGTGAGATCTTGGGCTTATTAGATCCGGCTCATCAAGACGCTCGATTTGATTATAAACACTCCATGTTTGAGGGCTATTTAGGATTTAACTGATATCCCAATGTTTCCAAGGATATTTTAAGTGCTTGATCTTTACCAGTTTTAACTTCGGATTAGCTTGCTTTTAGCATCAAGATTCGACTAGTAGTATTTTAAGTGTCATATCAAGTTTATAACTAGATTACATGAGTTAAAATATTGATTACATGAGATTACAATAAGTTAAAATTAAATTCATTTTAAGATGTGTATATAATACTATTTGCTAATATTCATCTCAAAATTATTCTTAAGGTGGGAATTATTTTGAGGAGGCAAAATTATAAACTTCTCCATCTAATTGAATAAAATTAATAATTTTAGACGGGCAAATATGCAAATTGCAAAATTCTTCATTCCATTAAATAAAATTAATATTTTCAGGGTGGGCATTGGGCATTTGCCCACCCTAGGCATCATGTGGGTCCTCATTTGTCCCTTTAATTTTTTAATATTATTTTAATCGGATACTTTTCAGTGTCCAATGCACCTAATTTTTTAGAGTGTGTATCATAGCTTCGGCTTAGAGCCTACATATGCCTACAAATCCAACATGTCATCTAGCCACCACTCTTTATTTATTTATTAAACCATTTTTTTTTAACTTGAATGCCTTCATGAAACCAGTATATTTCATTTTTTTAGAAAAAAAATCTAAAAAGAAAAAATTATAATAACAAATTAAAAGAAATAAAAGGCTGAAAATGTAGAATATTTAAAAGAAAAAAATAAAATAGTAAGCATGAATTAAATTTTGTAATTTTTTTTTATGAATAAGAGTATGCTTGAGATAGTTGCAAGTGAATGCAAAATTAATGGCAAAATTGCAGAAGAATCTGTTGAATAAAGAAGTTGTAGTAGATATACATTTTTTTTTACAAAAATCAAATTGAAGATTCCTAGTCCATCATAGAGTGATTAAGTTTAAAAATATAATTATCTCATCATAAATTTTTCAAAATAGTTTCCAAAAGTCACAATCAGTAGTTTTTGCATTACATCACTCTCCAAAACCCGCTCCAAATGTCTTTTACATTTAGAATTTTATTTTTCAATTTTAACATTATATTTTGATACAAAAAATTTAAAGGATAAATTGACCTTATTTGGAGAGTTCACTGGCTTAGATGTTGGCTTTCTTTCTAATGCAATAAGCCACTACAACCAAGCAATTGATATTTGTTGTTATTATTATTTTTAATTTTAGCCAATTCCTTGATTTTTTTCATATATTTTTATTTTATTATCGTATGGCATGTTTTGAGAAAAATATAATATCAAAATATCTTGACAAATTCTTTTTCATATTTTATTAAATTTAATAATATTCTTATGAAAATAATTATTAATGATGTGATTTAAAAATATTTTAAAAATATGACTCATTTAATCATTCTTTACAAAGATATAATTATAACATTTAGTCACAACCAATATTCACTCTTTTTTTAAAAATTGTGATTATAACATAAAAATATAAATAACAAATAAAATTTAATTAAAGTTTTTTAGAGAGTTTGACTCAAGTATTTTCTATCCATATTTTGACAATTTGTCGGATTATTGTTCAATTTTTTTGATAACATTGTAAAAATAGATGCTCAAAATTAGAAAATAAATTTTTTTAAAAATAGACGTGTGTGTGCGCACACACGCGTATATAACAACAAGCCTTTATCTCACTATGTGGGCTCGGCTGCATGAATCTTTCTTCTCCATTGTGTCCTATTATGTGTCAAATTTTCATTTAATTCAAGTATAATAAGGTCATTTTTTATACATCTTAACCAAGCCTTTTTAGGTCTACCTCTATGTTTCTTAACATAAGGCAAATCTAATGCATCTACTCTCCTAATAAGGTCATCGGATGACCAACGCTTTACGTGCCCAAACCATCTAAGGCGACTCTCTCTAATCTTATTTTCCATTAGAGCTACTCCAACTTTTCCCGAACGTACTCATTTTGCATTTTATCTCTAAGAGTAAAGCCACTCATCCACCTGAGCATCCTTATCTCTGCAATACTAGGGTTTGTTTGATGCAACTGTAGCTTTTTAAAAAGTTGGTTGTGAAGCTGCTGTGAGGAAAGTAATTTTGAAAAATTTTTGTGTATTATAAATTTTTCTTTTGAAAAATTTAAAAAATAGCTTTCTGATACCCACCACACTTTAACAGCTCTGGCTCTCAAATAAGCTTTTTCATCACAAAATTTTCTGAAAAGCAAACAATAATTCGGTTGCCAAATGAAGCTGCTATATTTTCTGGCTATTTTTTAAAAAAACAAAGTAGCTAGAAAGCCATCCCAAACACACCCTTAGTCTTATGCTTCTCTTTATTGGCCATGTGTCTTACCACTATCTTATAAAATTTTTCCTTAAGTTTAAGCGTACATTTCTATCACAATAACAAAGCCGATGCATTCTTCCACTTCAACCATTCAACTTGAATTCTACTAATAACATCTCCATCTATTTCACCATCATTTTGGACAATAGAGCCTAGATATCTCAATTGCTCACTCTTTTTAATGACTTGTTCACCCAATATTAAAACACTTCTACTAGAACTTCTACAACTAAAATTACACTACATTTATTCACCTTTAGATCTACTTGAATGAAGACCTTTAGACTCTAAAGTTGACTTCCATAATTCAAGTTTCTCTTGGACTCCCTCTCTAGTCTTATCAACAAGAAGAATGTCATCAGTATAAAGCATACACCAAGCTACATCATCATGTAATAAATCAAATTTTAATATTATAATTATCCTAAAATAAAATTAATGTCTACAATATTCATAATGATCAAAATTAGAATAATGACATTAAACTATAAATATATTACATTTAACAAATCTTACCCACATTTAAATTGAACATATGATCTAATGGTTCAAAAAATGAATTAAAGAGAAGCCCATATGGTGCTAATGAAGTTATCTTTAGTTTTTAAAATAAATTTAAACTAATTTTGATAAAAAATGTACTAAAATAACCAATTTAATTTTTTTTCAACAAAAAAATGATGAAATATCGAGCATTAAATAAAAGTTTAAAGGATAATCACCAAGAAATAGATAATGGAGGCAATCATGAAAGTCCAAGATCACCCAAAAAAAGCATCGAAATAGCATTGAGATTGTCACCAAATAGCACCCAATTGGTCACATTATTGGAAGTGGTAGCTTCTTGATGAAGCTCGTTGGTCGATATATTACCGATTTGATGATATGTAGATGCTATCCTCTCAAATACCTCATAAACTATGATTAAAATTAAATAATTAATATAAAAAATTATGTTTTTACTAAGATTTTATTCTGATGATTAATAATATTGATTTGATAATTAGAGTCAGACGTAGAACCAACTTTTTCTATGACAGATAAATTTTTAAGTTATTATGCAATATAATAATAAAATAATAATATTTACATAAATATATATAGAAAATTAGTATTAAAAAAACATAGCAAGAAGATAATATCACCACATTTATAAGAGAAATATATAGGCATAAATGTGAATGTTTTCAGATTTTATTTTCATTAATAAACTATTGCATTGACAAATAACAGATTAAGTTGAATATTTTTATGAGAATTGAGCAATGTTGTAATTTAAAGGTGAACAAGCTCTAAAATTTAACATATTCTTAACAATTGAGAGCGGCAATTGTCTACCTTGGGGCAAACATAGTTTTAGAGCTATTATAATATAATTTTGGCTATATTTGAGTGCCAATCTAAATGGAGATGTCTATAATAAAACAATTTTATAGTGCGATCTTGAAGAAGGTTGTTGTAATATAAGCAGTTTGTAGCATGATGTCAATTGGAAGATAGTTCGATTCAAGCAAGATAAGGGTAGTACTAAAATTGATGGAAACACATGCTTGAATATGATGTTAATGGGATTACATTGTATCTTTTAAGGAGACATGACTACTATACTCAAGATTATGACTTAAGTCTAGGAAGGATGATTATGGCATAAGTATGTTGTAATGTATCATTGTTGTTTAACCCAATTCTCCAATGAGTATCATTCTTCAATATATATATATAAAAAATGGGCTTGAGGATGTTTTATTGTTGCCTCTTAATTTGTTGTTTGCAAACAAATTTTGAATTATTGAAACTAAAGCCCTCGTTTGTTTTATAATGTTTACATGACTAAAATCACTTGAAAGTTTGAATACTACATTTGACATTTGATGCACATCTTTCCCTAACCCAACCCACGGTGTTTTTTAATAAGTTTAGTGAAGATAGATATCTTAGTTCAAGAGCCATTGAATGAAGATCTTTGAAAGAAACAAATCCTAAAAGAATTGGTTCTCCCATTTGGAATACATGTTCTGCTCCATTTACACCAATAGATATAGATCAAATATTGCATTTCCAAACAAGTTAGCTCTTCTACTTTTCATATGTCATACTCTAAGTAGAGTCATTTAATGTATTTTATCTCTACTATATATTTTCCTTACACGACCAATAAACTTGGTTAGAATTTTCTTGGTTAGGATGAATAGCTTATTTCAAAAATATTCAAATAATAATAAAATTATAATAAATGGTAGGCACATCTATGAAACCTTTAATCAATAATTCCAATTGAATTTATTATTATTATTATCAAAAAAAAAATGCAAGTACTTTTTTTTATGAAAATTCGGCTGATAATTCTTTTTGGCAAAAAAATTATCTAAAATATAAGTATATGTAGTTCATGTTATTTTTTTTCGACCAAGACCTATTTTCTCCATTCCACCTTTCCTCTTTCTAGTCTATTTTTGCACATCTGCCTACTTCATTTTATAGCTACTACAATTTTATTCTTGCTTAATTTCTTTGATTTCTCTATAAATATGATGGTAAGTATCTTTCACTTATAAGCTAAGATTTTATATTAGAATCTCATGTATTATTCTTTTTCAATTTTGACTTGGTGTAATTTAAGGTTCTAATTTTTATAAAGAAATTAGTAAATTTATATTTTTTCTATAATTAAACGCATATCTTGAATAAAAATTATAATGTTATTGGTTACATCTAGTTAGTTTATATGCTTATATCTTTTGGTAAATCCATAATTTTTGGATAGATCTAATAGATTTTAATAAATTTTTAATTTTTTCCAAAATTCTATAATTTACTTTGTCGATCTATCTTATATTTGTTATATTTGTTAGATTATTTTTTATATATTAAATCAAGATATTTAATGTTTTCATATATTGTGTTTTTTGTAGGTTTGTTTAAATATAAATTTACTTATATTTATGTGCGCTTAAATTTTTTAATATGTTAGCCTTTTGTGGGTCATCAAAGAAATGAATAAAGTGCTTAGTCTCTATACATTATACACTTTATACTGACTATTAGTAATTAACATAAATTTTTAGCCTTATTGTAAGAACGCTAATATGCATAATATTTTTAGTGTGCATTTAATATAATTATTTGTCTAATAAATATGATAATAAAAGAGTCGCTCATCATTATTGAGATTCATCCTGATCTTCAGAGCCTTTAGTGTTGTGATTGGCTCATGTGAAATGACAAACTCTTCTTTAAATTTATCATTTTATCATGAAAGCATGCCTCTTTTAAGTATATATCTATATTAGACAATGTTGATATTCATTTACTTTAAAGCTTAATGTTATTTGTCTATCTAAATTATTATAAAACTTATTAAGATCTTGACTATCATGCTCTGAAGTTGTAAAGATTAAAAATCTTTGATATTTGGTATATATTTATCACATTCTTCCTTTGATGTTTATATTTTTTATATATCTTGATAAAATGATCAAATTAATGATATATATTTATTAAGAGCTTTTAACCTAAATATATCATGTGGATATCTAAGTAAACGTTCATGAATGTATAATAGATTATTTCTTATGTGAAAAGATTAATCAATGAACTTCTCTACCACTTCTTTTAAAGAAAGTTTAGATGTCCATATTTTAAACACAAAATTAGGCATACTCACACTAGAAAAGTTTTCATTTGTAGGGGAGAGAATTTTAATTTAATTATTGATTTTGGTTATTACATGAAGAGTGTGAGCCATCAACCAAATCATTCCATTTTTGACAAGTTAGGCGTTATTAAATTAGAAATTAATTAGGAAATAGAAATAATTGATATTTAGCAAATGGCTTGCAATTTATAAATGATAGTAAAGATTTTTTTAACATTAAAGTTAAATAAATTTATGAATTATTCCAAATAGCTCTACAACCATAATAAAATAATTGTGCCAATCACTCTAAGTTATTTGTTGTAGTTAGAATGCTTAGCATCAATATAAGCTAATCTAACAAATATTGTAGTTAAATGACATATGTAAGACTAAGAAATTAGTATTCAAATTAAACTTCAATACACAAAAATATTAATACACTAATAATTGTATATATTACAAGAATAATGTATTGAAAATTATATGCAAGAGTTTGGAGCACTTAAATTCAAACTATAAAAAAGAATTATAACATAAACAAAATGATGTCTCTTACAAGATATTATTTTATTTATCTCTTATTTCACATCTATGAGACTATTTTATATATTATTTCTAAGTAACAAATATGCAAGTCATCCATCGATATATTCCTCTTTGAAAATGAGTCGATAATTCCTCCTCTAAGTCCTCTACTATAAAAAGAATAGTAGAAAATTTGGTATGAATATTACTAGTATTTACACTATCATTTTAAACTTAATAGCAACATGGGCTACATTCAAGAAGTTAGAACAAGAAACAATATTGGCTTGGCATTTAGGAGGATTATCACAAAAGAGATGGGGGACAATTGTTTAAAAAAAATGATATTTTGATCATAATTTTTTTTAGTATAAATCTATAATTATTTTAAATTATTTTGAGATGAATATGCTATATATAATTAGTTAATATTATATTTATCTCAAAACATATTTACATGTTTTGAGACTATTACATTACTTTCTATCATGATATTTTGACGTAAAATTTGATGTGTAAGATGAACATGTAAGAATATTGTTAACATTAGCATTACATATAATGTAATTATTACAACATATTAATAATAATAATAATAATAATAATAATAATAATAATAATAATAATGATAATAATAATAATATAAAGGATTAATTGGCATACTAAATATGTGTTTTTAGTCAAATTTATGATAGAAAATATGGATTTATAAATCAAAGAAAAAAGCAATATTTAAGTTTGTGTATACATATATATTAGTATCATGATGCTAAATGAAATTATTGGGAGAAGGGATTTTATATGTCAATTAAGTTATAGATGTTAGATTAAAAAAATTAAAGCAATGCTTACTTTAAAGAGGGTGTGTAATATATTTGAAAATTTCCAATTCTTTTATATTCTTTGAGCGAAGCTCAAACTGGTGGGCAAGGTCTCCTCCACCTCGATGTCCCACAATCACTTGGGTCATTTTAGTGAAAGGTCTTCCGAGGAAGTTTATGATGATAGAATGATGTCAATGAGATGAAGAACCCGATTGTTAATAAAGCATATCCTACGATCCAACATTATCTTGGACATAAACTAATTCTGTGTTGGCAAATAAGTTTCCTAAGAAGCTGCTGAACATCCACCATTCAAGAAGGAAAGCTAATATTCATGCTCTTTGGGATGGAATTCATCAAATTGATATGCACCAATGGTGGAGCTATTTGGCTTGGTGTCACTGGTGCAAGGATGATAATATACAGACTACCAAAAAAGATGCTAAGTTGTAAACTTGATGCATTATTAATGCAATTGGGGTTGACACTACTATCTTCACAAAAGGGAGGTTAAAGAGAGGGGATTGATACTGATAATGTCAACTGGCACATTCCTACTATCAATTTGAGTTGAATTAGACTAGGCCAATTTCATTTTTTTTATTTCATACCATATGTATGAGTCAATCTTATAATTAAAATAGAATCTTTAAAATCAAGCAATTCCTCTATGAGCCTTAAAACATGGAAGAGTTGGCTATTTATGTATTGATAAATTTTAGTAATGAAAACTTTCTATCTTGATGTTCTCTTTACTTTCCTCTATTTATCTTTTTCTCTATTGAAAATACCCAAATTCTAGTTTTTTTCAACTCCCTCAATTTATCTTTTATTTTTGTTTAAATGAGTTTCATTTCTTAGAATATTGATTAATTTTGATCATAATTATTTTCATTCTTAAAATAAAATATATCATATATCCTATTTTTTTCTCCTCCCTTCTCTCTCTCTCATCTCATTATTTTTGTTTCTATCTCAATTATTTTATTTTGTGTGTTAATATCTATATAATGTTAACATACGATGATGGCTCAAATAAAATTCAAAGATGAGGCCAACGTAACACTAGTAGTCAATATTGATTTTTATTTTATGTGCTTCACAAATTCACCAATAATGTACTTAAATATTTAGATTGTTAACATAGTGGTGAACATTAATTGGTTAAAATAAAAAAAAATCAAATCTAATTAAGCCTATTTAGTTGATTTGGGTCAATTTATTAAGTAGTTGTTTGATTTTTTTTGTTTGAAATTAAATGTTATTTGGATTAGAATTAATTATTTAATATTAAAAAATTAAATTGAAATTTAAATTGATTAAAAAATAGCTAATACTAATTAGCTATTTTTTTTTTAAGTCAAAGTTATAGTCGTAAACTCAAAAAATTATTTCTACTTGACTCCCCACACCCTTCATTATATCTTGCATTGTATGATATAAAATTTCTGATTTAATCAAAGTGAATTAAATTCATATATGATTTGATTCAATTTTGAGTGAACTTTACTATTTTTTATTTTTTGGATGATGTATTAAAATTAATTAGTTGATGAATCCTCAATAAACTCCAAATAAATTGAATGCACCCCCTACATTAATGCTTATGTACTAATATAACAACCCAAAAGTTAATATTCATTTATAAAACATTTTAATGATATAATCACATCAAAAAAATACATAATAAAAAGTATATTTCACTTTTAAAAAATTGATATTAGTAATGTTTTTGATGTGATATTAAAAATTATATATTATAAAAATAAATATTAGATATGTAAATATATTTGATGTTATATTTCTTTTTCCCCATATTGCCAATTAAGTGAATCAAATAATTTATGTAACTTTTCTATGTAAAATTGATCATAAATCTAAAATATTTTGAAAATATTTTAAAATAAATTTAATATAATCCAAAAAAAATCAATCATAATACCACAATAGTTTTTTTTTTCATAAAAAATAATAAAATCATAAAATATAGTCTACTTTTAAAAAAAATCATGAATGATAGCCATAAAATAAATTATTGCACTAATGATAAAAGTCTAATATTGACCCAAATAAGCATCAACAATATAAGCACCAAAGATTGGCACCAACCAAAAGTCCCAACCCAATTTATTTTACATTATTAGAATTGATAGTTCCTTGATGAAGCTTTTTGATCATATAACAACAAATTTGATGCTATGCCATATGATATCTCTTAAACACCTCATACACTATAATTAAATAATCACAAAATAATTGTTGACTATACATCTTATGTATCTTATCATTTGATTTGATAATAACAAACCTTATGTAATAAGAACTAATTATCTCTTTGCATGATAAATTATTCGAATTAATCATTATGAATGTCATTATTAATTTAAATTTATATTGATAATAAATAAATTATATATATATATATATATATATATATACAAATTAATTAAACATTCTTCAAGGTATTTAAGTGTAAAATATTTAACTTCATGTTCTTCAATGAAATCGAATCCTAAAGCTATTGGGCATGAGCTGAGAATTTTCTATGATTAACTACATTAAGGAAAATAAAAAAGCTCACTTAAATAAAATAAATCATTCATTTATTTCAAAATAATTTATTTGAGAATTATTCATAAATTCTACATTTTATATTTACAATTATTATTCAAATGATTCATTTTAGATAATGTGGACTAAATGCATAAATTTTTGTTACATTTATTATTATTCCATGCAACTTAAATTAAGTTCACATTTCATTAAATTATTCTCATGCTTAGGCATGTTCATTATCCATTTATTCAATGCATGTATATAAATTAATCAAATATTATTCAAGGTATTATTTTCTCTCATATTGTCATAATTTTTTCTCTCTATCATGTGTCTCATCCTAAACCTTTTAGCTGAATTGTTTTCATGATTATTTGGTAAATAAATTATGTGAGGTTATTCAAATTATTTCCATAATTATCTCATTTTTCTAAATTAAAAAAATTCATTAATTTGAATCTTTAATTTAAATTATTTTTTGAATTCAAATTGAATATTCCTTTGATTACATATGCAAATTTGAACTCTCCTCTTTATGGAATGCTATATTTGATCATCATAATCTAGCTAATTTAATTATAATTAATTTAAATTTATTTGAGTTAATTCAAATTCAATTAAAATAAACCATGGAATTATCTCCTTTCTAAAAATTCTATTTTTGAAACCTCCTTTAATATCTTTATTCAAATTCAAATTAATCTCTTAATGAAATTGATTTAAACTTTCTAGATTTGATCCATCATTATTTAATTTAATTAAGTATATTAAAATAAATCTAATCTATTTTAGGAAAGTAGCTTGGCAATTATGAATATTCCTTGGATTTTATTAAATAATGCTTGTATGTATGTGTGTTTGGTTGATTTGGATGGATTGGATGATAAATTTTAAAACCGATTGGTTTTGGATTCTAAAAATATTGAACTAAAACCGACCAAATAAAATGCAAAACCAAACAAATTAATAATAATTTGGTTGATTATTTTGGTTTGGTTTTGGATAAACCAAGTTTATACATTTAAAATTATTGACATAATTTTTTATTGTATAATGAAAGCAATAAGAAAAAAAATAACATAAATATAATAAAAATGCAATTAACTACTTCATGTGCTAAATAAATATTTAGAACTAATTTTTACTTACCTTAATGATGTTTTGAACTTAGAATTGATGGAACCATATTACCATGTTATGAGACCAAAATATTTTGAAAAATTGGATAATGGTCCTCCAAAAAAGCACCTACCAAGTATTAAATAAATAAATAAAAATAAGTGTATAATAGATAAGCCTACTATACATAAATAATACCTCATTACATATAATTACTTTTGTTTATTTGGTTCCATCCAAAATTTTATTTAACAAACTTATCCAAAAACCAAAGTTTTCTATAATTAAAGTAAAATCCAAATTTCTAAGTTCAAAACCAAACCAAATTAAAAAACTTTGGTTTGGTTTGGTTTAGTTAAAACCAAATAATTCACACTCTACTTGTATGTTATCTTTTTCCTTCATTCATTCAATCAGATGAATTGATTGAATATTCCATGATATTGCATTAAATATTAATTGAATCCCATCATGAAAACTTCCTTTTTGGCAGATCATATATCATGCTTAATTTAAATTATTCCCCTTTTCACTTGGACAATTAATTGTGTCTTAACTTGTTTGGTAATAATTCAAACTCCTCTCTCTCTCTCTCTCTCTCTCTCTCTCTTGTGACCCACATAAGCAATAATTTCTTAATTACATTAGAAATCAAGTCATATGATGAATTGATTAAATTTAAATCTCTTTCCAAATTAATTTTCTTCCATATCCCCTTTTTTGTCAATTTTTATCATGCTAAATTAATTTAATTTAATTGATTGAAATTGAATCACTTACTAATTAAACCTTCTCTCTTCCTTGCCTTGCCTAAAATCCCTCTTATAAAATTTGAATTTCAAATTGATTTTTAATTAAATCAACCTTCCATATTAAATTCTCTCTTATTTCTCTTTGGCCGATTTTTTTATCTCATTGCATTTATTTTTATTTTATTGGTTTATATTTAAATTAATTCCGAATAAGTTTTCCTCTTATTTTTCTCCACTTGGAGGAACCTCATGACCCATTGTCTTATAAATAATATTTCTTAGACTAAGTTGACTTCTCTTGGGAAAATCTCTTATAGAAAAACTTTCTCTTGGAATTTTGCAAAACTTTTGAGATCTCTTCTTGGTTAATCAAGTGCTAATTTCATCATCCTTTTCCATCCTCCAACCTACAAGTGATTGGCTTGAGGATTGCACAATAGAACTTGGAGGATTAGCGGATTTTCTTGTATGAAAGCTTAACAATGTGCTTTCATTCTAGTGTGATTTTGCATATTAAGTGACTTGTTCTCCTTCTTGGCTTTCTTATGCATTTGGTCAATTTATTTTGTGCTTAACTTATCTATTTCTATACTATCTTTAAGTTGGCTAGTGGTTGATGAATTAAAGTGTACTTACGTTAAGGAAAGTATGGTGTTGGGTTGTACTTGCCTGTGAAGGAGAGTATGAGAGATTTGTTGTAATCTCATTTTGACTTAGTAAATTTTTAGCTTGGGTTGCCAGACGTGGGCGTAGGTAAGTTTTTGGAGTTTGGCCGAACCACATAAAAATCTTTGTATTCTCTTTCTTTATTTTGTGCACTTTACTTTTATGTAATGTCGGTTGTTGTTTATTTCTCTCTGACTTTATAATTAAAATTTAAGTTTTATACAAAATTGGAATTCACGATTCACTTCATGAGAGCTCCCAAGAAATTTTTAAAACTCCCTAGGACTGAGCATTTCCAAGCCTTCCCACTTTTTTCTCTTCCCTGCAAAGGCGAAATAGGGGAGCTCACATATTCAACTTCTTCATTTCTCAATCAAAATTCAATTGCCCTTGCACACACCATCCACATACCTATTATTAAAATTAGCTTGTGTTTCTTCTAATCTTAGTCTTTAATTTTATATTCAAATTGATTTGATGATTTCAATCTAGTGATATAATATATAACGACCAAATTCTAAAAATAAATTAATAAACTTAATTATAAATAATTAATGAGTTTACATAAATTATTTTAAAATTCACAATTTCCAATTATATAAATAATTAATGAAGCTTATATTAATCTACACATTTATGTTATTTTCAATTAATTTTATTATATAAACATTTTTAATTCGATATTTTCTCCTAGAGTGGTGGAGAAACAACTTTAGAGAAGAAGGCTATTTTAAAACAAGTTATTTTCTCTGTCTATGTATGTAAATTTCCCAAAGAGTGGGAGAGAGGAAGCGTTAGAGAGGAAGGCGTCATGGACCAGTAATTTTGAGAAAGCTTTATGATCAGAGGTTAGTATGAATTTTAGGATATATGATTTCCATTTTAGTTTTTTAACATACATATTGAACTTTTTTCTCTTTTTTTTTTTCAGGAATATTTTCTACCTAATTTATATTTTACATCAAACAGATATGCATTTTTTTTATATTTCCTCAGTTTACAAATAAAAGATCTAACTTAAAACTACTTCTTTTATTGTTTCTATCGAATTAATCTTAATCTGAGTCACATAGTTCATAATTCTAATTTAGTAGTCGAGTTCACTGAAAATGTCTCTACATAGTTTGTTTTATAGAATTTCAACAATAATGAACTTTATAATAGAACATAACAACATTAAATAAATTATAACTTTATATATATTTTGTTATTGTTTATAATGTTTAAATTTAAATTTATCTTTTAATTTTTTTTATTTATGAATTCAGCAAATATTATCACTAAATTATCGATTGCATCAACGTTACTTGAGCATAAAAGTTTTAGTTCTTGAAAAAAGAACATAAAATTTTAAATCGAACAAGGAAAGGTCTAAAAGGTTACTTTGATGGATGTGCATGTAATTAATTATCGTAATTAAATATTTTTAGTTCTTATTATATTATTATATACAATTTTGTTAGTAATGATTTATATTTTATTCTTTATAATTAGTACTTTTTAAAATAAGTAACTTTAATTTCAATGATTTCTCTTGTCTTGTGAATAGAGTTTAAAGATATATACAATAATGTTCAATGATATTATCAATAAGTTTGACATTTTAAATATTGGCAAGATATATATGATATCAATTAAACAAATTAAAAATATAAATAAAAAAATTTATAATGTGAATGATAAATTTCAGATTATATTAAATGATCTCATAGAAATATGTTAAGAAGTTGATGATAATAATTTCTCATCATCTACTAAATTATCAGTAATAACATATATCAAGTCAAATCCAAATTCACCTTTAGGTACATATTTTCTTAGTTTTATTCTATTATCTTTCTTATTATATGAAATTCTTAATATTAATAATATTTATTTATATTTGAAACATGTATTCTTCTATTTGTTATGAAAGTTAATGATGTTAGAATGATATATAGATAGAGGGATAAAAAAATATCAAGAGAGACCTACAAGTTTCTGGATTAAGATATGACATTTATATTACAAACTTAAGAAATAAAATCATTTTGTAATTTTTTTTTTGCTTCGTCGAGTTATTTACATTCACTGTGGTAAGCATTAGCTGTACAATGCCAACAATTAAAAGAAATAAAAGATGAGTTTCTAGAAATATTAGCAAAATCAATTGTTGGGAAATATTATAATGGCATAATATTCTTAAATATATTTTAATATTTTGTAATGAAGAATTTTAATGGTTACAACAATTTATACATGTATTGCTCATTAATTTTAATTTTTTATAATTATTATATATTTAAAATTATAGGTTTCACATTATCAACAACATGATCAAAAGTTTAGAAATTAATCCGATTTGATAGAATCAAAAGAAATAAAGGATTGGTGTGTAATTTTTTTTTTAAAAATATGATTGATTAGTTTATTATAATTATTACTTCTACTTAACTTGGAATTTAAATTACAAGTTTAATGAAAATCAATACTCACGGGTCAATCAACTAATGAAAGATATGCACTTCGATCTTTTTTAAGATCAATACATCATGCATTTATCGGAGAGGTATGTATATATCGAGGTATTTTTATAATAATAATTATTACTAATTTATTATTATTTTACTAGGTCAAGTACTATAATACATGGGTGTCTATAAAAGGAATAAAAGAAGAAGAAAACCTTTGGTATAATGCATTTAATACATGTAAATCAAAGGTAATTATAAAAGAAGATTCAATGAATGTACTAAGTGCTCAAATAATAATGTAGAATATAATTTTAGGTAAATAATTTATGAAATTAAAATAATTTATATTTAATATTTATTATGCTTCTTATATTGATTTTTTTTGGGAACCCCATATAGGAAAATTTTATTGCCACAAAAAAGGGGTTACAAGGTCCTTAAAAGGGGGTAAACTCAGAAGTTACCACTCAAGAGCTACAATCATCCTAGAGTAAATCCGACTAAGTACAATCCACACATATCAAAAGAAAGAAAATAACCAAAGAAAGCAAAAGACACATGAGCAAATAGCAAAGCTAGCCAACAATAGCGATTGTTGAGGTGAAGAAGTTTATACCTCAGAAAGAAATGACTTGCGGAGAAGAACACGTGTCGCAAACATCTAGAAAAAAAGTTAGGACCATTAAAGTGATATGAGCTAAATCAGGTAGAAACAACAGATAAATAGAGAGTTGTGGAAAAGCTCCATCACACCAACTTGGGGCCGCAACCATGTGCATCAAATCAAAGGAAGGGATACAATGACGTGCTACTACCACCAAGGAATGGGTGAAATCAACCATCCATCATACAAACACAGGGAACCAACCCATCCATTGGAAGAGAGTGTGGACCGAAGAGCGGTACACCAAAGTATAGCAAAGCCAATCACATACACATGGGAGAGAAAGCCACAGTACAAAAGATAAAGGAAAACAACACTCCTTTAACAACAGCCCAAATAGTGCCAATAGAACTCGGATGTATAACAATAAGGGTCATTCCACAGTATAAATCGAGCAGTTCAATGATAAATGAGAGCATCCAAGTCATGCATGATTGTAGCCGACTATAACGCTTCTTATATTGATTTTTCATGTAGATATCTTATTAAATTAGATGTTGAAGATACAACCTTAAATTCTACATTTACACTATTTGATGATTAGGCTGAAGTTATTATTAGTATGCCAATTATAGAGCTAAAAAAAAATAAAGGTAATCAATTAACATATTTTTTTGAATTTCTAAATAATATATTATATTTTTATAATTTATTTATTTTAATTTTTTTCCTCTCAGAATGATCTTGAGGAGTATAAAAAATTATCACAAACTTTATTTGTTCCACAAAGACTTTCTCAATTAAGGGACAAGATAAAATGTATGTGAATAGATCTCTATCATTTACTGTTCAATCAATAAATGACTTTGATAGAAAATAAAAAATAAAAATAAAAAATAAAAAAATTGGAGAAAGATTAATAATTATTTATTGAAATAGTATATTTATTCTACAAGACAATTTCATCAAGCCATAATACTTGATTTTTATTATCATTTTCTTATTTAGATATTTTTTGCATTACTAAATTTTTTAATTATCCATTTAATCTTTTATTTATGTCTTTACATTATGATTAGTTGTCTTGACATGTGCCATAATTAAATAACATTTCTATCAATTATAAAGTTTATCATTTATACATTTTTATTATTTATTAATTCTTCATTTATTTTGATAAACAATCTATGTCTTTAACACAAAACTATTAAATAAATGAAGCGTTGTTCATGTTCAACTATATAATAATTTAAAATATATTAACTTTTGCTTGATTATATTTTAAATTAACATTCATATTGATCATTTAAGAAATTTATTATATTTATTTAGTAATATATGTTTACTTATTAACTCTCATTTTATCTAATTAATTTGTATTCACTAGAAAATAATAAATATTTATGGTTAAATATGATAATATATTTAAATTAAATTTTCCTAATTTATTTCTTATTACTACCTACAATTTATCAGAAATCTTTATAAAAAGTTATCTATTCATCTTGTAAATTTTTAAAAATCATATTTATAAAAATTTATCTATTCATCTTTAACACAAAAATTATTAAATAAATATATGTTGTGTTAGAACTATAAGGTAATACATTAGAAATTAAGAAATAAATTTAACACAACTATGCAAATAAAAATAAAACTAATGAGATCGAAATAGCCTAGGAGGGAGGCATGCACGATTGGGTTGGAGGAAGGCTTGCGAGGTGGCACAAGGTAGCTTGTGGCTTCCCTGGATCCAATGGATTTGAGTAGTGAGGGAAGTGAGTTAAATCACCTCCCTTTGGTCCATGATAGGCCTAGCCCACTTAGGTTGGGCTAGGTGAGTAGGTCAGACCCCATTTTGGGTGTGTGAGGGTTGCCAAGTGGAAAGGATGAGTGGACTTTGCTAATTTTTGCAAAATCCCATGTGGGGAGGAAAATCTAAGGAAGATTTGCCTTGGGTTTGAGCTGGCTTTGGGTTGATCCAAGATGGGTTTGGATCAGGTTGAATCAGATTCCAAGTGATCATGGCTTGGTTCCAAGAGAATTGGCTCAATTTTGCTCTTATGGGTAAAATTAGGTTAAGTTGGGTTAGATTGACCAATTAGTCAAATTGGGTCAAACCAAGGCTTTGGTTAGGTTAAATGATGATTTGAAGTGTTTTGGTTCAATTGGTTTCAATCAATTTGGCTTAGGTTTGATTTTTGGCTCATTTGGATTCACATAGGTCAAATGGGTCAAGTTGACCAATTTGACCAAATTGGTCAAATTGGCTTGGATTAGATGTAGATTCATGTTCAATTGGTTAATTGAAGATGATTGTAGGCTTTGTTTAGAGTTGATTTAGATTTAATTTAGTTTTAGACCAATTTGACCATTTAGGTCAATTTGGGCTAAGTTGGTCAATTGGGTCTAATTGGTCAAACTGAGCTCAATTATGGTTTTGATTAAGTTCAATAATCAACTTGGAATAAACTTGAGCCATTGGTTGCAATCAATTTGGGTTGGATCATGATTTGACCTATTTTGGTCTTTTAGGTCAATTTTGGTCAACTTGAGTCAAAGGATCAATTGGGTTTGGTTTGGCTCAATTGATGGTCAAGTCATGTTCAATCATTGATCATGGGTTGGTGTTAAGCCATGGTTTCAATTGCTTTAGTGTATGATAGGTTTTTTGGCTAATTTGGCTCATATGGGTTAAGGGGGTTGACTTGGTCAAATGACAAAGTTGACTTGGTTTGACTTTGTGATAATTGATGATCCTAGGGTGGTCAACAATCATGGTGAAAGGTTTTGATGAGCTTGGTTCAATCCAATTTGGGTTAGATTGGAACTTGGCTCAAATGGTTCTTTAGGTCACTTTGGATCAAGTGAACCTAAATGGGTCAATTGTCTTGATTTTGGTTTGATTGAGGACTAGTTGAATTTATATATGAGTTTAGGATTAAAATATAAATTTAGTAATGTCAATTTAGATTCTAACAGGTTTTGGTTCATTTAAAAATTTCAAGTCAAAAGGGCTAAGTTGATTTTGACTTGGGTTGATCTTAGTTTGGTTTGATAATTGCATGTTTCATTTATATTTTGATAGGTGGTTGGAGGAATGATTGACTCAAGAAAAAATCCATTGGTTTTGACTTGATTTGGATGGGATTTGGTTAAGTCTAAAGAATTGGCTGAAAGGGTCTTTGATTAGGTTTTGATTTGATTTTGGATTTAGTTTT
Organism: Cymbidium sinense; assembly: GCA_021442155.1. NCBI lineage: Eukaryota > Viridiplantae > Streptophyta > Magnoliopsida > Asparagales > Orchidaceae > Cymbidium > Cymbidium sinense. The sequence goes on along the minus strand of JAKCPB010000793.1, from coordinate 22,727 downwards.
GGTCATTTAAATGTAAGTTTCATTTATATTTGGGAAGATATTTAAAGGAATAATTGATTTATAAGAAAATCAAATGAGTTTGGAGTGATTTGAAAGCAAATTTAGCCAAGCTCGTGAAGGTAGGTCCAAAGGGCTTATAAGAGAATTTGATTTAGTTTGATTGAATTTTGATCATTCAGTGTAGATTTCATTTATATTTGTGAAGATGATTGAATATATGATTATCAAGAAGAAATCAATTGAATTTGGATTGAATTGGGTGGAGCTGGTTTGTAGAATCAGTTACATGGCTTAAGAGGGTTTAGAGCTTGGATTTGATCTTGGGTTTCAATCATTTAGAGTTGGGTTTGATTGAATTTTATTTGGGTAGGGCTAAATCCATGGGATTCAATCATAAGGCTTAGGAAGGATTTTGAGCTTGGATTTGAGGTTGAGATTGATTGTAAATTTTGGATTTTTAATTTGAATTCAAATTTTAATTTGGGGTTTGATTTGAGAAAGTGAACATTGATTAGGTTTAGACTATAGGGTAGGTAAGTCTCCTAAGTCCCTTAGGCATAGCCTACTCCATGACTAACCCTTCTAAGCCTCTAGGCTTAGGTTAAGTGTTCACCAAATCACTAGAAGTATCTTAAGACTAAGAAGCTCTTAGTGTCTAGAAGAGTCCTAGATCTATGATGAGGAGATTGAGAACTCATTCCAAAAGTAAGGTCAACATAATGATAAAATATCAATTTTAATTTCACAGCAATGTAGAGAGAAAATTTTGATGAGATTCAATTAAGATGGAAGATGGGTATCAACCCTAGAAGCATTATGGAGAATATTTGAATTTGATTTAAATGAGATGTATCCATCAGTGTGTAATTTATAGCTACATTTAGAAGACATGCATGCTATATATTATAAACAAAATCAGAATTTATGTGATTTATTAACATTTAGTAATATCAAAAAAAACTATGTTGTCATAGTTTTTTGAGTTAATTAAAAGAGATTCTGAGGCAAAAACAATATCTATATAGTGAAATTCTAGAAAAATATGTCTCGGATAAGACAAAATTTTTTGGAAAAGAAGACAAAAGTTTGAGCAAATTGGTGCATAAATACGCAAATCCATCAAGGGTGAAAGATATTATTTAAGAATGTTATTAAATCATGCTTATGGACCGACATCATTTATTGATTTATGAAAAGTACAAAAAAATACAGTGTTTCACATTTAAAGGAATGCAAGCATGGTTTGTTGGAAACTGGTGACTATATTTTAGAATATTTAAACGATGCATCCAATTTTCAAATGCCATTTAAATTATGACTATTTTTTGCTACTTATTTAATTTACTGTTAGTCTACAAATATAAATCAACTATGAAATAATTATTATAATTATATCTCAAGATTATCAAAATAATGGTAGTCTTTTTGAAGAATTATGTGTGAGAAAAACATTAAAAAAACATCAAAGTATTTATTGAGAGAATGGGTAAGAGTATATCTGAATTTGATCTACCTAAATTGCCTTGAGAAAATATTACTTCATTTGAGAAAGATGAAGAATTTCAAAAGAGGGAGCTAATGGAAGAATTAAATGTAACGACACCAAGTGAAGATATTAACATAATCCAGAGACTTAATGTAGATCAGAAAAAGGCATATGTAGAAATTATAAACCATGTATATCATAAGAAGAATGTCATATTTTTTATAGATGGTCATGGTGGTACATAAAATATATTTTTATATCGAGCATTACTTGCAATCTTAAGAATGGATGGTCACATAGCAATAGTAATAGCAACATGTGGGGTAGCAACATCAATCTTGTCAGGAGGTCGAACAACACATTCAACATTTAAAATACCAATAAATGCAACATAATCAAGTAGATGTGCAATACCAAATCAAAGTGGTCTTGCATTATTACTTAAGAAATCAAGTATTATAATTTGGGATGAAGCGCCAATGGTAAAACAAACATCAATAGAGTCTTTGGACAGAACATTAAGAGATATTATGAATAACTCTATTTATTTTAGTGGCAAAATGATTGTATTTGAAGGTGACTTTCGATAAGTTGTACCAGTAGTACGACGTGCATCAAAAAATGAAATTATTAAGTATAGTTTAGTTATGTCATATTTATGGTCAGATATAGAAGTTTTTAAATTTAAAAAGAAAATGAGAGCAAAAAATGATTCATTATTTTTTGAATTCATACTTAGAATTGGAAATGGAGATGAGCCAGAAACTGAAGATAGATTAGTAAAGATTCTAAATGAGATGATAATAAACTATGTGAGTGGTTGAAGATTGAAGATTTATTAATAAATGATATATATTCATGTTTGCATGAAAATGCTATATCAACTGATTACATTATGAAAAGGGCTATCTTAGCAACAAAAAATACATATGCTCATAGGATAAATCAAAAGCTTAAAAAAATATTTTCCGGAAATTAGATAAATTACTTCAATTTTTGATGTTATTGATGACAAATCTAATCTCTATTATGTGAAATTTTTGAACTCATTGGCACCTAATGGATTTCCTCCACATCGACTTGTTCTAAAAAAATTGTCCAATAATGTTATTAAGAAATTTAGATCTTTCAAATGGATTATGCAATAAAACAAGAATGATTTGCAAATTATTTAAAGAGAATGTTATTCTTACAGAAATATCAATATTTCTAGCAAATTATTTTTGATCCCAAGAATACCTTTATGGCCAAGTGACGATGAAACTATACCATTTAAATTTAAACGAAAACAATTTCCAATGCATCTATGTTTTGCAATGACAATCATAAAGTCATGAGGTCAAACAATACCTAATGTTGGAATATATCTTCCTAGCATGTATTCTCATTATGAACAATTATATGTTGCATTATCTAGAGGAATTTCAATGAACAACACAAAGTGCTTATCATCCTATAAATATGCATCAAGGCCATTATACAAGAAATATTGTATACAAAAATATACTAATATCTTCTTAATAATCTTTAGGTATATAAAAAATCTTTAATCTTTATTGATATGAATAAATTTTATTTATTCTTTTATTGAAATATCATAATACATTTTTCACTTCTTAAGCATATGCTAACAACACTAAATATTTTTAAAAAAATTATGATAGGTCAATATTTATGGATTCATCAAATATTATCACTCAATTAGCCTGCATCAATGTTACAGAGCATAAAAGTTTTAGTTCTGAAAAGAGAATATAAAAGATTTTAAATCGGGACAAGGAAAGGTCCAAAAGTTACTTTGATGGATGTGAAAGTAATTAATTATTACAATTAAATATTTTGGATTTTATTATATTATTATATACAATTTTGTTAGTAATGATTTTGTATTATATTCTTTATAATCAATATTTTTTAAAAAATAATTAACTTTAATTTCAATGATTTCTCTTCTCTTATGTACATTGTTCAAAAATATATGCAATAATGTACAATGATATTATCAATAACTTTACTAACAAATTAAGTATTGGCATGATATATATGATATCAAATGGACAAATTAAAAATATAAAAAAAAATTTTATAATGTGAATGATAAATTTTAGATTATATAAAATAATCTTGCAAAAATACATGAAGAAGTTGATGATAATAATTTCTCATCATCTACTAAATTATCAACAATATCATATATGAAGTCAAATCCAAATTCACCTTCATGTACAAATTTTCTTAGTTTTATTATATTTTTCTTTCTTATTATATGAAATTCTTAATATTAATAATATTTATTTATATTTGAAACATATATTCTTCTATTGGTTATGAAAGTTAATGACATTAGATTGGTGTATAGAAAGATGGATAAAAACAATTATCAAGGGAGACCTACAAGTTTTTGGATTTATGACACTTAGATTGTGAACTTAAGAAAAAAATATTTTGTAATATATATATATATATATATATATATATATATATATATATACATCATTATTTATATTCACATTGTGGGAAGCATTAGCTACAGTACAAGGCCAACAATTAGAAGAAATAAAAGATGAGTTTTAAATAATATTAGCAAAATTAATTATTGGAAAATATTATAATGATATAATATTCTTAAATATATTTTAATATTTTTGTAAGAATTTTAATGGTTACAACAATCTATACAAGTATTGATTTTTAATTTTTTTATAATCATTATATATTTAAAATTACAGGTTTTGCATTGTCAACAACATCATCAACAAGTTTAGAAATTAATCTAAATTTGATAGAATAAAAAAATAAAGGATTTGGTATGTAAGTTTTTTTAAAATATGCTTGATTAGTTTATTATAATGATTACTTTCAGTTAACTTGAAATTTAAATTATAGGTTTAATGAAATTCTATACTCCATGGGTCAATTAACTAATGAAAGATATGTACTAATTAATTTTTTTTTTAAGATCCATACATCTGAGCATTTATCAGGAGAGGTATGTATATAAAATCATGTATTTTTAAAATAATATTTTTATAATAATTATTATTATTTTACTAGATCAAGTACTATGATACAAGGGTGTCTACAAAAGGAATAATAGAAGGAAACCTTTAGTATAATGCATATAGTACATGTAAATCAAAGGTAATTATAAAAGAAGATTCAATAGAATGTACCAAGTGCTCAAATAAAATGTAGAATATATGAGGTAAATAATTTATGAAATTAAAATGATTTATATTTAATGGTTATTATGTTTCTTATATTGATTTTTTTTCATATAGATATCTTATTAAATTAGATGTTGCAACCTCAAATTCTACATTTATATTATTTGATGAGTGAAGCTATTATTGGTATGCCAATAATAGATCTATAGAAAAATAAAGGTAATCAATTAATAGATTTTTTTTAAATTTCTAAATAATATATTATATTTTTCAAATTTATTTAATTTATTTATTTTCCTCATAGGAATTAGATAGTGAGTATAAAGATAATATCACAAACTTCATTGGTTCCCAAGATTTTCTCAATTAAGGCACAACATAAAATTTATGTGAATCGATCTACTTACATTCATTGTTCAATTAATAAATGACTTTGATAGAAGTTTGAAAAAAATAAAATTAGAGAATGGTTAAAAATCATTTAATGAAATAATATATATTTGTTCTACAAGACAATTTCATCAAGTCATAATACTTCATTTTCATTATTATTTTCTTATTTATATATTTTTCTAAAATTTATGTTCAAAAATTACACTTTCATTACTCTTTGATTTTTAGCAAATTTTAAAATTAAATTATTAGATGCATCACTAAAAGTTAAATGTGCCGTTGTTTACACAATAAAACAATAATAATAATTATTATTAAAATGATTAAAGGATTAAAATGTAATTTTAAAACTTCATTTTGGTTGTAATTGATTAAATTTGATAATTACCTATATTTTTTTTTATTTTTCTCTTACCAATTTTCGATTTTTCCTCCTCACACGTACACCTCTATCATCTCTCTTGCCTGATGCATTATACACAAATATGGGGATACATACATGATATAACACAGGACATTTCTATTTTTTAAAAATACTGACATGAATAGCTGGATATGACATTATAATAATAATTAAGAATAATGTGTATAAATTAAATAAAATATTTAAAAAATATATATATATATATAATTACTTAAGTTTATATATATATATATATATTATATATATATATATATATATATATATATATATTAGTAATTTATTTTATTATACATTAATAATTTTAATGAATAAAATTTATTATCAATTCTAAATTTATAAAATTAATTATAATTTTTAATAATTTTAATTATTTGTAATAAATATATCTTATTATTCTCTCTTTTAGCTCAAATATCATTCTCTAAAATTTTAAAACTCTCTATAATAATTTAAAATATAACATACTATATTTAAAATATTTTTTATATAATTTTAAATCAATTATTTAGGACATTATGTAAAGAGAATCAACTTATTTTTTGGTGGGAAATATTTTAAATAATATAATAATTAAATAATAATCATAATACATAATTAAAATAAATAAAATTAAATCATTTTTTTTAGAAAAATACAAATAATTAGTAAGATAAAATCATCAAATTTGTAATAGAAAATTATAAATAGATAAAAATATGAAAATTATAACCTATAATTTATAGTTTACTCACCTTCTTAAGATTAAATATATAAATTAGTTTTGCTCAAGATTTATAGATTAAATTATTTGATTACTACAAAAGTTAATAAAATATCAAAATCCTTTTTATCCTTTTGAAATACTAAGCACAAAATAATTTTTTTAAAAAAATTAAATGAAGTAGATTTAAGTAATTTATGAATTTAATTAACATTTATATTAATTAATGTTTGCATAATAAATGTTTTAAAAAAATTGTAATATTAATATATAAATATAAATATAATTTATAAGAGGAATATAACTAATATAAAAAATTTTAAAACTTTTATGATTTAAAATTATTATAAAATTATAAAATATAGTTTTTTGCGTGTAGAAAACCATTGATAGAGTGAAAGTTTAGCCTTGTTATAAAATCCACACTTTAAAGAGTGAACAAGAAAACTCAAAAATTTTACATGGAAAAACCTCAGCGAGGGAAAAATTCTTGCCCAAAAATCTTCCACTATGTATCTATTTGAGTACAAAATTTTTCGATAACGGGATTACAAAATTATATATGAGAAGGGAACAACAACTATGTAGTCACGTTCAGGTGGTAACAATTGCTAATGGTAGCAGATGATGGTGAACAGCGAGGGACATCGACTGATGATGAAAGTCGCCATGATGGAGACCGACAGAGATTGACGACGGCGAGGATTAGGGCGGTGGCGGCCGGCGGTTGATGACCGTCGAGTGGTGGCATGATTGTGCTTGGAGGATCTTCAAGCTTTAGAGCTCTCTCCTCTCTCTTGCTTCGGGTCCCCTCATATGAGGAATGAGGAGCTATTTATAGATTGGAGGAGTGGCCGTAAATACATGCAAAACACTCCACTTCATCGGCTCAAAATGATTCCTTTGATCATTTGATGTATTTTAAGTATTTGAATACTCAAATAAAGTTAGAATTATGAGATCTTGGGCTTATTAGATCCGGCTCGTCAAAATGCTCGATTTGACTATAAACACTCCATGTTTGAGGGCAATTTAGGGATTTAACTGATATCCCAATGTTTCCAAGGATATTTTAAGTGCTTGATCTCTACCAGTTTCAACTTCGGATTAGCTTGCTTTTAGCATCAAGATTCGTGCTTCGACTAGTAGTATTTTAAGTGTCATTTCAAGTTTATAACTAGATTACATGAGTTAAAATATTGATTACATGAGATTACAATAAGTTAAAATTAAATTCATTTTAAGATGTCTATATAATACTATTTGCTAATATTGATCTCAAAATTATTCTTAAGGTGGGAATTATTTTGAGGAGGGGCAAAATTATAAACTTCTCCATCTAATAGAATAAAATTAATAATTTTAGAGGCAAATATACAAATTGCAAAATTCTTCATTCCATTAAATAAATTAATATTTTATTGGGCATTTGCCCACCCTAGGCATCATGTGGGTTTGCCTTTGCGTTTGTCCCTTTAATTTTTAATATTATTTTAATCGATACTTTTTTATTTTATTACCTAATTTTAGAGTGTGTGTATCATAGCTTAGAGCCCTACATATGCCTACAAATCCAACATGTCATCTACTGCTAGCCACTCTATTTATTTATTTATTTACTAACTATTTTTTTTTAATTTGAATGCCTTCATGAAACCTATATTTTTTTTAGAAAAAAAAATATCTAAAAAGAAAAAATTATAATAACAAATTAAAAGAAATAAAAGGCTGAAAATGTAGAATATTTAAAGAAAAAAATTAAAATAGTAAGCATGAGTTAAATTTTGTAATTTTTTTTTTATGAATAAGAGTATGCTTGAGATAGTTGCAAGTGAATGCAAAATTAATGGCATTTTGAAGAATCTATTGAATAAAGAAGTTGTAGTAGATATACATTTTTTTTTACAAAAATCAAATTGAAGATTCCTAGCCTCATCACAGATGATTAAGTTTAAAAATATAATTATCTCATCATAAATTTTTCAAAATAAAGTTTCCAAAAGTCACAATTGTATGTTTTTGCATTACATCACTCTCCCAAAACCCGCTCCAAATGTCTTTTACATTTAGAATTTTATTTTTCAATTTTATATTTTGATACAAAAATTTAAAGGATAAATTGACCTTATTTGGAGAGTACTTCTGTTGGCTTCTTTTCTAATGCAATAAGCCACTACAACCAAGCAATTGATATTTGTTGTTATTATTATTTTAATTTTAGCCAATTCCTTGATTTTTTCATATATATTTTATTTTATTATCGTGATGTTTTGAGAAAAAATATAATATCAAAATATCTTGACAAATTCTTTTTCATATTTTATTAAATTTAATAATATTCTTATGAAAATAATTATTAATGATGTGATTTAAAAATATTTTAAAAATATGACTCATTTAATCATTCTTTACAAAGATATAATTATAACATTTAGTCACAACCAATATTCACTCTTTTTTAAAATTGTGATTATAACATAAAAATATAAATAATAAAATTTAATTAAAGTTTTTTAGAGTTTGACTCAAGTATTTTCTATCCATATTTTGACAATTTGTCGATTATTGTTCAATTTTTTTGATAACATTGTAAAATAGATGCTCAAAATTAGAAAATAAATTTTTTTTAAAAAAAAGCGTGTGTGCGCACACGCGTATACAACAAACCTTTATCTCAGATGTGGCTCAGTGCATGAATCTTTCTTCTCCATTGTGTCCTATTATGTGTCAAATTTTCATTTAATTCAAGTATAATAAGGTCATTTTTTATACATCTTAACCAAGCCTTTTTAGGTCTACCTCTATGTTTCTTAACATAAGGCAAATCTAATGCATCTACTCTCCTAATAAGGTCATCGGACGACCAACGCTTTATGTGCATCTAAACCATTGACTCCCTCTAATCTTATTTGCCATTGGAGCTACTCCAACTTTTTCCCAAACATACACATTTTGCATTTTTGTTCTAAGAGTAAAGCCACTCATCCACCTGAGCATCCTTATCTCTACAATACTAGGTTTTGTTTGATGCAGCTGTAGCTTTTTAAAAAGCTTGTTGTGAAGTTGTTGTGAAGAAAGCAATTTTTGAAAAAAAACTAGTATTATTATAAATTTTTTCTTTTGAAAAATTTAAAAATAGCTTTAATACCACCACTTTAACTCGGTTCTCAAATAAGCTTTTCATCACAAAATTTTCTAAGCGGAATAATAATTTGGTTGCCAAATGAAGGCTATATTTTATTTTTTTGAAAAAAACAAAGTAGCTAGAAAGCCATCCCAAACACTTAGTCTTATGCTTCTCTTTTATTGGCCGTCTTACCACTAACTTATAAAATTTTCCTTAAGTTTAAGCGGTACATTTCTATCACAACAGCTATTCTTCCACTTCAACCATTCAACTTGAATTCTACTAATAACATCTCCATCTATTTCACCATCATTTTGGACAATAGAGCCTAGATATCTCAATTGCTCACTCTTTTTAATGACTTGTTCACCCAATATTAAAACACTTATACTAGAACTTCTACAACTAAAATTACACTACATTTATTCACCTTTAGATCTACTTGAACGAAGACCTTTAGACTCTAAAGTTGACTTTCATAATTCAAGTTTCTCTTGGACTCCTCTCTAGTCTTATCAACAAGAAGAAATCATCGGTATAAAGCATACACCAAGCTACATCATCATGTAATAAATCAAATTTTAATATTATAATTATCCTAAAATAAAATTAATGTCTACAATATTCATAATGATCAAAATTAGAATAATGACATTAAACTATAAATATATTACATTTAACAAATCTTACCCACATTTAAATTGAACATATGATCTAATGGTTCAAAAAATGAATTAAAGAGATGCCCATTTGGTGCTCTGAGTTATCTTTAGTTTTAAAATAAATTTAAACTAATTTTGATAAAAAATGTACTAAAATAACCAATTTAATTTTTTTCAATTAAAAAATGATGAAATATCGAGCATTAAATAAAAGTTTAAAGGATAATCACCAAGATATAATGGAGGCAATCATGAAAGTCCAAGACCACCAAAAAGCATCGAATATATTGAGAATTGGGGTACCAAATAGCCTCGATTGGTCACATTATTGGAAGTGTAGCGTTCTTTGATGAAGGTCGTTGGTCGATATATTACAAATTTGATGATATGCATAGATGCTATCCTCTCAAATACCTCATAAACTATGATTAAAATTAAATAATTAATATAAAAATTATGTTTTTTTTACTAAGATTTTATTCATGATTAATAATATTGATTTGATAATTAGAATTCATAGAACCAACTTTTTCTATGTGATAAATTTTTAAGTTATTATGCAATATAATAATAAAATAATAATATTTACATAAATATATATCTAAAATTAGTATTAAAAAACATAGATAAGATAATATCACCACATTTATAAGAGAAATATATAAGTAGGCATAAATGTGAATGTTTTCAGATTTTATTTTCATTAATAAACTATTGCATTGACAAATAACATATTAAGTTGAATATTTTTTATGAGAATTGAGCAATGTTGTAATTTAAAGGTGAACAAGCTCCTAAAATTTAACATATTCTTAACAATTGAGGGTAATTGTCTACCTTGGGGCAAACATAGTTTTAGAGCTATTATAATATAATTTTGGCTATATTTGAGTGCCAATCTAAATGGAGATAATACATAATAAATTTTATAGTGCGCTCTTGAAGAAGGTTGTTGTAATATAAGCGAGTTTGTAGCATGATGTCAATTGGAAGATAGTACTGATTCAAGCAAGATAAGGGTAGTAGTACTAAAATTGATGGAAACACATGCTTGAATATGATGTTAATGGGATTACATTGTATCTTTTAAGGAGACATGACTTCTTACAAGATTATGACTTAAGTCTAGAAGGATGATTATGGCATAAGTATGTTGTAATGTATCATTGTTGTTTAATTCTCCAATGAGTATCATTCTTCAATATATATATAAAGAAAATGGGCTTGAGGATGTTTTATTGTTGCCTCTTAATTTGTTGTTTGCAAACAAATTTTGAATTATTGAAACTAAAGCCCTCGTTTGTTTTATAATGTTTACATGATTAAAATCACTTGAAAGTTTGAATACTACATTTGACATTTGATGCACATCTTTCCCTAACCCAATCCACGGTGTGTTTGAATAAGTTTAGTGAAGATAGATATCTTAGTTCAAGAGCCATTGAATGAAGATCTTTGATAGAAACAAATCCTAAAAAGAATTGGTTCTCCCATTTGGAATACATGTTGCTCCATTTACAGAGATATAGATCAAATATTGCATTTCAAACAAATAGCTCTTCTACTTTTCATATGTCATACTCTAAGTAGAGTCATTTAATGTATTTTATCTCTACAATATATTTTCCTTACACGACCAATAAACTTGGTTAGAATTTTCTTGGTTAGGATGAATAGCTTATTTCAAAATTCAATATTGCACAATAATAAAATTATAATAAATGGTAGGCACATCTATGAAACCTTTAATCAATAATTCCAATTGAATTTATTATTATTATTAAAAAAAATGCAAGTACTTTTTTTATGAAAATTCGGCTGATAATTCTTTTTGGCAAAAAAATTATCTAAAATATAAGTATATGTAGTTCATGTTATTTTTTTCGACCAAGACCTATTTTCTCCATTCCACCTTTCCTCTTTCTAGTCTATGGTTTTGCATCTGCTTCACTTTTATAGCTACTACAGTTTTATTCTTGCTTAATTTCTTTGATTTCTCTATAAATATGATGGTAAGTATCTTTCACTTATAAGCCCTAAGATTTTTATATTAGAATCTCATGTATTATTCTTTTTTCAATTTTGACTTGGTGTAATTTAAGGTTCTAATTTTTATAAAGAAATTAAATTTATATTTTTCTATAATTAAAGCATATCTTGAATAAAAATTATAATGTTATTGGTTACATCTAGTTAGTTTATATGCTTATATCTTTTGGTAAATCCATAATTTTTGGATAGATCTAATAGATTTTAATAAATTTTTAATTTTTCCAAAATTCTATAATTTACTTTGTCGATCTATCTTATATTTGTTATTATTATTTTTATATATTAAATCAAGATATTTAATGTTTTCATATATTGTGTGTTTTTTGTAGGTTTGTTTAAATATAAATTTACTTATATTTATGTGCGCTTAAATTTTTTTTAATATGTTAGCCTTTTGTGGGTCATCAAAGAAATGAATAAAGTGCTTAGTCTCTATACATTATACACTTTATAGACTATTAGTAATTAACATAAATTTTTTAGCCTTATTGTAAACGCTAATATGCATAATATTTTAGTGTGCATTTAATATAATTATTTGTATAATAAATATGATAATAAAAATTACTCATCATTCTTGAGATTCATCGATCTTGAGCCTTTAGTGTTGTGATTGGCTCATGTGAAATGACAAACTCTTCTTTAAATTTATCATTTTATCATGAAAGCATGCCTCTTTTAAGTATATATCTATATTAGACAATGTTGATATTCATTTACTTTAAAATATGTTATTTGTCTATCTAAATTATTATAAAACTTATTAAGATCTTGACTATCATGCTCAGTTGTAAAGATTAAAATCTTTGATATTTGGTATATATTTATCACATTCTTCCTTTGATGTTTATAATTATTTTTTATATATCTTGATAAAAATGATCAAATTAATGATATATATTTATTAAGTTTGTTTTAACATATATAATATATCATGATATAAATGAAATTATTGGAAATTGAAATTTTATATTCTATAAGTTATATTTAATTAAAAAAAATTAGCAATGCTTCTTTAAAGAGTGTGATATTTGAAAAAATTTAATTCTTTTATATTATTGATTTTAAATTTTTAGTGTGATCAATTCAATTTATTTTGACATCACTTTTTTTATAGAAATTATAAAATATATAGAATGATTATGATAACTTTTAATAAAATATTAAAAACATTATTAATTTTAAATTATGTTTAAATAATTCCTAAAAATCTACATACCATTAAAAAAGCTAATATTCATGCTCTTTATAATTCATCAAATTGATATGCACCAATGGTATATTTCTTGGTATAATAATTAATACCAAAAAAAAGATGCTAATTGTAACTTGATGCATTATTAATACAATTTTGAAATTATATCTTCAAAAATAAAGAATTATAAATAATGTATAGAATTTACTATCAATTTGAGTTAATTAGACTAAAATTTATTTTTTTATTTCATACATATATGTCTTGAGTCAATCTTATAATTAAAATAGAATCTTTAAAATCAAGAATTCCTCTATGAGCAAAAAATAAATTCTATTACAGTATTGATAAATTTTAGTAATGAAAACTTTCTATCTTGATGTTCTTTTTACTTTCCTCTATTTATTTTTTCTAAGAAAATACAAATATAGTTCAATAATTTATCTTTTATTTTGTTTAAATGATTCATTTCTTAGAATATTTAATTTTGATCATAATTATTTTATTCTTAAAATAAAAATATATATATTATTTTTTCTATATCTATATTTTTCTCATCTCATTATTTTTTGTTTCATCTAATTATTTTTTTTATGAGATCTATATATAATGTTAACATATTGATAAAATAAAATTCAAAGATAAAATTAACATATAGTCAATATTGATTTTATTTTTATGTATAAATTAATATTACATTAAATATTTAATTTTTATATATTGAACATTAATTGGTTAAATAAAAATAATCAAATCTAATTAATATTTGTTATTTTCAATTTATTAAATAGTTGTTTTGTTTTTGATTGAAATTATGTTATTTGGATTTGAATTAATTATTTAATATTAAAAAAAATATAAGCAAATTGAAATTTGGGTTAAAATATATATTATATCAAGTTATAGTCTTAAATTCAAAATTATTTCTACTTGACTATTCATTATATCTTTTGTATGATATAAATTTTGATTTAATCAAAGTCAAATTAAATTCATATATGATTTGATTCAATTTTGAGTGAACTTTATATTTTTATTTGGATGATGTATTAAAAAAATTAATTAGTTTTGAATTCAATAAACTCCAAATAAATTGAATCACATAATTAATGTGTATTTATGTACTAATATAACAAAAAAGTTAATATTCATTTATAAAACATTTTAATGATATAATCACATCAAAAAATACATAATAAAGTATATTTCACTTTTAAAAAAATTGATATTAGTAATATTTTTGATGTGATATTAAAAAAATTATATATTATAAAATAAATATTAGATATGTAAATATATTTGATGCTATATTTCTTTTTTCCCCATATTGATTAGTGAATCAAATAATTTATGTAACTTTTCTATGTAAATTGATCATAAATTTAAAATATTTTATATTTAAAATAAATTTAATATAATCTGAAAAATAAATCATAATACCACAATCTATCTTTTTTCATAAAAAATAATAAAATCATAAAATATAGTCATTTTTAAAAAAAAATCATGAATGATAGCCATAAAATAAATTATTACTAATGATAAAATTCTAATATTGACAAATAAAATCAACAATACAAGCACCAAAGATTAAAAAAAAATTTTTTTACATTATTAACTTTTTTGATCTTTTGATCAAATATAACAACAAATTTGATGTTATTTATGATATATCTTAAATTTATTATAATTAAATAATCACAAAATAATTGTTGACATCTTATGTATTATCATTTGATTTGATAATAAAACTTTATGTACAAACTAATTATCTCTTTGCATGATAAATTATTCAAATTAATCATTATGAATGTCATTATTAATTTTAATTTATATTGATAAATAAATTATATATATATATATATATATATATATATATATATAAATTAATCACATTCTTCAAATATTTTAATAAATTATTTATGTGTTCTTCTAATCAATCCAAAAGCTATTCATTATAAATTTTTTATGATTAACTACATTGGAAAATAAAAATACTTAAATAAAATAAATCATTCATTCATTTCAAAATAATTTGTTTGATATTTATTACATTTTATATTTACAATTATTATTCAAATGATTCATTTTAGATAATGACTAAATATAAATTTTTTGTTACATTTTATTCCATAGAAATTAAGTTCACATTTCATTAAATTATTCTCATGCTTAGGCATGTTCATTATCATTTATTTAAATGTATATAAAATTGAAATATTAATTCAAGGTATTATTTTCTCACATATTGTCATAATTTTCTCTCTCCAATCATGTCTCATCTATTTTTTAGCTGAATTGTTTTCATGATTATTTTAAATAAATTATGTGAGTTATTCAATATTTCCATAATTATCTCATATTTTTCAAATTAAAATTCATTAATTTGAATCTTTAATTTAAATTATTTTTAATTCAAATTAATATTCCTTTGATTCATATATGAACTCTCCTCTTTATGGAATGTATGTTGATCTCACTTAATCTAGTTGATTTAATTAGAATTAATTTAAATTTATTTGATTAATTCAAATTCAATTAAAATAAACCATAATTATCTCCTTTCTTTTTTATTCTATTTTAATCCTTTTATTTATATCTTTATTCAAATTCAAATTAATCTCAATGAAAATTTATTTTTAAGATTTGATCCATCATTATTTAATTGAATTAAGTATATTAAAATAAATCTATCTTTTAAAATACATTGAATTTATGAATATTCCTTGGATTTTTTATAATGCTTGTATTTGTTTGGTTGATTTATTTGATGATAAATTTTTTAAAAATTGGTTTGATTCTAAAATATTGAACTAAAAGCACCAAATAAAATAAAACCAAACAAATCGAATAATAATTTGGTTTAAATTATTTTTGGTTTGGTTTTGATAAAGAAGTTTCTACATTTAAAATTATTGACATAATTTTTTATTGTGTAATGAACAAAGCGATAATAAAATAACATAAATATAATAAAATAATTAACTACTTCATGCCTAAAATATTTAGAACTAATTTTTTACTTACCTTAAATGTTTTGAACTTAGAATTGATGGAACCATATTACCATGTTATGAGACCAAAATAAAAAAAATTGGATAATGGTCCTAAAAATTCTAATATTAAATAAATAAATAAAAATAATTGTATAATAGATAAACCAACTATACATAAATTAATATATCATTATATAATTACTTTTATTTATTTGGTTCCATTAAAATTTTATTTAACAAGCATAAAAACCAAAGTTTTCTATAATTAAAAGTAAAATAAATTCTAGTTCAAACCAAACCAAATTACTCAAAAACTTTTGGTTTGGTTTGGTTTTTTTTTAAAACCAAATAATTTCACACTTGTATTTATCTTTTTCCTTCATTCATTCAATCCATAAATTGGTTGAATATTCCATGATATTTCATTAAATATTAATTGAATCCCATCATGAAAACTTCCTTTTTGGCAGATCATATATCATGCTTAATTTAAATTATTCCCCTTTTCACTTGGATAATTAATTGTGTCTTAACTTGTTTGGTAATAATTCAAATTTTTTCTCTCTCTCTCTCTCTCTCTCTCTCTCTCTCTCTCTCTTGAAATAAGCAATAATTTCTTATTACATTAAATCAATAATGATGAATTAAATTTAAATTCTTTCATTTAATTTTTTCATATTAATTTTTCTTTCTTTTTTATATTTTAATTTATTTTTGTGCTAAATTATCTTTCTATACTATCTTTAATTCTAAATTTGTGGTTGATGAATTAAATTATTATTAAAAATATTTTATTGTATTATTAAAAAAACAAATTTTTATAATCTCATTTTCATAAATTTTTTTTTATTTTATAATATAATTTTTTAGTTTAAAATAAAATCTTTATTCTCTTTCTTTATTTTGGATTTTACTTTTAAATATTTTGTTGTTTATTTCTCTTATTATTTAAAATTTAATTTTATACAAAATTAATTCAAATTATTCAAAGCTAAATAAAAAATATAGGATAAATTTAAATTATTGATTTTCTCTTATAAAAAAAATAATATAATTAACTTCTTCATTTCTAATCAAATTCAATTGTTAAATCCATATACCTATTATTAAAAAATGCTTATTTCTTCTAATTTTAGTCTTTAATTTATATTCAAATTGATTTGATTTTATTAGTGATATAATATATAATAAATTAAAATAAATTAATAACATTATAAATAATTAATGAGTTTACATAAATTATTTTAAATTCTTTAATGATTTGTTATATAAATAATTAATAACTTATATTAATATTTTATGTTATTTTTCAATTAATTTCATTATATAAGTTTTTAATTCCAATATTTCTCCTAGAGTATAAACAACTTTAGAAAGAATATTTTAAAACAATGTTATTTCTCCACTGCTATGTATTAATTTAAAATAAAAAAAAATTTAAAAATCATTTCTTATTTTAAATTATGATCTTATATTTTATATATATTTCCATTTTGTTTTTTTTAACAACATATTCTTTTCTCTTTTTTTTAAAATATTTTTCTAATTTATATTTTACATTCAACAAATATGATTTTACTTTTGTTTTATATTTTCTCAATTTACAAATAAAGATCTAATTTAAAACTATTTATTGTTTCTATCAATTAATCTTAATTACATAGTTCAATTCTAATTTATTAGTGAGTTCAGAAAATGTCTACATAGTTTGTCTTTATAAATTTCAACAATAATGAACTTTATAATAGAACATAACAACATTAAATTATTTTATTTATATATTTTTATTGTTTATAATGTTTAAATTTAAATTTATCTTTAATTTTTTTATTTAGAATTAATATTATCACTAAATTATCTCATCACTTAGAGCATAAAGTTTTGTTCTTGAAAAGAGAACATAAAATTTTATAACAAGGAAATCAAAATTACTTTGATGGATGTATTTAATTAATTATCAATTAAATATTTTTAGTTCTTATTATATTATTATATACAATTTTTATAATGATTTATATTTTATTCTTTATAATTATACTTTTTTAGAAATAATTAACTTTAATTTCAATGATTTCTCTTGTCTTGTGAATAGAGTTTAAGATATATACAATAATGTTCAATGATATTATCAATAAGTTTCTTGACATTTTAAATATTGGCAAGAATATATGATATCAAATGAACAAATTAAAAAATATAAATAAAAAATTTTTATAATATGAATTTTAAATTTAAGATTATATTAAATAATTCACAAATATGTGAAGAAGTTGATGATAATAATTTTCATCATCTACTAAATTATGAAATATCATATATCAAGTCAAATCCAAATTCACCTTTGTACATATTTTCTTAGTTTTATTATTATCTTTCTTATTATATGAAATTTTAATTTAATATTTTTATATTTGAAACATGTATTCTTCTATTTGTTATGAAAGTTAATGATGTTAGAATGATATATATATACAATAAAATATCAAGAGAGAAGATAATTTTGGATTAAGATATGACATTTATACTGCTTAAAATAAAAATCATTTTGTAATATTTTTTTTTTTGCTTTTTTATTTAATTCACTTGTTGTGGTCTTCTTTATCAATACCAATATAAGAAATAAGATGAGTTTCTAAATATTGGTTCAATTGTTGGGAAATATTATAATGGCATAATATTCTTAAATATATTTTAATATTTTGTAATGAAAATTTTAATGGTTACAATTTATACATGATTGCTATTTAATTTTTAATTTTTTTTATTTATTATATATTTAAAATTATAGGTTTACATTATCAACAACATGATCAAAGTTTAGAATTAATTTAATAGAATCAAATAAATTTTGTAATTTTTTTTAAAAAAAATATGATTGATTAGTTTATTATAATTATTACTTACTTCGAATTTAAATTACAAGTTAATGAAAATCAATACTCTGAGATCAATAAAGATATGCACTATTATCTTTTTTAATCAATACATTATATTTATCAAAGTATGTATATATCTTATATTTTATAATAATAATTATTACTAATTTATTATTATTTTACTATAGTACTATAATACATGGGTGTCTATAAAAATAAAGAAAGAAACCTTTGGTATAATGCATTTAATACATGTAAATCAAGGTAATTATAAAAGAAGATTTAATGTACTAAGTGCTCAAATAACAATGTAGAATATAATTTGAGAATTAAATAATTTATATAAATAATTTATATTTAATATTTATTATGCTTCTTATATTGATTTTTTTGGGAAATATAATTTTATTTATAAAATTACAATCCAAAAGTAAACTAAGTTATAAGCTACAATCATCTAGAGTAAATTACTAAGTACAATACACATATAAAGAAGAAAGAAATAACCAAAGCAAAAGATATACATGAATAGAAGTTAGAAAATTGTTATAAGAAGTTTTGAAAACTGTAGGAGAAGAACATCTAAACATCTAGAA
This sequence comes from Cymbidium sinense, assembly GCA_021442155.1. Taxonomy (NCBI): domain Eukaryota; kingdom Viridiplantae; phylum Streptophyta; class Magnoliopsida; order Asparagales; family Orchidaceae; genus Cymbidium; species Cymbidium sinense. The sequence goes on along the minus strand of JAKCPB010000793.1, from coordinate 3,053 downwards.
AAAAATTTAGGACCATTAAAGTGATATGCTATCATAGAAACAACATAGAGATAAATAGAGTTGTGGAAAAAGCTTCCATCAACTTATTAACCATGTGCATCCAAATCAAAGGAAGGGATATCACATCTACTTAAGAGAATGGGTGAAATAACCATCTATCATTCAAACACAGGAATACCCATCCATTGGAAGAGTCTGTGGAGAATACAAGTATAGCAAAAGATCATACACATGGGAGAGAAAGCCAAGATACAAAAGATAAAGGGAAAACAACACTCCTTTAACAAGAGCCCAAATAGTGCCAATTAACTCGGATGCCAACCCATAATAACCCAAGTCATTCCAGTATAAACCAAATAGTTCAGATAAATGAGAGCATCCAAGTCACTGCATGATTGTAGCCATATAATGCTTCTTATATTGATTTTTTTCATGTAGATATCTTATTAAATTAGATGTTAAAGATACAACCTTAAATTCTACATTTACACTATTTAATTTTTTTCATGTAGATATCTTATTAAATTAGAAGTTATTATTAGTATGCCAATTATAGAGCTAAAAAAATAAAGGTAATCAATTAACATATTTTTTGAATTTCTAAATAATATATTATATTTTATAATTTATTTATTTTAATTTTTTCCTCACGATCGGATAGAGGAGTATAAAAAAATTATCACAAACTTTATTTGTTCCACAAAGACTTTCTCAATTAAGGGACAAGATAAATGTATGTGAATAGATATCTCGTACATTCTTGTTCAATCAATAAATGACTTTGATAGAAAATAAAAAATAAATAAAAAAATAAAAAATTGAGAAAGATTAATAATTATTTATTGAAATAGTATATTTATTCTACAAGACAATTTCATCCCATAATACTTGATTTTTATTATCATTTTCTTATTTAGATAATTTTTTGCATTACTAAATTTTTAATTATCCATTTAATCTTTTATTTATGTCTTTACATTATGATTAGTTGTAGTGCCATAATTAAATAACATTTCTATCAATTATAAAGTTTATCATTTATACATTTTTATTATTTATTAATTCTTCATTTATTTTGATAAACAATCTATGTCTTTAACACAAAACTATTAAATAAATGAACGTTGTTCATGTTCAACTATATAATAATTTAAAATATATTAACTTTCTTGATTATATTTTAAATTAACATTCATATTGATCATTTAAGAAATTTATTATATTTATTTAGTAATATATGTTTACTTATTAACTCTCATTTTATCTAATTAATTTGTATTCACTAGAAAATAATAAATATTTATGGTTAAATATGATAATATATTTAAATTAAATTTTCCTAATTTATTTCTTATTACTACCTACAATTTATCAAAATCTTTATAAAAAGTTATCTATTCATCTTGTAAATTTTTAAAAATCATATTTATAAAAATTTATCTATTCATCTTTAACACAAAAATTATTAAATAAATATATGTTGTGTTAGAACTATAAGGTAATACATTAGAAATTAAGAAATAAATTTAACACAACTATGCAAATAAAAATAAAACTAATGAGATCAAAATAGCCTAGGAGGGAGGCATGACGATTGGGTTGGAGGAAGGCTTGCAAGGTGGCACAAGGCGACTTGTGGCTTCCCACGGATCCAATGGATTGTAGTGAGGGAAGTAAATCACCTCCCTTTGGTCCATGATAGCCACAGGTTGGGCTGGGTGAGTGAGAGTCAGACCCCATTTTGGGTGTGTGAGGTTGCCAAGTGGAAAGGATGAGTGGACTTTGCTAATTTTTGCAAAATCCCATGTGGGAGGAAAATCTAAGGAAGATTTGCCTTGGGTTTGAGTCCATTTGGGTTTGAGCTGGCTTTGGGCTGATCCAAGATGGGTTTGGGTCGGGTTGAATCAGATTCCAAGTGATCATGGCTTGGTTCCAAGAGAATTGGCTCAATTTTGCTCTTATGGGTCAAATTAGGTTAAGTTGGGTTAGATTGACCAATTAGTCAAATTGGGTCAAACCAAGGCTTGGGTTAGGTTAAATGATGATTTGAAGTGTTTTGGTTCAATTGGTTTCAATCAATTTGGCTTAGGTTTGATTTTTTGGCTCATTTGGATTCACATAGGTCAAATGGGTCAAGTTGACCAATTGACCAAATTGGTCAAATTGGCTTGGATTAGATGTAGATTCATGTTCAATTGGTTAATTGAAGATGATTGTAGGCTTTGTTTAGAGTTGATTTAGATTTAATTTAGTTTTAGACCAATTTGACCATTTAGGTCAATTTGGGCTAAGTTGGTCAATTGGGTCTAATTGGTCAAGCGAGCTCAATTATGGTTTTGATTAAGTTCAATAATCAACTTGGAATAAACTTGAGCCATTGGTTGCAATCAATTTGGGTTGGATCATGATTTGACCTATTTTGGTCTTTTAGGTCAATTTTGGTCAACTTGAGTCAAAGGATCAATTGGGTTTGGTTTGGCTCAATTGATGGTCAAGTCATGTTCAATCATTGATCATGGGTTGGTGTTAAGCCATGGTTTCAATTTCTTTAGTGTATGATAGGTTTTTTGGCTAATTTGGCTCATATGGGTTAAGGGGGTTGACTTGGTCAAATGACAAAGTTGACTTGGTTTAATTTGTGATAATTGATGATCTAGGGTGGTCAACAATCATGGTGAAAGGTTTTGATGAGCTTGGTTCAATCCAATTTGGGTTAGTGGAACTTGGCTCAAATGGTTCTTTAGGTCACTTTGGATCAAGTGAACCTAAATGGGTCAATTGTCTTGATTTTGGTTTGATTGAGGACTAGTTGAATTTATATATGAGTTTAGGATTAAAATATAAATTTAGCTGTAATCAATTTAGATTCTAATAGGTTTTGGTTCATTTAAAAATTTCAAGTCAAAAGGGCTAAGTTGATTTTGACTTGGGTTGATCTTAGTTTGGTTTGATAATTGCATGTTTCATTTATATTTTGATAGGTGGTTGGAGGAATGATTGACTCAAGAAAAAATCCATTGGTTTTGACTTGATTTGGATGAGATTTAGTTAAG
>JAKCPB010000792.1:0-94315 GCA_021442155.1 Cymbidium sinense | reverse complement strand
AAATTATTTAATAATAAGAAAAAATTTAATTGAGTGGTGGTAGATTTTGTCCATAGAAGAGTTGGAATCTTGATTAAGCAACGAGCAAGAATTGAACCACTTGGAGAATAATTGAGAAATAATTTTCTAATTCATCATTTTAAAATAGAGCTATTTAGCTTTCATTGACTTCAAATCCAGCTCGACACTAATAAATGTGAAAATTTAACTTAAATTATGCTTAAATTGAATCAAATCATGTTCAAATCAAAATTAATGAGCTATAACTATAATGAGTCTAGAACTATAGTAAGTGTCAAAATTAAATGAATAATTATTTGTGATCTTAGTCAAATTAAAACCAACCTGGGAGTTAATTGTTAAAGAACTTAAAAAATTTGATAAATTTATGATTGTATATTTTGATGACATCTTAGTACATATTTTTAAATGATAGAACATTTAAAACACCGCCAACAAATATTTGAAAATTTTGACAATAAAAGTTGTATTAACCCAAAGAAATGTCATTTCTTAAGGATTAACTTTCATGGTATTATTTATTGTGCATTTAGTGAGATGGATTAGAAAAATATCATAATTATTTTAGAATAGCCAACTAAATATTTTCCCGTGTATGGATTTTTCATGGGATTATATCATTATATCATTATTTCATTAAACATTTCAATTATTTGGTTGCTCTTATGACTAAATTACTTGAAAGGAGTAAATTCATCAAGCAACCAAAGGCCCATGCTAGCTTTGATGCTTTAAAATAATGTCATTAAAGCCCTATTCAAATTTCAATAGTGTATCAAAGGTAAATTGTTCTTAATGTGAGAATGAAGCCATTTTAATCTAAATAGGCATCCAATGACCCTCTTCAATGTAAAGCTCAATGAGACACACACTACATTAGATAAGAAATTTGAATCAGAAAATTAGAGCGTCTAAAAGTTTTAAAATTTGTCTATATACAACATAATTTCTACATTTTATATATCTAATATATTAAAGTTTCATTTTAGGTTTCTAATACTTTATTTATGAATGAAAAGATGTATTCACCTTTAAAAATATAATAATAGTGATATTTTTTATTGTGATGTTAAAGTATTATGTGATATGTCTGTAAATCCTCTAAAAAAATAGATAATATAACTCAAGAAAAAGAAAGTTTTTTTTCATTGAATAACAAATTGTGTAAGCATCTTTTTATTTTTTTATTTTTTTATTTAATTTTTTTAATATTTTGGAGTGTTTTATATTTTTAAAAGTTGATTATATTATATCAAAAAAATTATAAACATAATAAAGAAAATTATAGTTGAATATAACTATAATTAATGTATAAAAAAGTAAAATTATAAAAAAGTTATGCCAACTAGATCATAAGTAAAATCCATAATAACTACAAAAAATGATATTTAAATAAAGAATTGATATTTAAATTATTAGTGGAATTAATGTATATATCTTAATGGTCCACACTTGGACATCTTTATTGATGTCCATTATTTAGGAGATGCGTGACTGCTTTATCTATCAGATATGCTATTATAGCCAAATGTAAAACAACATCCATCTCTAAATATATAATCTCTGTTCATTCAGGTATGTGGAAGATTTGAATATAACTTTATAGCCACCCAAAATTAATTAAGATAAGTATAAACTTTTTTCTTTTAATTTTGGTGAGTGGTGGCTTATAAAATAGTTAGAATTTTGATTAAGCAACGATCAAAATAGAACCACGTGCATAATAAATCATTTTAATCTAGACGTATTTAGCTTTCATTGACATCAAATCCAAGTCATACTAATAAATGCTCAAATTTAATTAATATTATGTTTAAATTGAAATCAAATATGGACCAAATCAAAATTAATAACAAATTTTTGCTATAATTTTGAAAAATGATTAACGGAGAATTTTTTTTTTTTTTTTTGAAAACTTCTAAGAAAAATAATCATAGGGCGTAATAGGGGTATAAAATCTATTAAGATGTAAAAAAATATTTAAAGATAATTTTTGAACAACTGCAATATGAACATTATTTATTACTAGAATATTTATATACATATCATAAAAAATTAATACACTTACATATCTAACACTCAAATATTTATATTTACTTATACAATATTCATAATTTTAAATTACATAATCAACATCACTAATATTTATTTTAAAAAATAAAAACACCTTGTTATATATATATATATATATATATATATATATATATATATATATATATATATATATATATATATATATATTATATATAATACATTAAAGTGATATATAAATAAATATAAAAATTTAAAAATTAATTATGTAAATATATAAAAAAATTTAGCATATCAATAATTCTATCTTCTTATTATTATTACTATTATTTAAAGCGATTCATTCTTATTGTATTATTAATAAGCCAACAAAATTATATATTTATATTTTTTTTTTTCAGAATTGAATAAACCAACAACAAATAAAAGAAGGAATAAGCCAGCATATTGGGATAAAGTTTAAGGACTTTCTTTTGATGGGTCAGTTTGATTAAGCTCAACACATGATTAGCTGGTCAAATATGAAAGGTTTGACACAATCTGATTTTTTTATTAGTTGATTTTCTAAATTTTTTTTATAAAAAAATTTATTGGACAATTAGTAAAGTTTTATGTCATATATTAATCATTAAATTTTTTTAAAATTATAATTTTCATATTTGAACAATTTGTGGAATGGCTGTATATATCTTAGTGGCCCTCTATCTTCTTGGAGGCAATGAAGACAACGACCAAGAGAATTGTAGTTAATCAAGAAACTATGAAGATTATGCAATTTTTAATATGCAATCTAAACAAATAATCAGTCAAATTCTATAATTATCATAAAATAATAAGAGGTTGGTGGTATAATCACCGCATAACCGAAAAGAAAAAGGTGGGTAGTTTACCCTTATATAACTCAGAATATGAAAGAATAATTACAATTTTATTTGATGCTATGGGGGTCTTCTTTCCTTCATTTCTTCATGTCTTCTTGATTTGATTCGCCCTTTCTTTGGTTTGGATATACTTGCTTCAAAGGCATCATAAGGCACCTTAGGACAAAGCCTTCTAGCCACTGCTCATCAATCTCCCATAATAGTATAATTTCTAATGTAAAATTACATTGAAAATAAGAAAAGTAAATATAACTATACCTGCAAGATAAGTGCTAGCTAAACACACATATCACCCAAGTAGTTATATATATAATTTGGACTTAGACTCGCACATGGATAAAAGCCCACCTATCCTAATCTTGATTATACTTAAGGGTTTAAACAACCTGCAAAGAGAGTATTTATATTTATCTTAAGCATCCCCTTAAGTGCAATCCCCAATAAAAAATATGATTATGCTAAGAATGGCCTAACATCCAGTCTACGAAGTATACACCCTAACATCCAGCATAAAGTAATACATCATAAAATAAAACATACATCACATCATGCACACTCCTAACTTAGAACTATAAGTGGTGACTTAGTTCTAATGCTAAGGCTGGTGTATCTTACTAAAACATTAGAGTTGTACTTTCTAAGTTGTGGGCTCCCAAAATTTGCCACCACCGACAATTTGAAGAGAGAGTGAGATTTAGAATGTCGTAATTTTCGAAGTGATAATAGATAAGACATTACCAAGAGATTTTGCCCTCATTTTTCGAAGACTTTAGATCTGGTTCTAGGTTTCTTATAAGCGCAAGCCCCTATAGTTAATTACCCCTCCCAATAAGTGAGAGAGAACTTTCGATTAAGGTTCGATTGATTAATGCGTAAGTAGTAGAAGAATGTTCAATTTTAGAAATTTGGGATTTAGAATTTATGAAATTCATCATTATTAGCTTAAAATGGATTTTTTGGGGAATGATGGCGCGATCTATATCCCATGGTTCCATCATTCCGGCCGTGGTCCCAAGTCTACTTAGAGGAGATAGACCCAACCCGACCAATGATCCTTATCAGCAACAAATGGGTTACATCATTCAAGAAATCCTTGTAGACCTGGGATTGTGTTTATCTAAGAAGACAATCTTAAGTCTACCTTAACTAATAGAGTTTTTTCTATCATGTATTCATTCAACTCAAAAGCGCAGAGCCATGGGAGATACGTGATTGTAATATAATGGAGCCTTACTGGCTAAACCACCCGATTAGAGGACTCTGGTCATAACTACATCATCTATGGAGCCTATCAGCCAGCCATGCAGTCAGAGAACATGAGCCATTTTCTTACTAGCATGAGATTGATTAAGAGTGAACATAGTAGAACACTTAATTTGACATTAGCTCTTTTGTGAGGTAGAGTTTTCTTAATTTATCACCTTCGACAAACAATTACGGATGGTGGATAGATGGAGTTTTACTTTAAGGTTTTAATGATTGAATTTTATTTAAGCAATTTTTAGATTGATATTTGATTTAAGTTAATTTAATTTAAAATTAGAATCACATTTTGATGGAAGTATTCCCTCCAGTTGAAATCACCATTCAACATAGCCATCATCGGGTAGTTACTTGATTAAATTAAATATATTTGAGAACTTTAGATCCTATCAACTCTATGTAGCTCCTAATAGAGGATCAGATCTACTATCACATGATATAATTAATTTCTTAGATATTTCACTAAGTTAAAATTCCTATAATAGATTTTTAAGTTTGGTTAAACTGACCCCCTAAGACTGAAGCAAAGCAAAGATCCTCAAACACTTAAATTTAAGCATGTAGTGTATTGTCAGGGTCCATGCATGTTTTTTTAAGAATACTTGCATAATCTTAAGGTATTGAATTTGAGTTTTAATTCTACTTCATAATATGTGCAAGACTTTAATGGAAGCCTTAATTAACACCTTTTGTTCGCTTGTATGATGTGTTATGAATTTGGTGGCATAGAAGGTGTTGTAAATTGATCTAATATCTTATTAGATTTTTCAGATTAATATTTAATTGATTCCAAGTTGATTGGTCTTTGAATATTCAATAGACTCTCACTTATGACGATTCTCAAATTCATCACCAACTATACTCAATTTCTCTTTGATATATTTTGAGTATTTAACAAGAGATGAATATACTTCAAAACTTTTCTAAGGATTCATCACTTATGCTTATTAGTAATCATATGTTCTCTTATAAAATCTCTAATGGATTCTTTAACTTTCTTCAATTTATTTAAGTATATTTGAATAGTATATCTTAATTCCAAGAGGCTCTCTTATGCTTTGATTTGATGTTCAATCAAGATTCCTACATCTTTCGATATCATCTAATTTTCAATTATTCAATTAGTCTTATGATCACTTTTTTTTGTAAATTTAATACTTTGAATATTCAATAACAGGCTCTATTCACATAAACAAACATCAACTCCAATGTCCCTAACTCCACATTAGGTTTCATATTTAAGGAACAATTGGACTTTAAGTTTTGTTATAATTCCTTTATGAATTTAACATTTAACTCCCCCTATCTCAGTTAAAACTTGTTTAGTTCTCCCTCCCTTTTTTTGTTTGAGAAATTTGTGAGAACATGGACTCACTTTCTTAATAATTTATTAATTTATTTTGTAAGAATGGGTCCTTCATTACTCCCTCCAATCTCCATAAATAAGGCTAAGAGGGAGCCTAATATTTCATTCCATATATTTGAGGAGTTGGAGTGCTTGAAAGAGAAGGGATAATTTTTAGTGGGCTTTCAACTTTACTGAGATTAATCTTGTAAGTGCTTTTTACCTCTTTTCTCTTTGATTTAATGTTTTACCTTTGTATTCATTATATGTTCTTTTCTTTCCCCTCTTTTTTTTCTTATTTAATTCTTTTAATTTGAATTTAGCTTTAGATTTCTTTTTTTAGTGCTCTTAAGCCAGTTTCTTGATTCCCCCATTTTTTTTCTAAGTCTAAAGATTTGATGAAATTTTGGCTGCATTCCGGCTAGGGTAGTGACATTTAACAATTTATTTGGCTTTTTTGGTACGCCCTAATGCATGTAGCAAGCGGTGTCTTGCAACACTGCAGCCGATTTTCATCTTGTCACGCCTCAATGAGCATGACGAGGCCTTCAAACCTGCAAAGAGACAAGCATTTACATATATAGATTCACATATTTATTTAAACATCCACCATCAACCACAACGATAAACTTGCATTTTAACATTTGAATCCAATATTTCTCTTAGCCTAAAATGAGGGAAAGAGAAAAAAATAAATGGGGAATTGTCAGCAACCAAGAGGAACCCGCCTAATGACAAAGTTGCATCTTAGCTATCGCCATTAATGAAGAGGTGAGGCCAAGGAAGCTAGGAGGAATTTAGCCAGGAGGAGTTTTGGTGGAAGAAGAGAAAGAAGAATGGAAGAAGAGGAAGAAAGCTTACGGGTTGTTGAGATATGTCCGATTGGAAGGAGAAACGGAGGGGAAGGCTCAGTTTTAGGAAGATGAGGAAGGGAAGGGAATTTTCAATTTTTAAAATGATGAGGGAAGAAAAATGGAGAAGGAAGAGGAAGGGAATTTTCAGTTTTGAAGAAGATAAAGAAAGAAATAGGAGAAGAAAGAAGAAGGAATTTTCGTTGAAAAGATGAGGGAAGAAAATGGAGAAGGAAGAGGAAGGGAATTTCTAATTTTAAAGAAGATGAGGGAAGAAAATATAAGAAGAAGAGAAGAAAAGAAGAACCCACCTTTGGTTGGAGAGAAGAGAAAGAAGGAAAGGTTTGCATGCTACTTTGGATGAGGAGTGAGAAAGAACGAGACCCCAAGTCCTTCCTTGAGGGAATAACCATGAAAGAGGGAATTGGAGGAGGAGAGGCGAGGTTGAGAAGCTTTAGCATGAGTGGGAGAGGTCGATGGAGCATGGAGCACGCGCGTGAAGGTGAGGTAAGCAGCTCGCGATAAAGGGAGTTCAATCAAAATGAGCTGAGGGTTTACGTGTGTTTGAAGGAGACAAGCTTGGGCATGAAGAGGAGGGCTCGAAGATTTTAGTTAGATTTAGGATTAGATTAGGCTTTAAATAATAATTTTATTACTCAATCGATTTTAATATGAACTTTATATTGACCTCAATATAGAATTGATATATATGTTGATTTAAGATTATTATGATTTTCAATGCAACATACGAGATCCGAATTATTTAAAGTCTGTCAACGTAGGTCAATTTTAGCTCAAAATATGCATTATCACTTCCGACCGCTTGACTTTGATGCAAACTTGTCTGAATTGAGTGCGAACAGTCTTACTTGATATACTTCAATGTTTCAAAACTAACGACACAATCAATTTCATGAATAGAGGCCATTTGATTTAAGTTGATACCTTCCGACCGATATATAGATGTTAATGACTTGATCGTTGATTACTTTGATCATTAGGTTATGCAATATTTATATTTTGACCAATTTTGATATTTTGAATGCAATGGAAAGTTCGTCATCATTGATGAGGCCATTTGGACTGATTTCGATGATGTTTGGCACGTCTCAACTCCGATTTGTGTTCTAAAGCATCCAAAGTCGATCAAATTCACCTTATAAACTCGATTCAGCTTGTGTAGCATATATGAAGGTCAACAAATGCCCCCCAATAAATTTGATTTGCGCATGGAGCAAGTTGCATTTATTGAAAATTGATTGACACAAGACTTGGATCATTTCAGTTTCAATTGCAATAACTTACGGAGCTTTGATAGGATTTGTCATTAGTATGATGCCTTATTTAGGACATGCTAAATGAAGGGATTAACCAATTTGTTAGAATTGACTTGTCAGATATATAAGAGTTCTTACACCATATACTCTCTACATCAATGGATTTACTGAATATCTCTTTCTTTTATGTCATTGTAGATTTGAGTTTCCTCCAACCCTAGCTTCATGCTTGGTTGTGTTTGATGGAAGAATTGGTTTACTTATTTTTAGATTTGGAATTCTTTCTGTCCTTGCTTTAAGCTTAATAGACTTGATGAAGGATTGACTTGATGTGTTCACATTAACTTGCCAGGAAGTGTATATACACCCTGAATCATATGCTTGCTGCTTTGATGGATTTATTAAAGGGTGCATACAGATGACCCAACCTCCCGACCTATATAGGGTCAATATTGAGTTATCAGTCTAACAATGTGTGCTTTAATAGACTAAATAACCACAAAATTCTTTTAATTCAGTTATCAGCTTTGTATGAACTATGAAATTATTCTGCCAGTCCTGTGATTTCTACTTTGACAAACTTGATAAGGAGATTGGCTTTGATTTGTGCTTTGAGGTTGGTCATATCATTTGAGAATTAATTGACATATCACCCTACAGGAAATATAAAGATTGACTTGAGATAGCTCTGAAATGATAGTTTTCTCAGATTATCTTGGTCAATCAATCAAGTAGAAAGATCAATTAGATTATGGTAATCACTAAGCTAGATCCAGCTTGAGATTGAACAACTATCATTATTGGACTAACGAGTAAGGGCTCTTTCACTCTGACCTTTTCTTTTAGCTTGCTAAGTGAGGAGAGTATCAGTAACTCGTCCACATTTGGGCTTGTTGAGTTTAACCTTTAGAACCTACTCGAATCTTTGACTTAGGCTATAATGGTTTGGTGGTTTTAACATTAGATTGATGAACAGGGGCTCTTTTACTATGGCCTTTTCTTAAGGCTTGTTGAGTGAGGAGAGCGTCAATAACTTGACCATTTGTAGGCTTGTTGAGTTCAACCTTTAGAACCTATATGTGTCCTAGACTTCAGGATATAGAGATTGATATTTTTCCAACTCAGTTGATTAAAGCTTCCAAGATTAGGAGTTCTTCAGAATTGATCTCTGACTTTTGATGAATCTTGGAGAGAAATTTTTAAGGTTGGTTATCTTTTCATGCATAGAAATGGATAATTTTTGTTCCTTACAGAGCAAAACTTAACAATTATAATTATGGATATATTTAGATTTGATAAAGCTGATGTCAACAATCGAGATATATTCTAAGATCTCACTTATGATGTCAACTCAAATAAATTTAACATAAAATAAAAATGCCCCTGTCTTGCAGGGGAAATTCTAAAGCACATTTAGAAAAAATTTTAAGATGGAACTAAGAAAATACATCAATATTTGAATTGATATATTCTTAAGAGGGTTTTAATATCTATATACAGAAATCTAAAATGCCCCATGTGTAATAGGAGAATTTTCACGGAAAAGTTTTTTTCATCTTGAGTAAGTAGATTTATTTAGGATCTTAGCATGAAGCATGATGTCTACCTAAATAGATATACTAAAAAAATGTCTCTGTCTTTATATTATACCCTGAATGCATTCTTCATCATGTATAATACTTTTTCAAGTATCAACCATTAATTAGCGGCATTGGTTTTTACCTTTAATGAGTTGATATGCCCCTCCTTGATACATTTTCTCAATGGAAAAATGGCCTTCCCAATTAGGCTTAAATTTTTCACCAAATTTTTGATTAGGAACAATTGGTCTTCTTAGTACCAAGATCAATTACCCTTTTTGGAATGTTTGAGGTTGCACCGTATGATCAAAATCCATGGACATCTTTGCTCGATAACCTTCCAGATTTTGATGAGCTTGCAATCTAACTTCATCAAGTGCGTCAAGTTCCTCCATTCATAAACAAGCATTTTATCTTCAGTTATTGGATGGCTACTTGAAGTAAAGGTAACTCAACTTCAAGTGGAAGAACTGCTTTAGTTCCAAATACCAATGAATAGGGAATGACTTTAGTCTCGCATCTGGTAGTTCAATACACTCATAGTGCCTCTATTAGTTTAGTATGTCATTCTCTTTTATTTTTAGTAAGGATCTTCTTGAGCAGCTTGACTAATGACTTGTTGAAGGCCTCTGCCAAACCATTTTACTCTTGGATTGTATATTCAAGAGTATCGCCAATCAATTTTTTGTCGATCGATGAATCAATAAATCTTTATATTTTTGAAAGTTGTGTCATTATAAGAAATTATTCGATATGACACTCTAAATCTATAGACCACATTATGCATAAAAACGTTAATCACTCGGTCATAAGTAACTTCTTTAAATGGCGTAGCTTTAGCCCACTTAGAGAAATAGTCAGTTGCTGCTAGGATGAAACGGTGTCTAGTTGATGATGGTGGATCAATTGGTCCAATTACATCTCTACCCTAGCATTTGAATGGCCAGGATGCTTTTATCGGGTGTAGTCGGTTGATGGATTATATTCTCATGTACTTGACATTCATGACACCTCTTAGCATGATTGGTATAGTCTCACCATAGATGGCCACTAATGGCCCATCTTTTGATCTTTATCTCTTGGGACTGATGTGCAAATATATGAATTTGATGTGATTTTAGGAATGGATTAGTTATCTAAATATTATGCTACTATAGATTATTATAAAAAGATAGTCAAATTCAATATTCCTAGAGAAGAAGAATTCAAATTTGTGGGGCATAAGGGAGTATTAGCTATGATGGTGTCTTGCTTAAAAGTTCAAAAGATGCTAAGAAAAAAACTATGAAGGTTTTCTTTCTCAAGTTACCGATGTTACTAAAGAGGTAAAGAAGTAAGAGGATATACCAGTAGTAAAGGAGCATCCAGAAGTCTTTCTGGATGATTTACCAGGTTTATCCCTAGTTAGAGAGATAGATTTCTATTGATTTAATTCAAAGTGCAAAACCTCAGAAGTACCATATTAGAATGTGATCAAAGAATTACAAGAGTTGATGAATCCTATAGAATTGTTAGATAAGGAATTTATCAGGCCTATCACATCTCCTTGGGGAGCTCCTGTATTATTTGTGAAGAAGAAAGATGGGAGCTTAAGGCTATGCATCGATTATAGAGAGCTTAAGTCCCTTGCCAAGAATTGATGATCTTTTTGACCAATTAGAAGGAGCTTCAGTATTTTCAAAGATTGATTTAAGATCAGGTTATCATCAGCTTAGGATCAAAGAAGAAGATATACCAACAGACTGCATTCAATACAAGGTATGGACACTATGAGTTTGTGTGATGCCTTTTGGCTTAACAAATGCTCCAGTTATATTTATGGATCTCATGAATAGAATCTTTAAACCCTTTTTAGATTCATTTGTGATTTATATTCATAGATGACATTCTAATTTATTTTGGAGATGAAGTAGCTCATGAAAACCATCTTCACATTATTATTTTGCAAACTCTGAAAGGAAATGAATTGTATGCAAAATTTTCAAAGTATGAATTTTGGTTAAATAGTATCATATTCTTGAGGCACATGATTAGTAGTGAAGGGGTTTAAGTGGATCAGAGTAAAGTCAAAGAAATATGAATGGCCTGCACAACAATCACATAAGTCGAAGTTTCTTAGGGTTGGCAGGATATTACAGAAGATTCGTTGAAGGGTTTACACAAATTGTCATGCCACTATCGAGGCTAACTCAAAGCAGTCATGTTTGAATGGTCAGATCAGTGTGAAGAGGCTTTTCCAAAATTGAAGAATTATTTAATGACTGCACTAATATTAACTATTCCATCAGAGATAGAAGAATTTTAAATTTATAGTGATGCATCATTAAGAGGCTTGGGATGTGTACTTATTCAAAAAATGGAAAAGTGATTGCTTATGCTTCAAGGCAATTGAAAAATCATGAAAAGAATTATCCAACCCATGATCTAGAACTAGTAGTAGTGATATTTGCATTGAAAATTTAGAGACATTATTTATATAGAGTAAGGTGTGAAATTTTCACTGATCATCAAAGCTTGAAATACATCTTTACTCAGAAGGAGCTAAATTTAATACAAAGAAGATGGTTGGAACTTATTAAGGATTATGATTTAGATATTCAATATCATTCAGGGAAGGCAAATATAGTTACTGATGCTTTAAGTAGAAAAATATCTTATTGGTTGATCTCTCAACAGGAGGAGTTGATTGAAGATTTAGAAAAATTAAAATTTTCAATTATTAAATCGATGATCATGCTTCATTGTTAAATCAAATGGTTATACAATCGATTTGAAAGACAAAGTAGATACTTTACCTCAAGATGATGACTTTTAAAATTTTAGATTTGGTAAAAGTAATCATACGTAAGATTTTGAAATCGATGAAGATGGATTACTAAAGCTTGCATTCCGTGATGTTGGAGATTTGAGAAAGATATATTACATGAAGCACATCATTCTAATTATACAATTCATCCGATAGCAATTCATCCGCAATAGCAAAATGTATCAAGATCTTAAGGAAATATTTTGGTGTGAATGAAAAGAAGTGTAGATGAATTTGTCTACAAGTGTCAATCATGTCGAAATATCGGCCAAGTGGACTTGCACACCGAGTGGAAATGGACGATATTGCTATGGATTTGTGGTTGGCTTACTTAGATCCGTAAGAGGATGCAATATTTGGGTTATTATGGATAGGTTGACTAAATTTGTACACTTTATACCTATCAAACAATCTGATGCTATTGAAAAGCTAACAAGGAAGTATGTTGATGAAATTGTGAAGTTACATGGTGTGCTAAAATCTATAATGTTCGATCGAGATGATCGATTTACATCTAGACTGTGGAGAAAAATTCAAGAAGCTTTAGGTACGAAGCTTACTTTCAGTACTGCATTCTATCCTCAAACTGATGGCCAGTCAGAGAGAATAATTCAAACACTTGAAGATTTGCTTAGACTTTGTATCCTTGATTTAAGAGAAATTGGGAAATTCATTTGCCTTTGATTGAGTTTCCTACAATAATAGCTTTCAAGCAAGTATTGGTATGGCTCCATATGAAACATTGTATGAAAGAAAATGCAGAACCCGCTTTGTTGGGTGGAGATAGGTGAAAGAAGAATCATGTAGTAGATGTACCAAGGACTGAAGGGAAGAAGGAAATACTATGATGCTAAACATTGGCCAATAGAGTTTGAAGTGGGAGAATTTGTATTTAAAGTCACCATGAAAGGTATAAAATAATTTGGTAAAGTTGAAAAGTTGAGTCCACGTTATATTGGTCCATATGAAATCTTGGAAAGAATTGGGAAAGTGGCTTATAGACTGACTTTGCCTTCTGTGAAAGTATATTACTGATGAAACCCACAAAATTATTGCAGATTCTATTGATATTCAACCAGATCTCACATTTGTGGAGGAGCCAGAAAGGATTATAGATTATGATGTTAAGCATCTCATGAATAAGGAAATTCCATTTGTCTGTGTACTGTGAAAATATGGATCAGATCAAGAAGTGATGTGGGAGAAGGAATCAAAAATGCGAGAACTTTATCCTCAATTGTTTAATGTCATTTAATTTTGAGATGAAATTTTATAAGAAGGGAGAGATGAAAAAAATTACAACCACCGCTTGCATGCGGATTGGAAAAAGTCCAAGGGAGAGTTTGGTTCGGTAAACCGAAATAAAACTCCCAAAACACTCGAGAGAGGGAGAGAGGAAGGAAGAGAGAAGGGAAGACTCACAGTGTGTAAACCTTCGCCGGCCAAGAAGAAGAAGGAGTGCCTAGAGATTCTACTGTGCCGACATTAAGCCGGAACTGCGACAATCGAGAGAGAGGAGGAAAGCCTTGCGCCACTGCCGGCAGACCTGAGTGTCGGGAGGAAAAGAGACCGTTCGTATGTATGTGACGGGTTAAGGCTTGTGTGAAAACCAAGAATAGAAGGAAATATATATAAGTTAAGTAATTAAATAATTTATATAATTATTTATTAGATTAGAAATTCTAATTTTTTGTTTAACAAATTTAATTGAGAATATTTCCTTTTGGATTTTATAAAATGAGGAAATGCCTATATATATAAGGGTTTTATGTTTTCTTATTTAAAATTTGGATTTAAGTAGGTTATTATTAAATCAATAAGGAATTTGTTAGGAGCTTCGCAAACAATGATATGACATTGTTTTACCTCTAATTTGACGAAAATACATCTATATATATGTTTAAATTTCAAAATTTATACAGCCCTAATTCTATTGTATTACATAAACTCTTAAATGGCCATGGTTTTATTATAGGATATTAGTGAAAATAATAGATTTTCAAGAAAAAAAGAAATTTTAAATGAATTAAATGAAATGAAAGAATTTAAGCCTTAATTGTTTAAGGATTCATGAAAATTTGAGGTTAATGACTTTATAAAAGATAATAATCATAAGAATTTCATTGATTATGATTTTTTTAAATTTAAATCATTAGAGAGAAAGATAGAAATTCTTAAATTAAACTATATTAAAAAAATAATAGGATTAATAGAATTTAGAGGTATTAATGACAAATTAGGCATATCATTATATTAAATGAATTAAAGCTTAATTTAATTTGATTTAGAAAAAATGGATAATGAATATTGATGAATATGAGCGTCAATTAATAAAAGCTATATGTAAGTATCATATAAATAAAATAAAATAAATTATTTCTAATATTGATTATTTTATGTTATAAGAATTTCAATTAAAGAAAAAAGCATTAAAGAAAAGGAGATTCAAGAAGAAACTACAAATTAAGGTGAGTAATTATATTCTTACATTTATAATAAAAATATCTTTAATTTTTTGTGATGAAATACATGTTTATATGATTATGATTGTTTCCTGTACTGCAAGTTGTGATTATTTTTCTACTTATTCATAAATTGTGATGTAATTTACTGTTTCTTCATGTTGGATAATAACCTAATATATATCACTCATCATTTTATAAATCGATTTATTGAAGTTATGAATTAATATATAGTATAGTATGCTATGAATGTGTATGTTGAAAGTGGAGTTAACCCTCTTATGATACTGGCTGGGGACTTAATGTACCCGTGCATGAAATTACGAAAAAGGGCCAATAAAATTGGCAAATGGTAATGACTACTTGTCCTTTGGATGAGTATTAGTAAAGGTTTAGATGGTGACTCCTAAGACTGGTGATAAATGTAAAAATAAAAGTTCACACAAAATATTTATGTATACCTACTGCATAGATTGTTTGAGCAAATTTCTTTTATGTATACATGTGATAACAAAAACTGCATCTTAGTCTATCTTTTTGTTTATTATAGTCTAACAACATAATTGTTCCACTAAACTAAATGAATTATAGAAGAGAGGGTTATGTTTATCGTTGTAGACGGAGATAGGTAATTAGTATATTAATTATGTTTAAATTATGTGTCATATAAACTTTATTAGTATATATATCACAAATTGTTAAATCATTTATGGATTGTAGTGACTTTTGTATGATTAGGGATTTTATTTAAGATTAGAAGTGTTATGTAAGTTTTTTTATCTTCTGTTCTCCTTTAATTCCAAGCTCTCGGGTCGCGACCATTGGAGAATGAAAGGATTGATCGTAATGAATAGTGTCATCGGCCCACCCGAAGAGTACTCCGAATCAGATATATGGAGAACCTGCCAAGCCACCCATACGCCACATTTTCGCATGAGATTGATTGAGAGTAAATATAGAGTTTTCTTAATTTGTCATATGTGAGCTAGAGTTTTCTTAATTTTGTCACCTCCAATAAATAGTTGCGGAAGGTGGGTTGGATTGCATTTATTTTAAGTTATAAGTAATGAATTTCATTTAATAATTTAAAACTTATTAATTTATCTGATTTTATATTTGTACTGATATTGATTTTGATTAAATTGGTTTGAACTTGCAAGCACATTTTGATGATGAATATCCCCTCTGGTTGAAATCTCCATTCACTTAATCAAATACTCTTCTTGGTGATTGAGCATTTGATTTAGAATCAATCATATCAACTCCTATTTTGCAAAGAGGATCAGATTGATTAAGTGAGACTTACGACTTCACGACATAGATAAAGCGGCCCAATTGAATTTATTTTTATTCTCACTGAATTTTGTGCAATTTATATAATTTATATTTTACGAGGTAATTAAGGCTATGTTTAAGACACTCCTCGTGGAACACTTCTTAAAGCATTACATTTGAATTTATATCATTGTTGACCTCCATACATGTGCCACAAAGTCGAGTCAAGCCCACAAGTCTAATTCGACGGACTTCGCGCTAAACCGCTCAAATGCACTTGACGCCACTAAAATGGTTGAAACGTCGATCGAAACGACGCCACGCGTAACGAAATTAATCAGAATATAAATATTGCAAAATCTAACAAGCAATCGATTCAGATCTTGAGTTATTAATGTGTTGGCGTATATCCGAAGATCTGGCGATAATCAAACGACGCTCACGAAATTGATCATACATATTCAAACGTCGAAACCTATTAAATGACTATATCGCTCAATTGGATGAGTTTACATGAACGCGTCGAGCGATCGAGCGATAATACATTTTTGAACCGAAACCCAATTCGACGCCATTAAAATCTGCTGAAACGGACTACGCCATCAGTTAACGCAAAAAATTACCTTTATCCAATTTGACTGAGGCTGTTGAGCTTAAAATTTCGTCAAAATTAGCATGTATTTTGAGATAAATTCACCTAATTATCTATTAATCATAACTGGTTAATATCTTGAAACTCACAGCCGCTCACTCCCACACTTCCACCTCTTATTTGGCCAATAAGAAACTGTCACATCACCTGACCCATATTACCCCATTTAATTAAGCCTTTATTTTATCCCTACGCGAGGGGAAAAAAAAAGGAGGCGGGATCTCTTTCACTCTTGCCGGAACAACTTGGTCTCCCCCGTTCATCCGTCCCTTGCAACTCCCTATTCTCGTCAGCCCACTCCTCTCTCTCTCTCTCTCTCTCTCTCTCTCTCTCTCTGCCTGCAAGATGTTGCTCGGTAAGAGGCCTAGTCCGCATATCAAGCTGAGAAGAGCATGAAAGATGTCTCTGTAGATCTCGGCGCAACGGTGGTATCTCATCCTTCCGATGCAAAGACACTGGCTACCGGAGACGGAACTCGGCCGCCACGGGGCTCCGGGGACTGGAATCTCGATCGGCGACGGAACTTGACGGGCGAATCAGGTTTAGCCTCGAGGGTGTCACCATGAGGGATACAGTGGAGCTCAGCCGACTACGTTGCGGCAGTTAAGACGGCTCCGTTTCTTAGGGCTTGCACTCTCTGCAAGGGGTTTCTCCATGCCGGTCGCAACACCTTCATGTAGGCGAGATTTCCTTCCGCAGCTTGGAATGTCGCGAGCAACAAATAAAGCTGGACGAGAGGAATAAGAGGAGGAGTTGGTTTCTGAGCTTGCTGATGCTCCAAGACGGAATAGAATCAAGACTAAGTACAAGGATTTCACTGATTCAAGGCGTCGATCTGAGAAAGCAGATGTTCGCCGCTGGAATAAGCATGAAGCCTGGGCTAAAAGTAGATGGAAAGAGCCTGCAGAGTCTTCAGTGCCTAAAATGGTTGGTCAGTGTGTCTACGGGGTTGGTCCTGTATTGGCCTCCTTGACAGTCGCAAGGAGAGGATTCTACGCCCTCTACCTTCAGGAAGGGCTGGACTTGACTGCAAACAACAGGAAGAAGAAGGACAAGAAGGGAGTGGAGAAGATTTTGAAGTTAGCAGATAAGATAGGGTTAAAGGTTAGTGAAGCTTCAAAGCATGATCTGAACATGGTGGTCGATAATCGGCCTCATCAAGGTCTGGTTCTTGATGCTTCTCCTCTAGAGACTGTTGATATAAGAGAGCTGGAGCCTGTTGCACAGAAGGACCACAGAGCTCCTCTTTGGGTTGCTTTGGATGAGGTCACAGGTCCTCAGTATTATCAGATCTGCTTATTTCTTTGGAGCAGAAGGCGTCGTGCTCTGTGCTAAGAACTCAGCTCCTTTGAGTGGAGTGGATGGCAAAGCTAGTGCTGGTTCTGATGATATCTCTTTCTGTTGCTGCAACTTAGTGAACTGATGAAGGGAGATTCTGTCCACTGTTGCTGCTGTATTTCCTTGTAATTGTACTAGTCTGTAAATGCATTGAGGCTGATTTCAGGGAATTCTTCTTGCAGATTTTGTATTTCCAGCTCATTTTCTTGCTGTAAATACTGGTCGTGGTCCTCATTGATTATTGTTAGAGTAAACATTTTTGATTTGCAAATATGACCTCTGTGATACTTCTCATCACAATTAAAACATAGTCCCTTCTTCCTTCTTTCATCCAGTTGTGTTGGGGTCAATTTCTGTATGGGAATGTTTTGTTTATTGGGTATTCCATTGCTTTGATTAATTGCTGGCATTAGTGGGGGTGTTGGCAGCAAAGGTGGTTGATAGTTCTGGTTTTGTTTACTCTGTTGGGCTTGGTATGTTCTGTTATATCTTGGTATTATATCTTCAGCAAGCCTATCCTCCATCAATTTAGCTAACTGGAAAGCTTGCTAGTGAGCTGAGGCTGCAATGCTCTAACTTCCCTTTTATGTCTTGCCTTAAACCATTCAAAGCAACTCTGTAAGAATTCAGGTGGAATTCGATATTTGGTTTGCTAATTCCTCAAATTCGTTATAAAATTCTTTGCACTTGTAATTTTGCAAGTTCACCCTTAAATCTCTATACAATGACCAAATCTAATAACTTGCTTTAAATTGTGTCCAGAGTGTAATTGGTGATTATGATGCATCCATTGGTACCAACTTAATGCTCATCCGTCCATGTAAGATGCTATTAAGAATTTTTGGTCTTACGAGAGGCTATAATATTGAAAGAATTGTCGGCCTTTAAAACCAACCCTGTGGATTCTCTCCATTGAATCAGGCATGTCTACTTTTACCGCCTATTGTTATTTTGAGTTTGATGTCTAGGAGGAAAAGAGATTTCAGAGTGAGGTTGGGTACATACTTGTGATTGTTGTTGTTCTTGCAGATTATTTTCCAATTTTTCTTCAATTGAGGAGAGTCTTCTGGATAATTCATTGAGTATCATAGTGATGGATTGCATTTGTTCCTCAGTTTTGTTTTGTCTGTTGACACATTCTTCCAAAGTTTTGCCGAGTATCTTGTACCTTCGCCATTGTTTGATATGTGGAGAGTCAACGAGCAATGATATGATTGAACGTTAATTCGGTTGTTTTAGCGAATTGCCTTTGGATTCAATCTGGTCATACAATGAAATTGAGTCACAAAAGATTGGGTCTGAGTTCCTTAATTGGACTGATCTTGGTTTGGTTTGAGTCAAAACAGTGAGTCAAACCCTTTCCAATTGAGTTAACGTGAGTTAATCAACGGGCGGTGTTATTCGATCCGTAGATCTACTTATTTTCTGTTGGATGGGCTCCCTTGGATTGAGTTCTTCTTTTCTTCTTATTTGCCGATTTCGCTTGTTTCTAACCCTTAGATTTGTTATTTGATCGTGCGGCTTCTGATTATGGCTATCCTGAGTGGATTACAGGTGTTCAATCCCTGTCGGTGTGATCTGGCTTTTGATCAAGGATCGTTGGATGAGCTCAGTGGATAACAAATGTCTGATCGAGCAATTATCATCGAATTAAATCAAACCTAATTCATTTGCTCTATTGTGCGTTTGGCGTCGTTTGTGCTAGGGTTCTGAGGGAAGATCGGAGGAGAAAGAGGATCACACGGAGATGGTCGATCAAGGAAGATCCACCGTAGAAAGGGCGAGGAGGGAACCACCTTGAGAGAATTTGGAGGAGATCCGGGACTTTCTGTACGCTTGGGGTTTTCGGTTCCACGTTGAAATTTGAGTTGCAGAGGGAGAGAAAGACCAGTAGAAAGAGGGAGAAGACTGGAGGGTTAGACAGAGGAGTTCTTGAGATAAATTCTTCAACCCTTTTCATTCCTCTCTGATCTCTATTTATAGTTTTCGTTGCTCTCAAGTAACTGATTCTATTCTCATTGCCAGTTAGCGTTAGACTTTGATCTTCACTATTAATCTTTTGCTGATGTCATGGGCAGATTTCGATCTCATTAATCTTGTTTATCCGGCTATATATGTTATACTTCTTGATTCTTCAGAATCACTGTTGGGCTCTGCCTTTGTGATATTTTCTTTTATAGTAAATCCTGTAAAAGCTAATTATTTTATTTATTTACCTATTGATTTTATTCTGGATCTTCTTTATGGTGTTTTTAATTGGCCTTTTTTCTTTTCTCTGATGGCTTGGGGATATGTGTTCATATCAGTCCTCAAGATATCGACTTATTTCTCGAGTGAATGCGCTCGTGCTAAGAACTCGACTCCTTTGAGTGGAGTGGATGGCAAAGCTAGTGGTTCTCTTGAACGATTGTATTAAGGTCATGTAAGAACATGATGAAGTTCTTGCGTCTTCAATGGAGAATTGTTGCGGTTCTTGGTGGATGGTGTCTTCTAAAGCTCTTAATTTGCACTTTAATTTGAGGTACCAACAATACTTGTGGGGTAGCTAAGGCAGGGTTGAGACCTTTAGTGAGAGAGATTTTAAAATAAGCTTTTAATCGTAGTTAGTCAAAAATTTTTTTTTAAGAAAATAGGTATAATCGTCCATTTGATAGATGACTGGTACTGAGGTGTATCCACATCGGCGCCATTCCGTTCGAAATTAAATTTTTTTTTTTTCCGTGATTTAGGAAGCACGGGAGAGAGAGGTTTTATTAATTTTTTAATTAATATAATTATTTAAAATATTTAAAATATATAATTTAAAAATATTTTTCTAAAATATTTAATAACTAAATATTTATATATTTAGTTATTAATTTATTTATTTATATATATATATATAATTAAATATATAATTAAAAAATTTTTTAATTATATATATAATTTATAAATTTATTTAATAATTTTTTTATTAATTAATATAATTATTTAAAATATATAATTTTTATTAATTTTTGTTAATATATAATTTAAAAGTATTTAAAATATATAAATAAATAATTTTTAATAAATAAATAAATAAAGGAATAAATTATATAAATATTTTATAAATTATATAAATAAAGTAATTATATATATATATATATATATATATTAGTTATTTATATATATATATATTTATTTAATTATTTATTTATTTATTTAAAATATATAATTAGTTAAATAAAAAAAATAAAAAATTTAAATTATATAAATATTTATATTTTATATTTTTATATTTATTATTTATATATATTTATTCCTTTCTTTATTTATTTATTAAAAATTATTTATTTATTTTTTATTTTTTTTATATTTATATTTTGTTGTTATTATTATTATTATAGATATAAATAAAATAAATATAAATATAATATAAAATATATATATATAATAATATATATATATAAATATATATATATAATATATATATATATATTAAAAAATATTTTATTTATTTTTTAAATATATATTTTTTAAATTATTATATATAAATATTTATATGGTTTAAAATAAAATAACTAAATAATTATAAAATATATTTAAAATAAAATATAATATATATATATACATATATATATATATATATATATATATATATATATATATATTATATATATATATAATTATTTTTATTTATAAAATTTTATAAAATATTTATATAATTTTTAAAAATAAAATAAATATATAAATATAAAAATATTTATAAATAACTAAATATTTATATAATTTAAATTTTTTTTTTATAATTATATATATTTTTAAATATAAATATATTAAATAAATAAATAACTAATTAAATATATATATATATACAATTAATTTATTTAAATAATTTATAAAATATTTATATAATTTATTCGTTTCTTTATTTATTTATATATTTTAAATATTTTTAAATTATATATTAACAAAAATAGATAAAAATTATTTTAGTTATTAAATATTTTTAAATTAATAAAAAATTATTAATAAAAAATTATTAAATAAATTTATAAATTTATATATATAATCAAAATATTTTTAAATTATATATTTAATTATATATATATATATAATAAAAAAAATTAATAACTAAATATATAAATATTTAGTTATTAAATATTTTATAAAAAATATTTTAAATTATATATTTTAAATATTTTAAATAATTATATTAATTAAAAAAATTAATAAAACTTCTCTCTCTCTCTCTCTCTCTCTCTCTCTCTCTCTCTTGCCTAAAACCACGGAAAAAAAAATTTTAATTCTAGTCGACTGGATGGCGATACACTCGCCGTGGCCACCATCAAACCGACGATATATTTTCTTAAAAAAAAAAACTCACGCCTAAACGCCTAATTATTTATTTTAACATTTTATTTTTGTACTCAATTGATCAAAATTCCTGAGGCATGGCTGTGGATACTGTTACTCAAGACATTGAAGGTGAAGGTGAAGGTGAAGTTGAAGATAATGCTAAGCTTGAGATGAGCTTACGAGGAGAAAATAAAAATCAACATGCAAAAAAAAAAATATATATATATATATATATATAGTGCATGTATATTTATTTATGATATTTGAAGATCATGTCGGTAGAGTGGAAAGACTCTCAACCCCCATTAATTTTGATGAGGAGGACGAATTTTGACAGGAGACTTAAATAAAGAAGATAAAAGTGTTGAGGAGCTTAAATTGAATTTATTTGAAAATGATAAAAAAGAATAAACCTACATATATGTTCTTTTATCACGGTATTTGAAGACTTGATAGAAAAGCATGGTCCGCAAAGATTAAGACCAGATGCGAGGAAAGGTCGAATGCCGACGCAACCTATGGAACGACGCCGGAGGTCGGAATTGTCGACGGACTTAAACTAGAACAAATTAAAGTATTTGAAGATCCTCGCATGCTCAGAGTCAGATTAAAAGACCACCATATCGCAAAGAGACCGCGGTAAGAGAATGGAAGGTCGAATACTGATACGGAGGATGTAATTTTGACGTAGACTTAAAAGTTGTGACGAGCATAAATTGAACTTATTTGAAAATGATAAATTAAAGAATATACCTACATATATGCTTTTTTTTATGCGTGTTTGAAGAGTTATGCTCAAGAGCTAACAGTAGAAGCTCAAGACCGTGTCGTATATGCTGACAGTAGGGAAGGTCGAATCCTGCAATCTGATGGGGGAAGATTTTGAGGCTGGAAATTGATTGATAGAGAACTTAATTAATTTAACACAAAATAAACTATAAACTAAAATTAAAATATGAATTGAAATTGCGTATTTACTCTATGCTCAGTGACAGGTTAAAGACCTCAGATCGCAAGACAGTTATGCTCGTAGAGGACGGAAGGTTGAATAGCTCGATGCACTCTGAAGAGGGAGGAGGTTCAAATTGACCGATGAAGGATTTAATTAATTTAATACAAAATAAATCCCAAGCTCAAAATTAAAATATGAATTGAAATTGCAGTGCGAAAGACCTCATTATGTTCAAGAGATTTGAAGAAGACCGCTATGCTTAATGGAGCTAATGAAGATCATGACGTAGTGTCGAAAAATCAAATGCTGAAGAGTCGACGAAGGTCGAATGACCCTCTCGAAGAAGATGGGAGGCCGAAATTTGGATTGACACAAAGCTTAAATATGATTAAATAAGAGTATTAATAAGCTTAAATTAAACTTAAAAAAATGATGAATCGCTAAACTTACTACGAGCTAAGTTTCAAACTAGAGAACTCAATGAGCTAAGAACTAAATAAATAATAAATGAATATTAATGTAAATAATTGAATAAGATTTAAAAATATATTACCACCGATTACATCATGTCAACAAAAAAGCGTTAATTAAAGCATTCTTAGATATACCGATATGCTACATAAAATTTCAAGTGTAAATTTTAATATACTGCACAAAAATTGAAATATGCTAAATATTAAAAATCTAATAAGATATTAAATCAATTTACGTTTCTACCAATCGGATTCGCAATACTTTACAAGTGAACATAATGACGTTAATTAAGGCATTCTTAAATACACCTTACGGACATAAAGAAAGATTTAAAGTGCAAATTTTAATGTCTTTAAAGGCTACGAAGTAAATAGAATCAATTATTAATATGAAAAATCTAATAAGATATTAGATCAATCTATAATATCTTCTTCGCCACCGGATCTACAACTCATCATACAAGCGTGATACTAAATAAAATTTACAAAATGAAGGAGCTTTCCTTCAATAAAAAACTAAGGAATTTCATTCTAAATTATGATTTTCAAAATCAAAATCACTAATTAGAAATGAAATTAGCTTTAAAACCCGCATGGGCCCCAACATCTATGAATGCTTAAATTTAGATTCTGAGGTTGATTCCTGGTTTAGTCTTAGGACTGAATTTGGGTTAACAAAATCTAAAAATCTATTAGAATAATTTCAACTTAGTAAAATATCTGAGAAGCTAATCTTTCATGTGACAATAGATCTGATCCTCTGTTAAGAGCTAAACAGAGTTGATAGGATCTAAAGTTCTCAAATATATTTGATTAATCAATGAACCTCCCAATGATAGGCGAGTTGATTGAAGATATCAATTGGAGGGGTAACTATTATCAAAATATTTATGATATTATATTCAATATTCTCAAATTCAAAATAAAATATAAGGTCTCATCATTATTAAAGAGTTGACGGGATCTAAAATAATAAATTAAATTATTTACACCGCATGCGACGCTGAATGCTTAAATTTAAATAGTGGTTGATTCTTTAGATCAGATTTGAGGGTAACAAAACTAATGATGTTTATAGCTTTCGCCTCGAGAAAATCAGAAACTAATTACGCCATTTGAAGATAACAACTATCTCCTAACTCCCCAATGATAGCTGAGTTGATTGAAGATATCAACTGGAGGGTAACTATTATGAAAATATTTAAGATATTATATCCAATATTCTCAAATTCAAAATTTTATAAATCTAGGTCCGATCCTCTATTATTAAATTAATATGACAAGATTTAAAAAATCAATTAAATGATTTAAATACTCAGACCCTACACTATGTTGGATGCTTAAATTTAGTCTCTAAGGATGTCAAGGGTTAATTCCCTAATTAGAATTGGGTTTAACAAAACCTAAAAATCTATTATAAGAATTTCAACTCAGTAAAATATTTGTAGTTGCTCACATATATGACAAGAATCTAATCCTCATTATTAAATTAATAGAGTGACAAAATAAATAAATAAATAATAAACCACCCTGATGATAGCTATGTTGAATGAAAATTTCAACCAGAGGGGATATTTACCATAAAAATGTGTCAAATTGAATTAATCAAACTTAAGTATTAATGCAAATGTAAAATCAAATAAATTACCAAATTATAAATGCCTAAGTGAAATTCAATATTACAAATTTAAGTTAAAAATTCAATTGACCTTTCGCAATTGTTTGTCTGAGGTGATAAATTAAGAAAACTACTCACAAAGGAGCCAAAAGTAAAATCAAGATGCAACTATGTTTACTCAAACAATCTCATGTCAGGACGCCCGTTCCCTCTAAGCTGGTTTTGGCGTAGACTCCACATGATGCGTTATGACTAGAGTCCTCGACGGTGGTTGCTAAAAAATCATTATATATTACGGTCACGATTGTAGCCCGTATGCTCCCCAATGGCTCTGCTCTTTGAGTTGTGAACCATATGGTATACTTGATAGGGCAAAAAGCCATCTATTAGCTAAGGTAGACTTAAGTTTATCTCCTTAGACAAATACCACCCCAAGTCTACAAGAATTTCTTGGACGACGTAACCCATGTGTTGGAGGATCCTTTGGGTCGATACCTCCTCGACTAAGTAGACTAGGGACCACGATGCGGATGACGGAACCATGGGATCTAGATCGTGCAAGTCATCATTCCCCAACCATCATCCGCTTTAAGTTGAATATAATGAATTCCATAAATCCAAATTTCAAAACTCTACATGTATTACACGCCACGCATAAGCGATAATGATTAATCGAAAGTTCTCACATTGGGAGGGTAATTTATTATAGGTGCTTGGGCCTATAGGAAACCGAGAACCAGATCTAAAATCCTCACAAAATGAGGGCGAAATCTCTAGGTAGTGTCTTATCTACTATTTTATTTGCCTTCTGAAAATTACACCGACACTTTTAAATCACTCTCTTCATCGCAGAGGTCGGTGGCGAATTTTCGGAGCCCACAATCATCTCATTATATGCACAAATCTTGAAGTAGTGAGTAGAAGTGCATGATTGCTTTATAATGCTATTTATCTAATTATATTTTAACACACTTTTATTTGATAGGTTTGCATGCAAACTCATTTTGCAATGCACAATAAATGCGGTATCTCATTAAGATGCGTGCGCATATTTGATCTTTGATCTTTTCAAATTAACTACACACATCAATATAATATGTTTAAATGCATAGTCTATTTACACATATTTTAACATGATGAATTTAATTTTCTTTTTATTTTGAGTATGATGATTGAAAGGCCTTCAAAGAGCATGTAGGATGATAGTTCATCCTACATGCTTTAAGTGAGTGACTTTTTCTTTTACATATTCATCTTCTAAGAAAAGATTCCCTTCTCCTTATAAATAGGGAGATGATAGTTCATTTTCACCATCCCTCTCATTCCATTGGCCTCTTAATTAGGTGCTTTGAAGATTTAGGAGAGCTCATTCAAGTGTTTGTCAGGTACATTCATTCTTTTCTTTCTTTTTTTTAAACACCTTTCTTATAAGATTTTCATTTGCATTTACCTTTAATTAGCATTTTCATTATAATATTTAATCACCTTTTAACTTATTTTTAATTTTATTTAGACCACTTAATCACTTAAGATATTACTTAATTTTGTCCCTAATAAGTCCAAAATTTTTGACAAAATTTTCGGCAGTACCTCTCCTAGTCGGGAGAATTCTACCAAAATTAGGTCTGCCCACTTGTTTAAAAAGATGCGTATGGTGGTGTTTTGCAACACCATGATCATAGATTCTCCAACCTACCCATTTAAAAAGATCCGCATAGGCTCTTTAAACACCACATAAAATCAAACATAATATATTTTGTATATTCATATGCATCATTTGAGTGTACTGGATCAGCGAAAGCAGGTACCTGAGTTATGGATTTCAACGATATGAGTTGTAGTTTTATTTCAAAACTTTTCAAAACTTAGTTAACAAATCCTGAATCACTCATGGGTCTTATACATGTAGCAGCCCACTTAAGATCAACTCATGTGCTTTCAAAACTAACTTCTCCAACTTTCATCCAACCTAGCATATAAATTAATTAGAAATGAATTTGGCTCAATCTTTGTGACGTTGACTTATAAATTTTCGTAGTTTATTCATTCAATTTAATTCGATGATAATTAGGATGAATAAGACATAATATATGTGCTTGTTGTCTTTGTTGATTTTGCTTCATCACATCTTGATATGAATGTGTAGTCAATAGATATATTCATATAAATTGTGTTAAAGGAAAAATATAATCCAATACATTTTTGTGGAAATTTGGGCAATATATTTATATCAAAACAACAAAACAAAATTTAAAAATATAACTTATTACCTCATGGATGGAATTTAACAAACTTAATCAACTGAGCTAATTTGGTATGAAGAGGAATTCTTATTTTATTTTTGATATCATCGATTCAACTCTTGATGATGTGTGATTAGATATTTTCTTCTAATCAAAATTCTAATCTTCAAAACTCCTTTTTGGGTATCAATATAGTCAAATGAGCCTAAAGCACATATCAAACTCATTGACATAAAAAACAACTTGATCTGAGTCCAGATTAGCACAGATCAAACACTAAAATATAATTGGAATTTTGAGATATCTTTTAGACAACTAAATATCTTTAAAAAATGGCATGCTTAGGATCAGTAGATTCTAATTTCATTTGGACACTAAAATGCTTAGGATACAACTCATGATTGAAGAGATCATTTGAGCCGTCCGATAGAGTAATTTGAATTTTACCTATATTTATGAATAATACCACTCCCAAAATATATAAATAAGTATATCTTCAGACCTTGAAAATGGAAAGGACTCTAACACTTTGGGCCATCGCTCAACCACAATCATTGGATGTATAATGCCTGAAGCTATCAGACCACAGCCCAACCTTTGCCGCCTGACCACTCACTATTACCCCCCATCGCTGCTTGATCACCATCGCGGGACTACTGCTGGCCACTAGCACCAAATTGTCATTTGGCCGTCACTTCTCGACCATAGTCGCCATACTGTTGTCGTTGTCATCTCCAAATTGCCACCTAAATGTCGTCACCTAACCACCATATGATCATCGCCTCCGATTAATGTCATCAGACCACTGCCTGACCACTGCCATTAAATTGCTGTCATTTCCCACCTTTGTTGGACCATCACTAAACTACTATCGGATCACCTTCATCGGATTATTATCGATCCACTATCTGACTGACATCATCAAAGCATCAACCAACCATCATTATTAATCCACCTCCCAACCACTATCATTGAAGTTGTGGTGCACATCACCACCATGTTGCCATTTCTTGGTAGGTCATTACCATTGAACTATCACATGATGCTATCATTCATTGCCGACTACCTTTGTTGGATCACTATTGTTCAATCATAACAGTGCCACCCAACCACCGTAGATCATTGTCTTTTGACTATCGTCGCCAATCAACAACTCGTACACCATCATTGGACTACCGTCTAACCTTTTTTGTTTAGCCACCGTTTGACCACTATCGTCGATTCTCTGCACAACAACCATCATTGGATTGTCATCGGTCACCATCGCCAACCGGCCATGTATGGCCAATACAGATGCCATCACTTATATAATCAATGTACTCACTCCCTATATGATTGGATATAAGGTGTTAAAATTCTTTTAAAAGGTGGAAGTTGTTAGAATTGGCCGCACCAAACAAAATAGCATTACAAGCCGTATCTTCAAAACCCATAGACTCAGTGCAATGATCTAGAAGTCAAGAGAAGGCATCCATAACAATGCAAAATCGTTGCCTAATACCATTGTTAGAGTTGAATTAATTACCCAATAAACTGTTAATACAAATAGAAAACAGAATGCCTTCAATGTAAGCTTTAGAAGTGAGGAAAAAGTGCTTAACCGCTTTACAAAGAGAACTTTCTGTGATGTCCCATGTATGAGTAACCAGAGGAGTTTCTTACTTTCTTGGGGAAGAGAGTACTTCCTTAGTTTACCCAAAGAATGCAAGAAGGTAATTGAGAATGTGTTTACCCAAAGATTTTCAAAGTATAATCATGTACACTTTATACCTCCCCCTTTTTTATTTAGTTTAATTAAATTAATTCCTGATATGTTGAAGTAAGATAGATAAAATGACACTTTCCATAAATAAAACTAAAATATCTATATATTTTTAAAAAGTTAAAATCTCACATGATTTAAAAAAAATAAACAAATACAAATTAAAAAAATTCATACATAAGAATGTTAAAGACCTGTTGGGAAGAAATTTTATACTATGCTTTTTTTTTATTCTTTGAAATTTTATTTATCTAATATTTTTATTTTTTATTTCTAAAATAAATCACATTATTTTACAAGTATTTAAAATAATATTTGAATATTTTGAGTGTTTTTAAAAACAATTAACACCATTGATGTCAAACATATTATATATTTTTTTATTAAAATCTAAACAAAATTAAATAAAAAATTAAATCTAAAAAAAATAAAAAATAAAGGTGATTTCAAACAGCTCCTAAATGAATGTAATACCTATGTTTTAAAAAATAAATTTTACACTTTATACCTTTTATTTTGTAACTTTTATTTTTAGTTTATTTTTATTATTTTTATATTTTAACATGAAATTTAAATCTATGAGGCTACAAGAGGAGTCATGATCATGTAGGTTTTGTGGACTTAGGGATAAATGATACTTATGAGTGTTTTATAAGGTCATGTTTAAGTTTACTTATAATCTTAGATATTAATTTGAATTTGATGGCCAAGAGTTCTCCATCATTTATATTTTAACTAAAATATTACATTAAGTTTTAATTATTTGTATATATTATAATTAATTAAATTATATAAAAGTAATCAAATTAATTTCATATATATTGATATATCATAATAAAAATAAATCAAATCAAGCACAAATTTTGAAGCGAAACATGTACTCTTGATGAGATTTTATATCCAACTTTGTAATCCCATTGTCTTTGTGAGGTATTTGCATTTGATTTATATCAGAATACATTCGAATATTGCACCTAATATTTTTTTGACTATGAAGAATGAGAATGGGAGAAAGCAAAAGATTTAAATATGTAAAAACTTTACTTTTATTTTTTTTTAGTGCCTCATAGGGTCATAGTGCCACTTTAAGTGAACAATATTTATAATTGGACTACGGCTCGTTTCACGTATAAATTGGCTATAACTCAAGTTTAAATTAAGCTGGCTTGATTAAAACATGATTGATTTTTAATGAATTAAAAAAGCTCAAAAATCATGTGAAAAAGAATCTATTTTGAATCAGCCTAATATATATATATATATATATATGCAAAATTTTTAAACTAAGCATGATTAAAACCTTAATCAATGAATAAGCATGTTTTAAAAAAAATTTAGCCACCGCGACGCCAAGAACGGCGACCAATAAATCATTTTTTTAAAAAGCAACGAGAGAGATCGGGATCCCGATCTCTCGCTTCTTCATTCTGGGGTCTCCTCACACCCACGTTCTTGATACGCGAATATCATCCCAAAGACGCAGAAGATGAAGGATGAGAAACATCATTAACATTAATTTTAATATAAAACATACATTTTATGTATAAATTTTCTATTTAGTTCATGAAACATCACATAATAAAAATTATATTATAGGTATATATATATCAAAAAAAATTTACATATATTTCATATAATTTTTATGAACTTACATATCTAATATTTAAAATTTAATATTTACACATGATCATTTTTATGCATGAAAATATAAATTTCACTTCAAATATTCATCCTTCCATCCATCCATAGGCTGAAAAATACAAATTAAATAGAAAATAAATTAGAGGATATAGTTAAGTCACTATGAATTTACTAATGAATAAGTTCATGATTTACTAATGACAAATTTTATGATGTGTTCTAGTCAGATGAATTATATATATAAGTGTTAGAAGAAGGAATAGTGAAATGAGTGTATAACATAAATACCAAAGTAGAAAATGTACTTGATCGGACCACAGCATTTCAAAAGCCTTCTAAAGGGATCAAATTAAGAAAACAAATTTCCACATATTAATACAATACATATATTTGAAAAAAGTACATGCAAAAGTTCGCAGAGAGACAATGACGGAATACAAGTAAAACACATATGCTTCACAAAAAAATAATGTTCTTTCCGGACAAGTATGCCGGATTTTTTGCATAGACCACATATTTTTGTTGTTGTATGTTCTCGCCCATTGCATTTGTATATCATCCTAGCTACCACTTCTCATGGTGGTATAAGATCTTGTGTGTGCTAACCTACTAAGTACATCAACCAGTCATGACGATCGGGGATAACATGAAATTGAGCTTCATATGTTTGACTGTACATCTGTACAGTGTAGTAAGGAGAAATGTAGTCTGTGTGGTTCATGCCACGTTGTCCCATCACAGTAATAACATGAGGACATGGAATATGCGATTGTGGTCGCCTATATGTGCAGTCGCTGAGCGAGCAACCTTGAATGACATAGATGACATTGTGAAAACCTGGTATTCGATCACATTTATCCGTGTGGGATCTGAGCATCTTCTTGCTTCACGTTCATTTTGCGCTGAGCCTTCACGTGGAGCAAAAGTGAATCGTTGCGATCGTCGACGGGTGTCGAGTCTTTGTTGAAGACCGCCAGATTAGAAAATAGAAGTGATCAAAGCCTGGATTGGTAAACCACGTGCCCTCTTTAATACACTATTGAAACACTCTGAGGTGTTGGTTGTCATGGTACCATAACGGAACCCCTCATCATGGCACAATGTCCACTTTGCCATATCTTAAGTAGCTACTCGCCTTTTTAATATTTTGATATCCTCATATAACGTAAATGTGGATGTCGGTTGTATTTCTGCAACATACATTTTTACATTGACGTAAATGCCCATAGGCATGCCTTCTTGAAATTTTCCACGAGGTGCGGTGTTGATGTTTTGCCCATTGCAGAATCTCACGGCATGCATGCACCAATCCTGAATGGCAGTCTGAGATAATGTATAAATCAGGTCGCATGCATATAATTGGAACCAAGTCTTGTAAAGTCCTAATAAACCAGTCCCAAGATTCATTGCATTCTGCTTCAATGATCGCAAATGCTAAAGGAAACAAACCATTATTAAGATCGATACACAATTAATTAGCAATATACCTTACATTCCGGTAGAAAAGTACCGTCAAGACAAGACGGTCTCTGAACCAACTATGGATGGACCAAAAGCCCAAAAAATGCGTTCAAATCGAATGAATGCTTGCCTGAATTCGATACACGCTGGATAATCGAAAATAAAACAACCATAAAGCGATCAAAGAACGATAGACTCTTCCCAGCCAAATATACTTTGTATGGCCTTCGCATCCCATGCTTTCATATATGAAACTCTAATATCAAACTTTGAATCCATTCGACCAATGATTTCTAGGTTTCAAGTCCAACTCACATCATAATTGGATGTAGTAACTAATAAATTGGGAGGTGCATTGCCTCTATGTGCTCGATTGAAAGTGAACATTGTGGTACGACAAATTTTAGTGTCTCTTGTCATGGAAACACATTCCCTATGGTCTTGGAATAAAATTATCTTCTAAGAAAAGAATTTGATGGGAGACCATCAAAGTTTAGTTCTTCATCCCATTGTTGAGTTGATTGACAAGCTTGGATGTATTCATCTAAACATGTGCTCGCTATTTTGTTAGTAATCTCTTAATATCTGGTTTGCGATTTGGATAATTTTCTTCACTAACTCGTACTGGGCATTGTTTTATCCCTCATCCCCAATTTCGGAGGAGCCACCTCTTAATGATACTCCATGTTTACGGAAGTTGAAGCAATATGAGTATAGGATGAGGTCATATCTTCATGCACATATAAATGTAGTTTTTAGGTTAATGTGAAAGTCTAAAGATAAACAAGCGTTCAAATAAATTACATGATATGGTCCCCGTATGTAAGTGGTGTTGAGAAGTTTCAATTGCACGGAATTCATCTGAAAGAGATAATCATGCGATTTATTTTTGTTTCATTTCAATTTCAACATATACGATAATAGCTGCTAGCTGTCGATTGATGACCATGCAGACTTCATCATCATCTAGTAGTGTAGCAAAAAGGCACCAACAGGAAACCTACATATGAGATTAATCAACGTCGAATTAACGTTTAGCATGCATGAATCGATCTTGAACATAAAATTAGGACGAAATTAATATAGGATGATTTTTCCCGCCAGTATACGTAGGGAAGAAATCATCACTGACGCTAAGTTCTCCACCATAATACAGCACCAGACATACTGTGCTTGAACTCATTTTCGAATCAAATATTTGTACCGGTGGAAATGAATAATGCTTTTAGTTTAAATTAATGGTTATCTTGTAAAATACAAATGGCATATAATTTATGATCGCCTTAATTTAGATGGCATCGAGCCCAAATGATATTTGATTCTCTACTATAAAAATGAGTGGTAAGTTAGAATTGATGAGAAGAGCAAAGACGTTCACGTGATTTGTCTATGATAAATCTTTCTAAAGAAAGCCAATTACCATCATGCTTAATTCTACCGATCTTTTTACATTTTCTATTTAAACATGCATTATTAGAAACCTTATTTTTATTTATTGCTATTTTAAATATGTTTATAATGACAATTATCTTTCAAAACATGCATTATTAAAAACCTTATCTTTTAATTATCTAGAAGAATTTGAAAGAAAAACACTATCAATAGAATTTTTGACAAATGCGGATGCTTTTTTTTCTCCTCTCTCATTATCTTTTCATGAAAATTATTAAGAAGCTTTCCTCTTCCACGCATAGCTTCTTGACAAGAATCAAAATTGGTTTTTTTCTATAATTGTTTTCAAACAAGCATGATACCTACCACATGACAAGGGATAATGAGACCAAAATTCCAGGAAAAGACCATTATCTTTCAATATTAGAATAAAAACATAGGATAAACAACTTCATAGCTTCCATGCAACTCCAAAACAACTATTCATTTTATTATTATTATTATTTTATTATTTGAGTTATTTTAATATCAAACTCACATATCTATACATTCTCTAAGATTTAAACCCAAATTCAAGAAGGTTAAATCTCAACCAACTAATTGATAAAATATATAACTATTCACTTTATTCCACCATAATTCAAAGTGATCATGTCGTACATTTAACTCCAAAGAAATTATTTCTAAGCAATAAGAGACAGCATTAAGTTTACTGGATTTAACAGCATTGTGGGATCCAAAAATTCGCCACCGACCTCTTTCGAAAAAAGGAAAGAGTTGTTTAAGTGTCGGTGATAATTTGTAAGGCATGAATAGATAAGACACTACCCAGATTTCATTCTCATTTGGTGAGAACTTTTATATCTCTGGGTTTCCTATAAAGCAAGCCCCTATAGTTAATTACCCTCTCACAGAGAGCACTTTCGATTAATAATGAATCGCTAAAGAACGAGTATATAAGCAGTGAGTGGAGTTTAGAACTTATGAAATTTATAATTTTAATTTAAAACTTTTGTGAGGGGAACGATGACGCATCTAATCCATATCATCCGTCATGGGTCCCCGTCCGCTTAGTCGAGGAGGTAGTCCCAACGACCAAGAATCTTGTCAAGAACACATGGGTTACGTCATCCAAGGTATCCTTGTAGACCTGGGGTGGAGTTTTTCTAAGGGGATAAATATAAGTCAACCTTAGCTAACATAGGGATTTTTTCCCAACCAAATACATTCTACATTTCACAGCTCAAAGAGCAAAGCCGGAACATAATGCACGTAATTTAGTGACGCCATATTTAAACCACCTGCCAGGGCTCGTCGAACCGCCATTTATGTGGTGTCATATTGCAAGAAAACCACGTGGAGAACAGCCACGCCCCACTTTAGGAATATTTGTGAAGGTATTTATTTTACATCGCTCTTTGCAAAAGTTTTCTTAATTTGTCACCCAAGACAAACAATAAGAGTGGATTGATTTTTTTAGTTTTAATTTTTTTTTAAGTTTTAATTTAAATAATTAATTTTTTTTTATTTATATTTTGTATTTTCTTTGAATTTTGATCATTTTATGATTGATTTTAGATTTGAATATATGATCATTTATCATTGAAATTTTAATTATAATTACCCTTCTTGATCCTGTGGGTTAATATCAACGATAGACCTGTCTACGTCCAGCTTTTCTACGAGGATCGGATCTAAATTCATTATCTCAAGTATAATCCTTCAAAATCTTATCCACTCTAGAACATGAGGATCGGGTTTGGGACTTTTCTTCCCGAGGATTTGAATTTTAGCTATGTCGATTCATATTCTACTATATATGTAATTAACTTATCGATATTATTAATTTGAAATTTTATAATATCAAATTTTGGTTATCTGACCCATTCCAAGAACAAACCGGAAGTAAAGCATCTCTTTTGTTTTATATCTAACTTGCACACGTCCCTAATGTTTGGACATTTCAACATACATGTGAACATGTTTTAAAATGTTATATGGACATTAAATGTCTAATTGAAATGTAGGTTCAATTTGCAAGTTTAGGTTTTAATATGATATTTTTGAGTTTTGTTAACCCGGACCCGGTCCGAAGACCAAACCGGAATGTATAACATCTGTCATTTGTATTTGACTCGATTGTAATGCAAGCATGAGTTTTGATACGGGATTTTTAGGTTTTGTTAACCATGACATCTAGACCAAACCAAGAATAGCATCCGCTCTTTGGAAATATGCATATTATTTTGGCCAAAAGCCCTCTTTTATGTCACAAATCAAGGTATAATAAATAAATTATTTTGAAAGCCTATTTGATCAAATATAAAGTGGGCCTAGAATGAGCATTTGGTTTGGGCTAAAATCCTTTCTTTATGTGGCAAATCAACAAACATAAAGAAAATAATCATTTTGAAGGCCCATATGATCAAATATAAAGTGATGGGCCTAGAATGAGTTTAGGCATTTGGTTTGGGCTAAAAACCCATTCTTTATGTGGCAAATCTGCAAACATAAAGGGGCTGAAATAATCATTTTTGAAGGCCCATATGATCAAATATAAAGTGATGGGCCTAGAATGAGTTTAGGCATTTGGTTTGCTAAAACCCTTTCTTTATGCAAATCAGCAAACATAAAAATAAATCATTTTGAAGGCCCATATGATCAAATATAAAGTAATGGGCCTAGAATGAGTTTAGGCATTTAGTTTGGGCTAAAAACCCTTTCTTTATGTGGCAAATCAACAAACATAAAGGGCTGAAATAATCATTTTGAAGGCCCATATGATCAAATATAAAGTGATGGGCCTAGAATGAGTTTAGGCATTTGATTGGGCTAAAACCCACTCTTATGTGGCAAATCAAAACATAAAGCTGAAATAATCATTTTTGAAGGCCCATATGATCAAATACCCATAGCCCATTTATTTCTCTTGATAAGGGGGAGGGGAATATAAAAAAATATGAGTAGATGTCATATGTCATTTAAAAGAGGCAAGTGGATTAATTAAAATCCACCTCCTTCACATGTAAGCTCATGGCAAGTGGGGGGACAAATACTCATTAAATTTATTAAGAAGATATGGCAAAGACTTTATTTTTCTCTTCAAAGAAAGTGATAAGGATGATAGGCATGCCACATGTCCATGCATAATATGACAAATGGCATTAAACTAGATGATCTCCTTACATGCAACTTATGATGAGGCACCACATGTCAATATAATAGATGATAAGAGGAGAGGGCTAAGCCTATAAATAAGAGGGATTTCTCACAAAATACTACATTTCCTACTCCTCTTCTCCTTTACCACAAGTTTAAGCTCTTTCAATCTTGCATCAAGGGTTAGTCACATATACTTGTAAGTTTCTTTTCTAACTCAACCATTTTTTTATACCTTCTTGATATATGTCATGTCATATGATAGATTTAATTTATTCCATATGTGTTTGCTTCAAGTCTTCACTATGTCTCATGTATGTAAATCATGGTATGAATGACAAGTAAAGTAGGGGAGGTATTTAAGTTTGAGCATATGTGTATGTATTCATAACATGGAATCCACTTTATGTCATACTTGCCAAATAAGATAACTTTCATTATATAGAGATTGATGAGTATTCATATATGACCTAAAGAAGCATTTTAAGCCAACATGTTAACCTAAGCATTTCATCCTTTCTTTTCTATCTATTTTTTTTAAGAAAATTTAGCCTCGATTATCCCCGCATTTACTGGGACTAGGTCTTCCCACCACCAAGAAAGTATGGTAGGTGAGACATCAAATTTATTTGCCCACCATGCCAAGAAAGGGTTACACAAAGACAAGATTTTGCCGAACAACGTGAGCAATTATAGAACAGATTTGCCTACCAACAACGTGGAATGTAACTATCCATTAGAACAATGTAAATGGGTACTTATAGCATAGAAATAAATTTGCATTCACATGTATATGAAATTAAAGTATAAGCATTTATATATGACATATTTCACCTTCTTTTATTTTGAAAATTTTGCGCCTCCTATCCTTATACTACTAGTTCTTCCCACCACGCCAAGAAAAATGCGTATGGTAAGTGTCATGAGACACTCGAATTTATTGCCACCACGCCAAGAAAGGTGTGTATGGGTTAACATAAATAAAGAACAAGTTTTCTTACCATATGGAGAAACAAAGTACTTATAGTAATAAATTTAAAGCTTGCATGCATTTAGTTAAGAGCAAAATAGTTAAAATTTACAAGCCCTCTCCCCCACATGTGGGGTTGCCATGAGACTAGGCCTGCCCACCATATCAAGAAAGACATGTATAGTGTATGGAGACACCACTAAAATTTTGATAACATAGATTTCCCTACCATGTTAGAGAACATGGTAATTATATCACAAATTTAAAGCTCACATTTGCATATAAACAAAAAAGAAAGTCATGCATGTATATTTGATTAGAGCATAATAATCAAAGCCTCCCTCCCCCACATGTGGGGGTTGCCATGAGAGACTAGGCCTGCCCACCATGTCAAGATAGACATGTATAGGTATATGTCGTGAGACACCACGAAATTTGATAGATAGCATTTCCTACCATATTGGATAGAAAATTTATATCACAAATTTAAAGTTCACATTTGCATATAATCAAAAAGAAAGCTGCATATATATTTGATTAGACAATAATCAAAATTTAGACCTCCCTCCCCACATGTGGGGTTGCCATGAGACATCCACCATGTCAAGAAAAGACATGTATAGATGTCGAGACACCACCCAAAAATTTTGATAGCATACATTTCTACCACCATGTTGGAGAACATTTTACATATCCAATTTCAAGCTTGCATATGAAAGAGGCATGATATATATATATTCCCTTCATAAAATCAATTGCAAAGTAGCATGAAATTCATAGGAGAATAGCAAATAGTATGATATTTGCCATACATCCTTCCTTATCGATTTTCAAACTTGCTAAATAAAAGAAATTTTCAGCAAGCATCATATCTTTAGATAGCAAACTAATTGACATATAAAATAAATTTCAGCATGCTTTTGACTCT
Source organism: Cymbidium sinense (assembly GCA_021442155.1). Lineage (NCBI taxonomy): Eukaryota > Viridiplantae > Streptophyta > Magnoliopsida > Asparagales > Orchidaceae > Cymbidium > Cymbidium sinense. The sequence goes on along the minus strand of JAKCPB010000792.1, from coordinate 55,614 downwards.
AAACAACAAGCTAATAGTTTTCCCCTTTCATAAAATACTTTCAAAGATGTATCATACACATTAAAAATCAATTCAATTTCTCTCTAGTAAAAAATATTTTCAGCATGCATTATCCCTTTAGAAAAGCCAATCAATGGATTTCCCTTAGATAAAATAATGCAAGTATTGCATCATTCCCATACTAAATAAAAGAATTTCAGCATGTATCATAGCTAAGAGCTAATTGAGACATGTAATAGAACAACAAGTAGTATGACATTTAGGCTACATCTAAACTTGTCATATCCCATACTTATCTTAACTCCATCTCCTTGATTTGATTTTATGCAAGAGGCAAAGCAAATGAAACTCATATGAAATTTTACCCATACCCCTTACAAAAAAAAATTTTGATTCAACCTTTAGGTAAAATCGCTTCGTGAAAGCACACAACCCTTAAAAAATTTTGATTCAACCTCCTTAGGTAAAACCAAGAGCACCTAAAGAAAATGTAGGCATCCACGACAAGAGAAGGAAGAAAATCAAACTATGATAAAAAATGATAATACATCATCCCAAATCCCTAAAGGAAACTCTAGCATAATCCCAAGCATAAGATATAAAATATTTAGCAAAACCTAACTTCAAAAAAACTCAAATGCATAAGAACAAGCTTAGGGTTAGATCAACCTGAGGTTTCAAGAGGAAAGGAGGAAAAGGGGTTTCGCTAGGGTCTTAATCAAGTTTCGAGCCTACAATTGGAAAGAAGAGAAAGAGTAGATCACGAGGGAAATTCCATGAACAAGAGGAGAAGGAGCTGCTATGGGGAGTTGTGAGCAAGAGGGAGAGTCAAAGAAAAGTAAACAATGCCAGGAACGAGGGGAGAGAATCGGGAGAGGGGAACGTCGTGAGCCACAAGAAGCGTGGAGAGGAGAACGCGAGAGATCAGAGAGAGAGATGAGAGCGGGAGATCAGACGAGAGCTGAAGACCCAGAAAGAGAGAGAGAGGGAGAGTCAAAATGAGGGTCAACAGGATAACCCTGCTTTCATCCTAGCGACCTCCTCTTACAAGAACGAGTGGCGTTTGGTAGAGGGATTAAGTGATTAGCTAATTGCAAACCAATTTAATAATTAAGGTAATTTCTAATCACATAAATTTTGATGAATCATCCTAATAATAAACCTAGCAATATGGGTGTCAATTTTAGTTATTTCTTCTTAATGCAACGCTGATTTCGATCGGAGGTCATTTTGACAATTTTGACAGACGTGATAAAATAGTAATTTGTGCTCGCATTGAATTGATCAATTTACATCTTTGTCAAATTGAGTGAAAGGCGTCTCAGGTTTTGACATTTCGGCATAACGCGACATCAATTTCCAATAGGTCGTTAGACATCTGGCTTCGACTTTGATATGCAATTTTATTAAAATTTGATTTTAATTATTTGATTGATCCTTAATTGATTTGATATTTGTTATTCAACTGGGGACAGGTTTCTCTTTCCATCTTTGGCTAGTCAAATCTAAGTTATAATTGTAGTGGAGTATAAAAAAAATGAAATGGAAATGAAATGAGAAATGATAAGTTAAAGTTGACAACTTTAAAGTTTTCTAAATAAAGTCTTAAGTCATTTGAGATTTTATTTAGTGCATGTGTTTAGTATGTTTTTCTTATCATACCTATATTTTTGGAAGTAAGGTGATAGTAGTTATTTTAATTGCTAATTTTACCTTTAAATCCTTAATGGCATTACGTAACACACTGTTACTCTTAGTGGTGCCAACATCCTAACATGCCATCAATCGGAAGTAACCGGCTACCATCCGCTTTGGTAGGATTTCCCCATCTTGAATGAGCAAGTTGAGGCCACTGGCCGGCAAACTCGCCCCGACGCCATGTGCAACAATCAAAAGGTTGTTGTGACCCTAGCCGTAGGGTCACTTCAAAAGAAATCATCGCCTTTGAGAGGCTCCCCTTGAGACATTAATCATGAAGAGGGTTGTTACTAGGCGGATGATCTCTTTTGTCCCTCAAAATAATGCAATCCAAACAATCCGCCGAACCATTCCGGGAGGCATGATGTCAAGCTTCTTCATCTAAGCTTAGGAGGCAAGAAGAAAAGAAATCTTGACGGTGCTCAACACTTAATGCGTCTGCACCTCAATTATGGAACCAAAGATGAGTGTTCCAACCCTTTGATAACCTTAAGTGGGTTAAATAAATGGTCAGCAATCTTCCTGACCCCACGGCCAGTTCCAGCCCTAGGAGGCTCAAACTATATCCATGGTGCATCGGTTCAAGTTGCCAAGAGAGAGATGAGAGGAAAAAGAAAATACCAAGTATCAAGGATGCTGGGGTCGCCTCCAAGGAGACCTCATCCCAAACTCCAATGCCAAGACGCAATCCATGTCCCACGGTGAACATCTGGTGTGACACTTGGACCGCTTGTCCGTGAATCCACCAAAGGTCCGTGGAAAGGTCAGAGGCCGGCCAGGCCTCAAAATGAAATTGCTCTAGAGAAAAGGCATGGCGTGACATCTGGTGTGAATTCCCAGAGATCCGCCCAAACTCAAATCTATCAATGATGGGAGCCTAAAAAAAGGGTCCCCAATGATAAAGAATTTGATGGTAGACACCTTGGAGAATCCTCCAGGGGATCCCGTCATCAATTAACTCCATCCCATCAAGAGGTTAACTCGATCAAACTCTAATCGAAGAAATTTTGATTCCACACTTGGAATCTAAGTTCATTGGAGACGCCGACCAAATTGAGGTCCAAGAGGAAAGAAGAAGAAGAGGAGGCAACGATGAAGTAGTGTATATGGTGCAACAAGTGAGCTATCCATCGTGCCAATATCAACATAGGCGTCAGACATCTCCTCAACCTCAAGAACAACAAAATGTTCAAATAGAGGAAGCATCCTCAGTCTTCGTGAGAGGAACAACAAGAAGAGGAAGAAGAAAGGGAAGAAAATCCCACCTTCATCGATACTACCACTTCGGCGAAAGACAAATTCAACTATGAAAGCCAAAGATAAAGAAATCGCCATTGAATATGAAAATGAGAAAATGATGATGCATGACGCAATGATGAAGCACGCAGAGAAATATCATACAGTCCAACACTGCCCCCCCAAATAATCATCAAGCCAAAGAATGCCCATGATAATCCTCCAATAAATTTGATCTCACATGCTTCAAGGGTCCAAATTGAGCCGAGATTGAAATAAATGAATTAACCCGCTTCTCGAATATACAAACTATATCTCAAGCGCGACAACCTCTCAACTTGATATTATCTTGAATGAGAAGATTGTTATACCGCAGGTGTAAAAATTGGTGAGCAAAGGTGCCCATATCGCGAGTATGATCAAATTCCATATCCAAAGGGATATTCAATGCCAAAGTTCAATCTATTCGACGGAATGGTAATCCGCAAAGATCCGCCCGCCCAGCGCATCTGGTAAATAGGGCAATGATGCATTATTATTCAATTGTAGTAAATTTAACTCGACCACTGAATGGTATGTCGAGTTATTAAATGACTCAAGACTTACAACTTGAAAATATGTTCGTTAAAAGGTTCACAACGAATAAGAAAACAATACTGATCTCGCCTTGAGAAGAGGAAGAAAGATGAGTCAAGAACTAGATATATTACGCAAAAATATGAGTATGAAATGTGAACAATAATTAAGAAGAGCATGCAATTCAATTACGATGGGCAACATTGATGATAAGATGGCCTTATCTTTGTGGCTTCAATTACCACATTTCAAGAGCTACTTGATAGGGTGGCTAAATTTGAGAAATTAAATTAATCCCATTCATGGCCAAAGAGAATAAAAAAGAGCAAAAGCTCTAGACCAAAGAAAGGTGAAACACATTTCACCTCACAAGAAGGATAGTAAGCGCTAGTCTATAACGTAGACAAAGAAAGGCTCCTGTATCAAGAAACCAAAATAGTCATTCAATCCTCCCACAACCCAAGCTCATACTTGGAGGTAATGATGTACCGAGGTTGCTTCAATGAAGGCGAGCACCAAAGCAAGCAAAGGAGCTTAATGACTCAATGGCCCACCCTAAAAGAAAAGCTGAACAAAGAGTATTCTTAAGAGGAAAGTGTGCCAAATTATTTAAACATGCACTCAAAGTAGGTCCAACTAGAGTGTAAAAGACAAGAGGTTTGACAAGGATAATCCTAATTGTCCATATCATGTTCTACCATCCTGAAGATTGCTACATATTCAAAGATTGGCTAGAATATAGAAATGGAGAATTCACATTGTCGATGGTATTGCGTCCAAGAAAGAATCCACAAAGTAATCACCTCATCTCCGATTTATCGCAATGACAAAGGCAAAGAGAAACCGGTCGATGATGAAGGATGGCAGCCGCAGCCTCTAAAAAAGACTAAAAATGTTGAAGCATGCTCTGTATTCGGGAAATCACCACTTGAGCCCAGAGTTGAGAGACAAAAACTAAGTTATGGGAAGGCTAGTTCATCTCATGAAAGACAACCCAAATACCGCAAGGGAAGAAACCTCCAAACAAAAAAAAATAAACTAAATAAAAAAGAAGAAGGCAGTAACGCAAAATGTTACCACTACTATTGATGGTCATAATGTAATGCAAAAGATCATCAATAATATGGAAGATTATATACAATCAGCAAGATGACCTATCATGCTTGCAGAATTCATTACAAACCTTCATATCAATGAAGAAGCAGGGGAAGAAGCTCAAGAACTTCCTAAAGTCTTGCTTGATGATGCAATGATATTTGAAGAACTGTTTCCCAAATGAAGATGAATCGAGCTCACCATCAATGACATAAAAAATATAAAACCGCTGATCTAATCTTCTAATCATTAAGAAGCGATGTCTAAGAAGAATCATCGAAGATTGATGCAAATGAAGTTTCAAGCTGAGGTTTCGAAAGTGCTACCATCCCAACAGGAAAGATAATGAATAGATAAAAGGAAAAGAAATTGAAATCAATGAAAAGTTATCCCTAAGGATTCAAATAAGAAGCCTTCATCAAAGGGATCACTACAATATTCTATCCCATCTAAGGAAAATTCAAGCACTTAGTGTATACAAAGCACTGTTGAAAGATCTCCACTTGAAGCTTTAAAGAGCCGTGAAAGTTCAAGCATATTTTGCAACGCCGCCTAACGAGACCTTGCATGTTCAAGAGCCTCAACCGCATATTTTAAGATGATCTAATGCTCGACTCAGAGCACAATCGCCTCAGATGTTACAACCGAAAGTGATGAAATTATAATACCAGGATCTTAATTGATCCGGTTCCTCCGTGAATCTTATGAACTTGAGAACTCTGATGGCTATCTCTAGATGTACAACATCCGGGATGAGATAAAGTCATGGTTCAAGTTTCAATGAGAAGGGACAAAACTATCGTCATTCGCCCCTCCTCTTAAATTTGGAGACCTCGCACGTAAGCCAAATTTCATGTGATCGAGATACTTCATTCGTGAGTCTTCCTGACCATGGCTTCATAAGTATGGTCATCTACATTGCATCAATGTATGAAATATACAAAGGATGGAGAAGAATGCCAAATTGTGAGTGACATGCAACCTTTTGCGGTGCACAAAAATAAAGATTTATCAAGATGCCGCTTTCCTTCCTAGGAATCAAAGCTAACAAATAAGTAAAGAAATACCACATCTACTTCAAAACCCATAAAAGAACAAGTTAAGAAGAAGGAGAAGATAAAATGAATAAAGGAAAGGAGATTGTTCCAAATATCCTAGGGATATAAAGAACAGTCCAAAATCAATAACGTTGTCCTCATCTAGCAAAGGATCAAGAAGAAGATGAATGTGTTCCTTCTAAATCCAAAGGTCCAGCAATCTTCGAAAAACACGAGAAAATCAATTTGACTCGATTATGAGTTTGAATATGCTTTTGAAGGTAAGTGCAATGCACCTACTTTAAAACAATCATAGATCCATCGCCAGAGAGACTACACTCAGTCACCCTATTCCTCCCCAACATTTTAAAGAAATCACCCTCGAGAAACTCACAAAGTCGAAGTGACCTTCTATGTACCTCCTCTCGGAATGCACGAGCTGAAGCCTGCTTTATAAATCAGGGGTGTCAAGAAGAAGATCTGATTGGGTAATGCAACACCAAGAAGAAGAAGCTATGCCCACAAGATAAAAATATTACTCCAAAGATGCAAAACCTAATGCAAACATGGGGTCCAGTTGAGCAGTAAGAAAAGGACTAAGCTCTTTGAAATGATGTGGTACCCAAAGGTTCTCAAACCATTGAGAAACAAACACACTACCAAAGGCCTTGGTTTCATCAAGAACGCCCCAAGAATATACTCTCGCTATAACAGAATAGAGAGAGTGATGATGAAGATGAGAATGTCATTCTTAACGTTAATGAATAATGAAGAAGTAAGTGACCAGACTAAGAGCTTGGTGGTGAAAAACTATATGAACTTAAGAAATTAATTGGGAACTGGAGGATCCGCCTCTACGCTCATCAAGTACTCCCAAAGATAAAGTGGAAGAATTAAAAACTCTGTGAATTATTGCTTTGCTAGAGACATAAAAAAATGCTCTTATCCCCGATATAGCTTCACAAACTAGTTTTCACAAAGCAAGCTCTTGCGAATGAGATAATCATTGATCGCATGAAAACCAAGAAACTCATTGAAGCCGTTTTATTCGAGAAGAAAAATATGTGACGATAGCTAAAAAATGCTATGTTATCCCACATGAGGGCAAATTCTAGCAGATTTTCTTGCCGCCATCCCATCCGGACTCATTGCTTAACGATGATCTTCCGATGAGCAAATCATGCACATATATGAAAAAAGAAAAGCAACAAATGTGGGAATTATATTTGATGGAGCTTCGGCCATTAGATACACTCAACCCTCAAATCTCCCAAAGGCTCGTATCGTCTCATCTTGATCACACTGGCATACCGAGACATTCTTATAAATTAACTCAACCATGAACCAACAACGGGCGTAATATGAAGCGTTGCTATGGCGGTTTAGAGGAAGCCATTTCCATGGGAGTCCGAATTTGCAAATTTATGGCATTCTCAACTCATCATCAATCAAGTGTTGGGCCTTTACAAAATCAACAAGCTTGAATTGGCCTACTATCACAAACGAAGTTCTCGAGCTTATGAAGCAAATTAAATGTCATTATGACTCGAGTCAGAGCTGAATAAGAAAGCGATTGCTTAGCTAAATTAGCTAAAGAAATGGCAGTATGGATGACGAAATTACATACTAATTAGTGTGCACTCAGAGTCCTGAATAAGTTTAAGATCCTCACTGGAAGAGGGGTCATCAAACATAATCAGGGTGCATGTTGCTCCTTACACTCCCTTACAAATTACTTCTCAAAGTCAACAAGACAAGCTTCAAACCATTCATGAAAGACTTCAACCCGAGGAAGTGCTAAAACCACACAATGAAATCCTTATAATAAGAGAAGGAAGACTGAGACACTCTCGACTACTTCAAGGAAGGCAAATTGCCAATAAGTCGATAGCGACAACTTGAGAAAGGCTTCAATTATATGCTTATGTTGGCAATACTCAGATCGTAGATCCTTCAAACGCTACGATGTTTGGGAATAGAAGAAGCCAAAGTAATTATTGAAATCCATCAAGGACTTTGTGGTGCACACCAATCGTCCTAAAATGGCTTTCAAAATTAAAAGAATTGGATACTATTGCTATGGTAAAAGATCAATTGCCAAGAGATGCCATGAATGCCAGTCCACGGTAACATAATTCATCAACCTCCAAATCTGCATCCAACGAATAGCATCTTGGCCGTTTTGAGGGGGGAGATGTAATTGGACCAATTGATCCACCATCATCACCTCACCGCTTCATCTTAGCACCGATTATTTCTAAGTGGGTCACCATTTAAAGAAGTTATAAACAAGTGACTAACTTCTTTACCCACATATTGTCTATAGATTTGGTGTACCACTGAATCATTTCTATAACGGTCACCTTCAAAAGTACTAAAGTTTATAAATTTGATAAGATTGATTGATGGCGATATTCATCAATTTATAATCCGAGAGCAAATGGCTGAGGCATTTAATAAAACACTAGTCAAATTACTTAGAAAATTCTCACAAGAAATAAAAGGGAGGCATACCAAACTTGTGGAAGTGTTATGGGCTTACGTACCACTTACAAACTCCTACAAAGTCTACCCCTATGCACTAGTGTTTGGTCAAGCGCTTTTGCCACTGGTTGAACTACCTTCGCCCGAGTAGCCATTCAACAAAATCTTACCCAAGATGAGAATGCTCATCTACAGATGGAAGAGCTTGATGCGCTTGACGAGGTCGCCCAAGCTCAAGAAAATCTAGAAGTTTATCGCGAGATGTCCGATTCTGATCATACAAGACGCCCTCGAGCTTTTCGTGAAGGAGAATTGGTCATGGTGTCGAGAAGACCAATCATCCCTCATCGAATTGGCAAATTTGAACCTAATTGGGAAGGACCTTTTGTTATTGAAAAGGTATATCAAGGAGGAGCCTACCCTCACTTCAAAGGTGAAAGACCAATGCCAATCAATGGTCGATTTAAAGAAATATTACACATGAAAGTGTGATTGGACAAATCTGATTTGAAAATCTTTATTGTCAAACACTTATGAAAATTTTCATTGGAAATTCTCTTGTAACACAAGAATGCATTTCAAAATAAAATAAAAAATCCTCGTTGACAGGGGGCATTTTTTTTTAAATTTTTATAGTAAAGTATCTGGCTCCTGATTTTCTTTCTCTTTGGTTGACATCGCGTTTGCCGAGATCCCCACATGCATACTCAAAATTATGTATTCAAATTCTCAAATTTAAAAGTCTTATCGACCAAAGAAAAAATTTTCAAGTCCAGAACTTCAACAAACCAAGGACATTTATCATCCCACTTCAAATCTAAAGGCTCGAGTATAAGGTCGACTCAACACGCCAAATATGGTCGAAGTCACAGTGTCACACTCAACACGCCACAAAGGCCGTAGTAAGAGATCCCCATCTCGTTAGCCCGAGGATAAAATCCTTCATCAATTGCTCAAGTCCACAACTCAAGTAGGTGTATAAGGTCTCAACACGCCAAAATACACCGAAGTCACTGACAGGATCTGCTTACTCAACACGCCACAAAGGTCGTAGTAAGGGATCCTCCTACTTCGTTAGTTCAAAGACAAGAGCATCCAAATCCCCAAATCTCTCCAACTTGGTGAGTTCAAGTGACCTAGACTGGGAAATTATCCCTATTGGTCGTAAGGTCATTTCTCAAAATTCTACAACAAACAAAGATATCCTTACTCGAGAAGGCACTAAGCCGAGTTTGGAATCAAATACAAATAAAATCTCAACTCCTTCAATAAAGTCTATCAAAGCAAAAGCAAAGACCAAGGAAATTCTTCTTCAAGTCCAATCAAGCAAAAGCAGAGGACCAAGAAGCTATCCCAATGTTCATAAAGCTAAATGCCAACTAAGGGAGTTTTGTCATCAAGATGTCATTACATGTGCAAAGCACATGTTGATGACTTTGCCATCGAATCCAACACAAGCTCACGAGGCGTCGACATTTATCCTTCTACAAAGCCAAAGCAAAAGCTAGAGGCGAGAAGGTAATTTAAAATCGCTGACAAATCTCGAGATGATTGGGGACTTTCTCCATCAAATCATCAAGGCATGAAGCCGAGGATAAAGGAGGCGATATGAATCTCGAGATGAAATCTTCAACAAGTCAAAGCACAAAGCACCAGACATTTCTATCTCATCAACTCCATCAAGTGGTAGGCATAAAGCTCAGGAAAATACAAATCCCAAATTTTGAGATGAAATCTTCAATAAGTTGTCAAAGCAAAAGCCAGGCCAGGGGCGTTCTCCCACACCACAAGTCCCGAGGCACAAAGCGGGAAGGGAGGAAAATACAAATTCCAAATCTCGAGACTAATCTTCAACAAGTCGCCAGCACAAGCGGGACCAAAGACATTCTCATCTCATCAACTCCATCAAATTGCTAGGCACAAAGCCAGGATAGGAGGAGAAAATATAAATTTCAAGCTCTTAGGAGGAAGTCTTCAACAAGTCCGCCAAAGCAGAAAACATAGGGTTGAAGATGCATCAAATTCTCTTGACAAGTTGATGATGACAAGTCAAATCATCTCTTTCAAGTCCATCAAGCACAAAACATAGACTAATGACAACAAATATCGGTTCAACGAGCTATTAGTTGAGCGATGAAAGAAATAATGCTTGCAACCCAGAGTTATACCCACATCAAAGAACGATCGGGTATTATCGAAGTTGTAGAAACTACAACATAAGCATGACATCAAGCAAATCTCTTGGAGATCCATAAGTTCAACTTGTACAACAAAAAAACGGTCCGCTCCATGCACCATCTTTGTTGGGGCATTTTTTTAACCTATATGTCATTTAAAATTAAATAAATGACATAGAGGTTAAATGCCCTAATCACGATCGAAATTAATTAAATTCGATTTGATTTGAAAATCCAGCTTCGAATGCATCAAAAATATTAAAATTAATTGAATAACAAATATCAAATCAATTAAGGATCAATCAAATAATTAAAATCAAATTTTTAATGAAATTACATGCATATCGAAGTCAAGCTCGGCGATGTCTAAGCAACCTCCATTGATTGAAATTGATGTAGTTATGTAGAAATGTCGAAACTTATCGAACGACACCTTTCGCGATCAATTCGACAAAGTGTGCGTAAATGTCAATCAATTTGAATGCGACGCCGCACAAATTATAAACCTAATTTTATCCTGATCGTCGTTGAAATTGTCAAAATGACCCCCGATCATGAAATCGATCACGCCGTTGCATTCGGCACAACAGAAACAACTAAAATTGACACCCATATTGCTAGGGTTTATTATTGATGATTCATCAAAATTTATGTGATTAAATTACTTTAATTATTAAATTGGTTTGCAATTAGCTAATCACTTAATCCCCACTAATCCCTACTAACACCGTTCATTGATCAAAAGGGTACTAAAGAAACAGGGTTATCCGTTGACCCTCATTTTATCTCCCTCTCGTTTTCTCTTTCTCTCGATCTCATTTGATGACCTATCCCTCTCTCTCTCATTCTCCTCGCTTCTTGACTCATTCTCCTCTCCCGCGATTGACTCTCCTCTCTCTCGCTTCTCGGCTTTGACTTTGCCGCTTCACTCTCCCTCTTTCTCTCAAACTCCCCACAGACTCCTTCTCACTCTCGGTAAAGTTCCGGCATTTCCCCTCGTGATCTCCTCTTTCTCTTCATCGGCTTCGAAATCAACTTGATTCTAGAACCAAACGAAACCCCTTTCCTTCTTTCCTCTTAGCATTGAAACCTGTTGTTTCTCTCTAACTCTAAGCTTGTTCTTATGCATTTGAGTTTCTTTGGAAGTTAGGGTTTTGCTAAATATGCTATATCTTATGCTTGGGATTATGTTAAGAGTTTCTTTAGGGATTTGGGATGATGTGGAAAATCTCATTTTATTTATGGTTTCATGCTTGCTGAAAATGCTTTGGGATAATGTATGGACAATTTTTCTTTCTTGCTATTTTCTCTTGTCCGTGGATTTTACATTTTCTTTAGGTGCTTCTTTGAAATTGGTTTTATCTAAGGGAGGTTGAATCAAAATTTTTTTTTGTAAGGGTATGGGTAGTACTTGCTATTTCCTATGAGTTTCATTTGCTTTGCCTCTTGCACATAAAATGAAATCAAGGAGAGATGGAGTTAAGATAAGTATGGGATATGACAAGTTTAGATGTGTGGCCAAAATATCATACTACTTATTCTTCTACGGGTTGCATGTCTCAATTGGCTTCAATTAGCTTCCTCCTATGATACATGCTGAAATTCTTTAGTATGAATGATGAAATACTTGCTGAAATTTTTTACCTAAGGAAATCCATTGATTCTAAAGGGATAATGCATGCTGAAAATATTTTACTAGAGAGAAATTGAATCGATTTGCTTCTAATGTGTATGATACAGCTGAAAGTATTTTTTATGAAAGGGGAAAACTATTAGCTTGTTGTTTAGAGGCATAAACATGCTGAAATTTATTTTATGCAGGGAAATCAATTAGTTTGCTATCTAAAGATGTGATGCTGAAAATTTCTTTTATTTGGTAGGAAGTTTGAAAATCGATAAGAAAGGATGTATGGCTTAAATATCATACTATTTGTTTCACTATGAATTTCATGCTACTTTGCTTTTTGATTTCTATGAAGGGAATATATATATATCATGCCTCTTTCATATGCAAGCTTGAAATTTGTGATATAAGTACCTACCATGTTCTCCAACATGGTAGGAAATCTTGCTGTCAAAATTTGAGTGGTGTCTCGACATACACCTATACATGTCTTTCTTGACATGGTGGGCAGACCCAGTCTCTCATGGCAACCCCCACATGTGGGGGGGCAGAGGCTGTTGTAAATTTTGATTATTATGCTCAATCAAATATATATGCGACTTTCTTTTTGTTTATATGCAAATCGAGCTTTAAATTTGATATAAGTACTACCATGTTCTCCAAAATATGGTAGGAAATGCTATGCTATCAAAATTTCAGCCATGGTGTCTCACGACATACACCTATACATATCTTTCTTGACATGGTGGGGCGATCTCATGGCAACCCCATATGTGGGGGAAGCGGGAATATTGTATTATTATGCTCCTAATCAAATATATGCACTTTCTTTTTGTTTATATGCAAATGTGAGCTTTAAATTTGTGATATAAGTACCTACCATGTTCTCCAACATGGTAGGAAAATGCTATGCTATCAAAATTTCGGCCGTGGTGTCTCACGACATACACCATATCTTTCTTGACATGGTGGGCGAACAGTCTCTTTAGCAACCCCACATGTGGGGAGGCAGGAAATTTGTAAATTTTGATTATTATGCTCCTAATCAAATTAGAGTCATGGCACAATTAGCTAAAGCTTAACAAGCTCATTATACTACACAATGTCTTTGGTGGTGAAGAAATCTTAGTGTAGCTAGGAGTCATAAGTCATCGTGGAAGTAGACTCATGGCACAATTAGCTGAAGCTCAACAAGCTCAAAGTCACTATTAATATGGTGTGAAATCTTAGTGTAATAGAGGTAGAATCCCTTGTAACTTTCTTATGAGGAGGCGATGTCCTCATTTTTGCTTGTCAATTGATGCATCTGCCATGAATCAAATTAGAGTATCAAATACACTGAATATATTTTAATGATACAACAAAAAAGATAATAGAAGTATTGAAACGATGCTTGATATTAATTATACCTATACTATTATCTTATTGGTGGCCAGATGGGTCCTCTCGACCTCAACTCCAAGACCTCACTTAATGCTCCAAGAAGGACCAAGATAGTCCTACCCAAGTGAGGTGAGTATAAGACCCCATGTGACTCTCTGCTGAGAGCTATCCAAAATGAGAGCTAGCAAGTCTCCATTAAATGTAATTAGATAGAGCATAATAGCATGTCTCAAGAGAAACTTCCAATATAATATCCATGGGATGAATGGCCAACCATCATGAGATGTACACTAAGAAAATTTGAGCTTTATGTAACATGATTAGCCTTCAATGATATTTCACTAAACTACAATAAACCAATGGGATGCATACTAAAAAGGTATGCCACTCTTAATGTGATGATTATAAGTATGAGGCTCTACCACTCCTCAAGCCATGGTAAATCGGTCTCTATTAAGTCTGAAAACCAATCATCATTGGTGAACTAGCAAATTAATCTTTGACATCAGTAAAAAAGAATGCGTATCCAATCTCTCAAAAGTAGATGATGCATTTGAATAACTGGATAAACCTCTAAAAGTATGGGTACTTGAAGCAAGCAAAGGCTCCATATGAAGGTGAATCAAGCATATAAGTAATACAAAACAATGTAACATCATGTTTATCTAATGAATATTCTGTCTCAAAATCTTAAGAACTCCACTTTATTTGATATTGAGCTAATGAGATTAGTGAAATTTTGATGGTTGCTAATAAAGTTTCTAAAAATAACTCCTAACTCAAATCCTGCAGTTGGAGAAGTGTACCCAATTGGTAAAGAAGGCTCATTATCCTCACAAATCACCAATACTCCCAACCTAAAAGGATCATGCAACAATTAGATCTCGATAAAGTGTGCTCACATGTGAAACTCAATCTATGTATTAGAAAGTATAGCACATGAGCACCTAGGATACCTTGAAGCCTTGAAGGTCTTGCGGTAGTGGCACAAAAGATCAATATAAGCGAGGGCACCGCCAATACCTGTCATTAACAACTACATGAAATAACTCGCTGGAAGGAACACAATCATAGCGGTAGAGATATTTAGGCGACACTATTTGTAAGTCCCAAGTATACTCCTAACTATCTAACATGTCTTATAGTATCCCAAAATTTTATTCATAAGCCCAAGCATGGGGAATGCCACTAAAGTCAAAATATGAATCCTCTATAATCAATATTAGAGTATCTGTGCTCATAAAATATACCAAAGGTAATATAGCCATGGAAGGTGAAATCTAATCCACTATAGCAATCTCTAAGCAGTCAGTGCTCAATTGTAATCTTGATGACTCATAAGTCTATTTAGCACGCTCAACATTGTAAGTAGGATGTAAAATATGTAATATGACGGTAAAATTTCTTGTGCTTCTAGAGGATTGTCACTACATTTTAGCAATGGTAGCCACCCATGCAAGATCGTTAGAAAATAAAGTCAAATAAATTGAGAAGCATGGAGGAGAAACCAGGTAAAAATGTTCCCTCAACATATTGGTGTCTTTGCTTATCCTCGCTAATTGGATCTCGATGGGTTATTAATCTCTGACCAAATAGCCTCCTTGCTAGGCTCAGCAGATGATAGATCATCAGGTCTTCTCTCGTTGAACATTCTCCTGTCAAGTGATTAGAGAAATTTCATATAATAATCCAAGTGAAAGCATAACAAAGCATAAAACAAAAAAGGGAGTTATCCTAAGAAGTAGTAAAAAAAGAAAAAAAAAAAGAGGAGAGAGAAAATCAATAGGTGACCTTTCAATAAATGCGATTCTTTATGCAAATCACATTTGTTGGGGGGGGGAGTGTATTTGTTGACTTTCATATATACCACATGAGTCGAATCGAGCCTATAGGTTAAATTTGATCGACTTCGGATGCTTCAGAGTGAAAATCAGAGCTGAGATGCACCGAACATTGCCAAAATCATCCCAAATGATCTCCAATCGACGAAAGGACTTTGCCATTGTGTTTAGAATGTCAAAATTGGTAGAATATAAAATATTGTTTGATTCAATTATCAGCTATCAATGTGTCAATGCATAAGAATTGAAAGCTGATGATGTCCAAATAACCTCTTTGATTGATCACTTTAGCTTCAAAATATTGAAAAATACTAAATGAGACTGTTTGCACTCAATTCAAATGAGTCTGTGCAAATGTTGAATGATCTAAAGTGACAATGCATAAATCGAGATTGAAATATACTGAACATCACCAAAATTAGTCGAAAGGATTTCTAATTGATGAACAGATTTTGCCATTGTGTTCAGAACATCAAAATTGGTTAGAATATACATATTGCACAACCTGATGATCAACTGTTCAAGCAATCGAGTCATCAACACGCTTACTTGCATGTAGGCAGGCGTAAACTAAATGACCTCCGTTCACAAAATTGATTATGCCATTAGTTTCAAAATATTAAAATCTATTAAGTAAGATTATTCACACTCAATTCAGATAAGTCTACATAAAAATTGAGCGATCAGAAGTGATAACGCACATTTTGAGCTGAAATTGACCTAATTTGACAAGGACTTGAATCAAATGGCCTCTAAGATCGAAACAATGAGTTAGAGAATATCAGAATAATCTAAGATTATATATATATATATATATATATATATATATATATATATATATATATATATATATATATATATATATATATATATATATATATATATATATATAAACTATGTGATCTTTAAGAAATTTACATTAAGATTGATTAGACATTTAAAAATTTAATAAAATCTAATTTAATCCTAACCTAAATTCCTTGCGACCTCTCCTTCTTTAGGCATGACAGAATTTTCTTCATGCATAATGAGCCTTCTTCCATTTAGCTTGACCTTTTCATCGATCTAGCTTCCTCCCTCCCATCTTCTTTTGAGATGATCACTCAGCAGATCTCCTCCTCCAACCATTTTCTTGATTACTTCTTCCCTGAGAGGGAGGGTTATTCTTCCATTTTCTCTTGTAAGAAGATTTTCTTCTTTAAATTAAATTTCATAAACAAGTATTCTCCTCTCTTCCTCTTCCCTTCTTCCATTTTATTATTCTTTCCAAAATAAAAATTCCATTTCAGTTCCATTATTCTTCCCAAACTGAAGTCCCATTTCCATTTCATTATTCTTAAAAGTGAAACTTTTTCCATTTATTATTCTTCCAAACCAATCTTTTTCCATTTCATTATTCATCTAAATTGAAAATTTCTGCTTCCTCATTTATTCTTATATGAAAATTCTCCATTTTTTCTTCAATTTTGGTCAAACTCCTCCTTTTATTTTTTTGAATCCACCCTTACCTTCTTTCTTTTTACTGGCGAGGGTATGCAACTCTGTTGTAGAGTTCCTCTTGGTATACCTCATCGCGTCTTCCTCTAATCAAATGCGTAGTCATTGATGATGGAGGTGGACGTTCTTTCTTTTGATGATATTAAGAGAATGTGGGTATTGGAGTTGAAGGAAGAAGATATGTTAGATAACTAGTGCTCCCACTAAGGATTGCCAAGGTTTGGCCACCAAGCTCTCAAACCACAAGAATAACTCAAAAATTTGTAATTGCCAAAAGATCTCCTTCATTCTAATAAGAGGGGCTATTTATAGCCATTACAAGAATCTTTCAAAAGAAAAGAATTCAAAATATGGAGGGAAAGGTGGGTGGCCACATTAATGTGAATCATTAAATTACCTCATTATTTTATGCCATCTACTCATTTCACATGCCATTATTTTATGTGGATTCAACCACCTCACATGTCATGCTTTGAATTTTTAAATGCAAAATTTTAAACATAGAGTTTCTAGAAGAAAATTAAAAATTACATAAATAAAAGATGAAATCATAAAATGGGCCTTAGCTAATGGGCTAAGTCTTCTTCTTTCTTGAATTTTCTTGGGCTTTGGCTTGAGATCTTGTAAATGGGCATTGAGCTCTAATTTATTGATCCTCATGATATTCTACATCAACTTGAACTTCTGCTCGTAGAGTTGAAATCTAAGAAGTCTTCTACTAATTGTGGGGCTAAAGTCTCCAAATCACATTAACCATGTGTCTTCATGGTGGCTTATTCTTCCAACGAACTAGAAAATGATGTTTGAAGTGGATTAATGGGTTCTTCCTTGATAATATAGTCAACTTCAAAGGAAGAGGGCTTACAGTATGGTGCTATATCCTACTAAAGAGTTAGATTAAACAAGTGGAGGTTTTCTAATTCCTTCATATGATAGAATATATTCAATATTAACTGGATGAATGAACATATCGACAGGAAAATCAAGGTGATAAGCATTAGTTCCAATTTTTTTGAAAATTTTAAATGGACCACAAGCTCGTGCATGTAATTTCTTATATATAGTAGTTTGATAATGCTCAGGCCGAATGCGAATCAATACATAATCACCTTCTTTATATTCTTTCGTTGAACGATTATGATTTGCCTTAGAAGCATAATTATCATTACTTATAGTAATTTGCTTTCTTATATCTTCATGGAGGCTTTGAAAATCTTTTTAGCAAATGAGAATCATCGAGAAAATACATGAGATTATAGGTTTGCTACATCTATTGGTCGTGGGTTTTGACCATAGACTATCTCAAATGGTGATTTTTTTGTAGTTCTAGATAGTACTATTATAGGCAAATTTGAGGTTGGTAATGTAAATCCCAATTTTTAAACTTTTACCTACCAAACATCTAAGAAAATTTCCTAAGGTATGATTAACTACTTTAGTTTGTCCATCAGTTTGTGGGTGAAAGGCAGAAGAGAATTTTAATTTGGTACCTAATAATTTCCATAATATTTTCCAAAAAAATATGAGACAAACTTAACATATCTCTAGAAATAATGGTTAAAGGGAGACCATGGAGTCGCCTATTTCTTAAAAATAATTTGGCTATATAAAAGCATCATTTATTTTGAACAAGGTAAGAAATAGCCATTTTGAGAACCTATCCACTACAACAAAAAAACTATCATGTCCTCAGTATCTAGGTAATCCTAGAATAAAATCCATTGATAGGTCTTCCCAAGGCCTATAAGGAACAGGTAAGGCAGTGTATTGTCCAGACCTTTGTTTGATAGTTTTAGCCTGTTTACAAATTAAACATTGAGCCACTAATTTTTGAACATCCCATTTTAATGAAGGCCAATAAAATTTATTTTCTAATAAACATATGGTTTTATCCTTTCCAAAATGACCAGCTACACCCCCAACATGTAGCTCAGTGATAAGAATTTCTCTATAAAATCTCTAAGAGAAGATTGATGAATGCATAATTATTTTCCTTTATATAAAAATCCATTTGTTATCAAGAATTTCTCTTGTAAAGTTATTGGCTTATTTAGGTGTTAAAGATAAATTAGGTGAAAGTCAGGGCACACAATATCATCTTTAATTCTATCAAATCACAGGATTCTCAATTCTAAAGAGGAAATCATTAGGTTTACCACGGATAAAAACATCCAGGCTTATTCTCAATTCAGGGCTTATGCTTTAGAACAAAATAGTAATCTTGTAAAATTCAACCCATTTTGCATGCCTATGATTTAATTTTTAGTTGAGTATTAATGAATTTTAAGGCATGGTGATCAATTAAGTATAAATTCTCTATGTAAGAGATAGTGTAATGCCTGAGGATTGAATTATAACATAAAACTCTATCATAAGTGGAATATCATTGTTTAGCTTCATTTAACTTTTCACTAAAGAATCTATAGGATGATTCTCTTGACTTAAAATTCCATCCTAATTCTGAAGCATCATATCACTTCAAAGGCTTTAGAAAAATCAGGAAGCCTAAGGATTGCGAAGTGATAAGAACTTTAATTTGCTCTAAGGCCTTTTGTGCATTAGAAGTCCAACAAAATTTATCTAATTTTAGTATATCAGTTATTGGAGCAACAATGGTACTAAAATTCTTAATAAATCTCAGATAAAAAGTGGCTAAACCATGGAAGCTTCTAACTTCAGTAAAACTTTTAGGTGATGGCCAATCTAAGATTGCTTTCACTTTAGAAGGATCAAGTTTAAGCCCGGTGAGTGGATATAGTAAAACAGATTACCTCAGCTTGCAAAAAGAAACACTTTTTAAATTAATGTATAATTTCTCTTGTCTAAGTAGTTCAAAGACTTTTTGTAGGTGTTGTAGATGTTCATTTTCACTTGGACTAAAAATCGAGAATATCAAAATACACCACCAAAATTTACCTATATATGGTTTAAGAACAATATTCATTAATCTCATAAATGTGCTAGGAGCATTTGAAAGTCCAAAGGGCATGACAAGCCATTCATAAAGTCCATCAGGGGTCTTAAAAGTCATCTTCCACTCATCTCGATCTCGAATTTGATGATATCCACTTTTAGATCAATCTTTGAAAAAAATTTGCTCGAGATTAAATCTAACATATCATCTAATGGGAATAGAAACCTATATTTGATAGTAATTTTATTTATTGCTCATTATCAACACACATTCATGTTCCATCTTTCTTTGGAGTTAATAATTGGGACCGCACAAGGCTAAGACTCTCTTGAATAAAACCCTTTCTTAATAATTTCAACTTGTCTTTTAATCTCAACATGCTCGGTAGGGTTCATCCTATAATGTGGAAGATTAGGAAGTTGAAGCTAAGAAATAGTATGTTGAATGTCTCTTAGAGGAGGTAGCTCATCGAAGCTCAGTGCAATATCATTAAAATCGAAGAAGAGAAGAGACCACGGTATGTGAGTCTCATTAGAGTATGACTTCTTTTACATGTAATATGTGAAGAAGAAATGGATCAAAAATTCTTTTTTAAGTAAAGCTAAAAACTATTATTTATCTTTGGAAAGGAGAAAGAGTAGATGTTTTAAAGTAAGGATTAAATGATAGTGTTAGCCTAATAGGATTTTCTATGATAATTAATTGAAGTTTGACATTTTTCTTCAATAGAGGCTTAGGTTGCAAGTCAGAAGTTATTTTGTGTGGTGTTATGGAGGGTGTTTTTTCTACTGGCTTTATTGGTAGAGTTTAATATTCTTATTATTATGTTTAAAACATAAGTATTTTCCTACCATAGTGAATAACATTCATATCATATAGCCAAGGTCGCTAAGAGAATATGAGCAATGTCCATGGAGAACATCACACCAAATTTGATCCTCATAGCTTCCTATTTTAATAGGAACTAAACATCGACAGTGATGGGAAGAGATGTATGATTTACCCAACTAACATGAAATGGTTCAGGGTGATTTGATTTTAGGTTGGCTCGAGTTAAGTGTGTGTTGAAATGACATTCATAGCACTCTCCATCTATAACTAACCTACATCTCTTTTCATTACACAAAACATACATGCTAAAATGTTCTTTCTCCTCCAATCTTCGCCTCATTTTTTTACAGAAGACATCTCATCACATTAACATGAGGGTCATCAAATTCCAATTCTTCATCGATAATGGGGTGTCATCATAAACTTCTTCTAGATTATCATATATTAGATTTTCAACTTCTTCTAAAATAAGATTTGAGCTTTACATTGATTTTGCATATGACCTTTTATGACATTTAAAATATATTACTTCTAATGTTCTTAGAGCTCCCTTTAATTGAAGTTTTAGGCAAAGGGATGGGCCATTTGGATGATGGGTCTAACTAGATCTATGGGATGAAATGGAAGGTACTTGACTTTTAATTTTAGAGAGGCGATTTCTTTTGTTGTTCAACCAATAATGCATAATGAAATATTTCCTCTAAAGATTGGTCAAATAATTCAACTTCATTTCTAATGTCACCTAAGTCCAATAACAAATTTATTGCTTTTCAATCATTATCGAC
Source organism: Cymbidium sinense (assembly GCA_021442155.1). Taxonomy (NCBI): domain Eukaryota; kingdom Viridiplantae; phylum Streptophyta; class Magnoliopsida; order Asparagales; family Orchidaceae; genus Cymbidium; species Cymbidium sinense. The sequence goes on along the minus strand of JAKCPB010000792.1, from coordinate 34,436 downwards.
AATCGTTCTAGAAACTAGATCTTCAAAAGTGTTCAAGTATTCTTACAAGATAATTTCCTTGTCTCAAAGTTAATAATTGACTATGTAGCTTCTTATCATGATGCCTAGGACGATTTTGCTCTTAACATTTCTTTCATTTCTATCCGGAGTTTGTCCTTCCTAATCTTTGTTCTTTAGCTAAAGTATTTGTCCAATAAATTTTAGCATGCCCTATCAATTTCATTTTAGCAAAAGTAACCCTTTGGTAATCATCCATTTTATACCAATCAAAGAAGTCATCCATTTGAACTAACCAATCGAAATTTATTTGGGTCATGTATACCATCATAAGTTGCTTCTACTTTAACTCTTCGAGATGGATCATTAGAGTCTTCTATAGTCTTAAAATAATTTTCTCCCCTTCCACCATTTCTAGCAATTGATTGTCTTCTAAGTGGTTGATTTTCTCTATGGTTTGGATATGAATCTTCTTCATCTATCCTTATTGGCACAGTTTGAGTAGGTATTGGAGGAGGAGTTGGTACTCTATTATTTTGTAGATGTACTAAAAGAGTTTGCATTTGTTGTTTAAGTTCTTGCATTTGATTCTTACTTTCTTCTAATATTTGTTGAGTTTTTAATTCATTGTCTTGGATCCTAAGATCTAAGGCATCAACTAATCTAGTCAAATTTTAAACTTGATCTTGAGATAGATTTTGGTGCCATGAGATTTTTTTTTTTAAGAAGAAAAAAGATATATGAAAAGGGACCAACAAAAAAATGAAAAATAATAAATAAATATAATATAATTGTGCAAAAAAGCAAAAAATTTTAAGCTAAGAGAACTGTGAGGTGAGGGGGGGTACAAGACCACTTAAATCCCAAGCCTCCTAGCTTTAAGTCTTTTGACAAAGTTCTATTTAGCTTCCAAAATCATCGTTTAACACACTTATATTATTATGCATATTAGTATATATATATATATATATATATATATATATATATATATATATATATATATGTATATATATATATATATATATATATATATATATTTTAATGCAATGAAATAAAAAATGCTCAAATTTATCAAGCCTCTTTTTTTTTTTTTTAAGCAAGTTATCATAAGTTAATCAAAGAAACTTCTAAAATTAACCATAAACAATAACAAAGATAATAAAGCAATTAGATTTTGATTTGCACTTATTAGGTTGCTTTTGGTGATGAACTACCTCACAAGGTACTCTCTTAATTTTTTTTTTTTTTTTGAGGGAGGGGAGGGAGTGCTCACACACAATTGGAAAATGGCTAAAATATATAATGGAGCTTATTAATTGAAATTTTATGCTATCACCATAAACTTGCAAGCAATATATATCTTTCCAAGCTACTAATATGCTTTTAAACTATCACATAAAAGAAAATTAATTAACCTCACAAGTTTGAAGATTGAGTTGCTCCCTTTGTTGAAACAAACATTTGACCAAATTTGCTCCTTCCAGGCTTCGCTTTAATACAAAATTTGATGAGATTGAGAGAACATGGGTATTAGAGGTGAATGAAGAAGATATGTTGGATAACTAGCACTCCGACTAAGGATTGCCAAGGTTTGGCCACCAAGCTTTCAAACCACAAGAATAACTTAAAAATTTGTAATTGCCAAAAGATCTCCTTCATTCTAATAAGAGGGGCTATTTATAGCCATTACAAGAATCTTTCAAAAGAAAAGAATTCAAAACATGGAGGAAAAGGTGGGTGACCACATTAATGTGAAGCATTAAATTGCCTCATTATTTTATGTCATCCACCCATTTCACATGCTATTATTTTATGTGGATTCAACCACCTCACATGTCATACTTTGAATTTTTAAATGGAAAATTTTAAACATGGAATTTCTAGAAGAAAATTAAAAATTACATAAATAAAAAAGATGAAATCATAAAATGGGCCTTAGCAAATGGGCTAAGTCTTCTTGAATTTTCTTGGGCTTTAGCTTGAGATCTTGTAAATGGGACTTGAGCTCTAATTTGTTGATCCTCATGATGTTCTACATCATCAATTACCCTTCATCTTTGTAAGAGGAACACCATCAAAGCTTTCTTTTCATTTTCAGATCTCCTCCTCGTCCCTGACTTTGGTAAATGTGCAATAAATTTGAGTTTGAATGTGTAAGAGGAAATATAGTGTGTATGATTGTATGCTATGTATTTCTTTATAAGTTTGAACTCACCATGCTCATCGATGATGACATGAAATTGAGGTGTTGAAAACACCAATCAATAATTTATCTACAGAAGGCCTCCAAATCAAATGCAATCCCTATCAAATGTTACCTAAATTTGATTAAAATTTTGACTTAAGAAAATTAAAATGGAAATTTCTTTTAAACTAAATGAAATGCATAATAAATACAACAATAAGCCTTAAATCAAGAAAAAAATAAACGGGGAATACTTAAGAAAAGTTTGAAAGAAATAAAACACTTACCAAATGGAATTAGATTCTTTGACTCCAAGGCAACACAACTTCAAACAAGTGGAATGAAATGAAAGACCCTCTAGCCTTATTTTATAGAGATTTGAGGAGTAATGAGGGACCCATTCTTATAAAAAATAAAATTAAGTAACTCCTTAATAAAGTGAGTCTGTGTTCTCACAAATGTTTAAAAAAAAAAGGGGGAGGGAGAACTAAACAAGTTTTAACTGAGATAGAGAGAGTTAAATGTTAAATTCATAAAGAAATTATAACAAAACTTGAAGTCTAGTTGTTCATTAAATATAAAACCTAATGTGGAGTTAAAGATATTAGAGTTGATGTTTGTTTATGTGAATAGAGCTTCTTATTGAATACTCAAAGTATTAAATTCAAAGACAAGTAATCATAAAATTAATTGAATAATTGAACATTAAGCTTGATATCGAAAGAAGTAAGAATCTTGATTGAACATCAAATTAAAGCATAAGAGAGTTTAATCAAGATATACCCTTCAAATATACTCAAATAAATTGACAAAAATGAAAAAATTTATCAGAGATCTTCCATGAGATCGAATGATTGCTAATAAGCATAAGCAATGAATCCTTGGAAAATATTTGAATCGTCACCTTATTAAATACTCGAACTAGATCAAGGAGAAATTGAGTATAGTTACATGAATTTGAAATTATCATAAGCGAGTCATTGAATATTCATAAATCAACTTGGAATCATGATATTAATAAAAAATCTAATAAGATATTGACTAATTTTAAGATGCCTTAAACACCAATTTCAACACATTATAAGCAAACAAAAAGATATTAATTAAGACATTCTTAAATACACTCTCATGATACTATCAATATTTGATATATGTTTAGGATTGTTATTTAGTCTTTGATATCTTAACAAAACCTAAAAATATATTATAAGAATTTCAACTTAGTAAATATCTAAAACTAATTTATAATATGACAAGAGATATTGAGCTAATTATTGAGGATCTAAAGTTCTCAAATATATTCATTCAATCAATTAAATTAGATAGTGTAATGGTGATTTTAACTAGGATACTTCCATCAAATTAACTTAAATTTCATCACTATAAAAAATCGCTAAATGAAATTCAATCATTAAAAGCTTAAAGTAAATCAATCTATCCACCTTCTATAATTATTTGTGAATAATTTAAGAAAACTCTAGCTCACAAAGGAGAATGTCAAATTGTGTGTTCTACATATTCACTCTCAATTAATCTCATGCTAGTAAGGACATGGCTTCCTTAGCAATTGGTTACTCCATATGATGTAATGACCGAGTCCTGACTAATTTGACCATGCTCTATAAAATCACCACCATAATGTATGCTCCTCAAATCTATCATTGAGTTGTGAATCATGGTATAGAAACAAAAGTCCTTGTTAGCTAAGGTGAAAGCTTGTCTTGAGATAAACACCATCCTTTCTACAAAGATTGGATGACATAAATCATGTTGCAAAGGATCCTTTTTAAGATTATATTTAAAGTAGACTAAGGACCATTGTGATGATCAACCATGAGATTTAGAGCATAGTTAACCATTCGCTTTAAGCTAATATGATAAATTTCATAAATCTAAATTTCAAAACATGTGCTACTATAGACACATTGCTTAATTTAACATAGTTAATCGAAAGTTCTCTTTTATTTGGGATAATATATGTTTGCATAGAAAAAAACCAGATCTAAAGTCCTTACAAAATGAGAATAAAATCAATAGTTATCTACTATTCCATCTACCTTCTAAAAAAATTACAAACTATAAATCATACTCTTCAAAATGCTGATTTAATTTTGAGCTTATCAAGAATGCCTTTAATTAGCCAAAGTTCTAAAAGAAAAAAATGGATGATATATTATGTTAATATAAGTAAATATCATTTTGTTCCTAAGTACATTTATTCCTCAAGTGATTTTGCAAGTTTAAGTTCAATTCGCATTGGGTTTTGCAAGTGCTTTTATGATGTCTCAAACATCCACATTGATCTCATTTGTGTATCAATTTGCTCTTCTTGCTGAGTTCTCCATAAATCTACACATTCTCCTTTTCTACTACCCTTGGTCTTGATGTATTTGGCACCTCAAGTTGTAAACCATCCTTAGAAAATCCATTGTTCTTCCCTAAGTGTGGCAATTGCACCATCAGCCATTTGATATATATTTAAAGAGATAATGTCATATAATGTATGCCACATAGATTACATCAATAATTTAATTGAAACTTTCTTTGTAATATAAAAAAAATAAACTACCTTCTTGTATAGTAATTTTGTCAACATATATATATATATATATATATATATATATATATATATATATATATATATATATATATATATATATATATATATATATATAGTATATATATATATATATATATATATATATATATATATATATATATATATATATATATATATATATATATATATATGCCAATGTGGTTGCTCTTTCATGATAAAATCAACAACATGAATACATGGCAAACCAAATTTGCAAAATTTGCAACTAGCCATATTTTGTATATCCACCTCATGCCTTTCATGATGCCCTTCAATTAATGAGGTTGATTTTGATAATAAATTGTGTCTCTTTGTTGTGATATTTAATATATTCTTCAATTGTGAAGATACATTCCAAAATGACAACAACTTTCTTTCTAATCTTTACTCCATAAGCATCCCTTTAATTTTGTCAATCAAGTCAACAATAGGTTTATCTCTAGCTTCTCCAATCCAAGAGTTGAATGACTCTGACATGTTAATGGTAGTGGCATGATTTTTTATTTCAGATGCAAACTAGCATTTGGACCATTTGTACGGAAGACTACACAAGTAAGCATGCAACTGAGGACTCATTTCATATAATTCAGCTTTTTTTATCAAAAACATTATGAATATATGTGTTTATAGCCAACCAAAATGTATTTCTAATATTTGGGCTTCCATGAGAGTGGTGGTATTTTTTTTATAATCTTTCAAAGATGACGACAAAATATGCTCTACATCAAAAAAACACATTTGATAACTTAATCTTTTTCCATGAAATAAATGCTAATGGATTAACTCATATTGAAATGATGTAGCCAAATTATTTAAAAATCATAGCCATGATCTGATTCATACTCAACAAGCAAAAGCTATTTTAAATAATCTATCATTACATTGAGAGCGTTATAAAAGAACACTCCTAGATATTTGACTTAAATGACAAGCATCAAGGCTATGAGACATAAAAAGGAAGTCATCATAATACACACTTTAAACTAATGTAATCTCTCAAATGATTTTTTTCATTATATTGAAAAAGATGAGAAATTAAGATTTCTTTTCTACAAGCATTGCTCTCAATGTAGGAATCAAATTATAATTATATTTAATGAACCAAATATATATTATTTATACAATTGTAGTGCCATGATTTCATGTATAAAATGACAACCCATATTTAGATTCTAAATTATTCTTAACATGTTTTGAGGTATGTGGTTTTCTTACCAAATCTTGTATTTCATGAGCTACCCAATTTGTTATTGCTGAATTACCATAATGCCCAACATAAGTGCTAAGTTCTAATTTTTCTACTTCAAAAGTTTTACCATCATTAAATAAGCTCTTATATGGGCATCACATAAGAACAAATTGCAATAACCCTTCTTCTATCATTTAAACTATATAAAATTCTCATTAATAGCCTTTGAATGAAGAAATTGCCTCAAACTTATGGAATCAAGAAATTAAGTTCCAATTGTTAAAGAGATATCATTACCACTTAGGCTCAGTAAGTGATCATCAGTACATGAGCAAAGCTCATCTATCGATATATGGCAAATTGAGTGAAGGATATCAACTAAACAAGTATCCATAACCTATACTTAGTAAACTATCCATATTTATCAAGAGACATGATTTCAGCAATGATGGAGATATGATTAATGAAGATATTATTAAATATTTCAAAGTATAAAGAAATTATTATAAATCAAAACATCAAATGGAATCAAGCTAGTTTAAATGCTCCCAAATACTTCTGTAATGAAATAGTTCAGACACTAAACCTAAACGTAATATTTGCTTTGGTGGAATAGAAAGCAAACTTCACCAAAAATAAGCACGCGATCCCACTCGGACAATGGAATACCATTATGAAGTGAATCAAAGACAACAATGGAAAGCTAAAGTGAGGCAACGCAAAATTCATATGGCTCCACAATTCATGAACTTCATTTTACCTAAACGCCGATTCAAAAAATGTAAGCAAGAGATGGTTCATTCCATAAGAAATTAAAATGAGGTTAGGCATTCTGGAGGTGATGACATCTTAATAAAGAGAGTGACTATTATGATAAATAATGCAAAAATGTTTATTTAGATAGTTAAAATGTATGTGTTAAGTGGTATGACTGTAAATTCCCCTAAAAATTTCAAGAAATAAATATAATTTAGGCGGGATATATATTTAGGATCTTGATAAAAATATTTAAGAACTTTGTCAATAAACAAATTGGCATCTGCCACAGAAAATTTATTCTCTCTATATATAGTTTTTAAAATTTAAATATTTAGCTACACGAACCTAACATTTTTAACGAAAAAAGTGGAAACATTATATATTGATTAAAATTTGATAATGATAAATTTTAAAATTAATAAATTTACTTTTGGATAAGTACAAAACAAGAATCAATTGATTTTCCAAATTTAAAACATATTCTTACTTAATTTTAATTAAAATTTGATGACCTAAAAATTTCTCTATATTTTACTTCTAGTTTAGAAAATTAAAAAAAGTGATTGGGCTACAAACAACGTAATTTGTAGTAATCTGTTATTATTCACCGTCAAAGCCATGGATAACATAGGCTTTTAATTTAATTTGGCTTGATTTTGATTTTTAGGATAATAGGTTTTCATTAAAATACATTTTGAATTGCATTCTGCTTAGAACAGTTTTGTAAATTACTTTCTGCTCATTTTACTCATTTTTATATATGTATCAGATTTTACTCATTTTTATAATCCAACGATATAAATTTTTTTAACAAGCAACAATATTTTTTTTTTGTTCAATTAATTTGTGACGCAATATTACTTTCCTGATTTTTGTTATATTTTGAGAATGTGAAGCAAAAAATTGCATTTGTACCTTTTTTTTTTCAAAGAGGATGAAATTTTCGTTTATTGGCACAGTTGGACAATCAATTTTTTTATGTTTGTAATTAAAATTAAACACATTCCTTGAAAACAAATAGTCCATAAAATTTCTCTCACAATATTTTGAGCAAAAATGTGTGAGCATTCATTATTAGAGCACAAAGACGATAATTTTTTTTGGAATTAAATTATTATTTTTTAAAACAGAAGACAATATAAATTATCTCTACTAAAGAAACTCGCATAATATTTGAACTATTTTTTTTTCTTGTGCATTTGAACAGTTTAAATTAAATTATTAATGTCATGTTCTTCTTTCACAAGACAAAGAATTTCACACAAGGGGAAATCAAGGATGGATTGCTGATATTAATTTTGATTAATAGTGGGGACCAAGTCACATCTAAGCTAAAATCGAGAAAGTGGCAGCAGTTCAAGAGAAGAAGCAGGAAAAATATGAACCTGTCTTTCGCAGTGATTAGCGGTGGTGACTGAAAATTGAAAATGGTCAAGAAAGCAGTGGCCATCTGCGAACAGTGAATTACCGTTGGACAGCTGCGGCTGAGCGTCTAGCTGTTATATCAGTCGCTGTAATGCTGTGAGGTAAACCGTTCAGCGATCCTAAGTTCGACGGACGGCCAATCGAGGACATCGCGCATCATTGCAGTAGTCTTTGCGAGGTAAACTGTTCGTCAGCCATCTCCAAAAAGTCTAACAAATTTTTTAAGTTGATCTCTACTGTTTTTTACTTTTGATGCCCGAATGGACGAAAGATTTAGATTGTTAACTAGTTAAATGTGCAGTTTATTTATTCTTTAGTGTTGTCTTACAACTATAACTGCAGAGGTTGAAGGTGCAGAGATTGATCAAATAATAAGCAGAATCCATTAGTTGAATAATTGCTTAGCTGTGCAATGCGTTATAAATGCTTGATGAGTAAATACTCTGGCTAATTCTCCAATGCTTTTATGCAGATTCTTACACATCTAAGATATAATGTCAAAAGAAATTTTCTTTTGTTATATGTTGTTATATCTTAATAAATTTATAAAATGGCTAAGTAATTTTTATGATTGTTTTGTGGTAATAAATTATGAATGTTTGATAACTATAGCATTTATGAGCTCAATTGTTTATAGTTATGCTTTACAAAAAGAACATGAAGAATATAGTGAATGAAATGCTTAGTTGTTGGTTTAGGGTGTTTAAATTTAGGGTAATTAAAATGCTTACTTTTTATTTGACTTTTGATTTTATTTAATTGTTTAAAATGTCATGATAACATCAATTGTTACTAATATTATTTTAATTATCATGTTATTCAATATTATGTAATATATAAATTTTTAATATAAAATAGTAGATATGTGAGTATCTTGAAATTTTATTTTTTATCATTCTATTTGATATTATAGCTAGATATACATACACAACACAATAATATATATATATATATATATATATATATATATATATATATATATATATATATATATATATATATATATATATATATTATATAAAAAATGATATATTTAAATTTAAAAATAATAATAATTTTGATGATATTAGAAATTAAAGTATTATTTATGATATTAAAATTAAGCTACTAGATATATACAAAAATATAAAAAATTATATGATATTTATGTAAATAATTCATTAAACAATTATTCTAAAAATAATCATTTACCCTCAAAAAAATTAATTTTCCGTCCACATTTATCCTAACATATAACTTTACTGTTTTTTTTTTTAGAGCAGTGGTTGATTCCGCTCCTGCAGCAGCGAGATTTTGCAAACAAGAGAATTAGTGAGCTTTTTTAGAGCCATGCATGAGACTAGCTTTCATCTCCTGCATTCTCTCAGCAGCTTGAAGAAAATGGCATGCATGGAGATGTTTCGTTAGGATCCTGCTCGGTAAAATTACCTCCTTCGATAAGCCAGTCAGTCAATTTATAGTGGTATCACTGCAACAATTTTGTCTATTATTGGCAAAATTTCATAACAAGAACAAATTTTAGCAATACGTAACTGAACGAAGCATATTGAATATTTTTTTTATGATGGAATGATGTTCGTTGATAGTATGGTTGTCGTTTGATGGGCTATAGAAGGAAGACATTGATATTGTGAGCAATATCGTTGGAGAAGGTCAAAATGATGAATTTTATGTAGTCTGTAAAATTAACACACTTTTGGTTGACAAAATTTGTCATTTTAGGAATGTTTTAATGAAAATTTCAATCTATCTATCGATACTGGAGGTGGATCAAACAACCAAAATTCTATTGGTTTGATTGCCATGTTCATCTTGATTTATTTATTTATTTATTTTTGTTGTCTAGATCTAAAATGAAGATGTCAACAATCAAAAATTCAGTTCAGCAATGGATATATATATATATATATATGAAATACCATTTAAAATCACCTCAAAATTATAAATGGACAATTTCATTTTTTTGATAATTTTAACTGTTAAAAACTTAGAAAATACTTTTAGGAGTTATTTGGTTATTTAAAAAAGGAATGCAGTGTAAAAATAAATGTTATGTAAAGTGAATATAATAGATTTGGATAACTTTAAGTTTGGTTGAAAATTGTATAAATGCGGAGATTTAGCATTTTTTTTGTTTAGTAATGTAATATAAATTTGATAATTAGACTGATGGTAGTGGTCGGTGGTAATAATTACCGAATGGATGATTTTGTGATGAGGATTTATTTTTTATTTGAGTGATGATAGAAAATGAAACAACGAATGAACTATAAGGACATGAATAGTTGGTGATGGTAATATTTGGTATAAAGCTTATATATGATGACAACCAATAATAAATAAAGACTTTACAACAAAATGTATTTAGAATAGGGGTGTGAGTTAAGCTAGTTCTAGCTTTGCTCAATAAATTTCTCACGAGCTCGATGAGCTAGCAAATCAAGCTTAGATCAACTCGTTAGTTTGTGAGCGGTTGTTTAATAAATATTAATATCAAACATACTTAAAATATATTAAAATTTAATAGTTTAAACATACAATTATTAAAGTATTTAAAACATTATTTCATTCTCTTATATTAAGTAATTTATTATTATTTTATTTCTAATTTCTTAATTTTTTAACTATTTTTATCATAATAATTATTTTATCTCTTTCATGATAAAAGAACTAGCTTGTGAGCAGACTCAAACTCATTAAATAAAGTTCACGCTCGCGCTCGAACTCAATAAATTAATCAAGCTCACCTTTGACACGACTTGTCTACACTCCTAATTTAGAATGCATCTAAGTTGTACAATTTCAAATACACTACAAATCACACATTCAAAGCATTTCAAGTACACTACAAAAGCTCTGTGTATTTGTATTGTAGCTGTTAAAACACCTTAAAGTAATAAAACCCCTTATTCACTTTACTTTATCCTCCCAACTCACCCAACTAAATAGCCTCTTAATAAGCTTATATAGACCTCCCTTAAAGTATAATGCAAATATACAATATAATTTATATAACATATACACTAATTAATTAAAATTTTTTTTGTTAAAGTAAATAATCATATAAAAATTATATCATCCACATGTATAAGTTAATTTTTTTTTGTTAATAATTTTGAATTTCTGAGTCCTAAAATTTTCAATCTAACTAATTACTTTGTTGATAAACATTTTAAAATATATTTACAAAAAACAGATAGTAGAGATATTAATGAACAAATCTAAATATAATGAATCCTAACCATGTATATGAACTCATATTAAAAAAAGGAACATAACAATCTTGAATTATGAGATGGATTCGACCAATTATTTAACATCAAAGTACTAAGTCAATACTTTCTTGAATAATACTCTTATCTCAATTGAAATATATGTCTTTTACATTACCTTCCACATAAAACAGTTAAACTCTTCATTTTTTAAAATGGTACACCCAACACATTAGCTGGGATGTATAACTAATCACCTTCACATTCATCACAACAATCACCACTTTCCTTATCTTATATAGACCTCCTAGAGATTCAACTCGCCCAATCATTCATCATAAAAGTAATGAACTTTCATACATCATTTCTCATTGTCCTCCTTAAAGCGGTAAAATAATAAAAAAGGAGAAAAAAAATAAACAATCATCACTATCAAGAACATGAAGGAGCTGTTTGGTATAATGTTTAGATAGGATTTAAAGGAAGATTTAGTTTAAATCCTTTTTGAGTCTTTAAATCGATGATGTGTATGGTTCTATTGAATCCAGGATTTATTATGTCCCAGTATTCATTTAATTTAATGGGTGTAAAGATTTATTCTCTTATAAATATTAAATCCATAAACAAATAGCAAAACAATATGTCAAAATATAGCAAGATTGAATAGTTTTTATGTTTTAATTCCCTCAAGACTCACTGCAATTACATGAATAAGTAGATCATATTTAAGTGAAATCATTGGATAAATCTCGGTTTTACCACAAGGTTATACGAGTCCTTATGGAGGCATGTTATTTGGCATACAAACATAGACATTTGCAAATAAAATATTACATAAATTGTATAATTATATCTTAATAAATTTTAATTTGATTTTTAAATTTATAATTATTACAAATATTACTTATATATTATTTATTTTATTTTATGTTTATCATATACTTATATTATTTCATCATTAAAATTATTTTTAATAATTTAAGTTCAACTCTCGACATCTCGGTTGAACCATTGAACTGAACCTCTCTTTCTTCTGGTTCTTTATCCGGTCCGATTTTCATAACCTTGCAATGCACTAATCAAGAGAGATTACAAAAAGAGAGAAGTGTCAGCTCAAAAATGAACCTAAAAACACTCTCTCAAAGACCAAATAATAAATTTCACTCTCACTACAAATTCACAAAGATGGAGTTGAAGGGGTTGAGTCGTTTGTACTAAGTGAGGAGTATTTATAGTGTTATGCAAGATCCCTTACAAGAAAATATTCAAAAATGGTCTAATGAAGTAAGAACATAAGGATTACAATCTAAAGATCATAATAAAATAAATCAAATGGTAAAGACCCTCAATTCATGTACTTATATTTTCCAACTAAAGCAAAAGTACACGGATTACAATATGAAGATTATAATAAAAGCAATCCAATAGTAGATGCCTTTAATCCGTGTGCTTATATGCTTTCATACTAAGATGAGTGAGACCTACAAAAATTCGTGTCATTAATTTAACAAATCATCACCTTGACACAAATTTCTATGCTAGAAACATAAGTCTTTGATATAACAATCTCTCTCTTCTTTAACAAAGCTTTGCAAAATCAACAACAAACAATTGCCCAATCTAAGCAATACTTAGACTTAGCAATAGAAAATAAACATCCTTTGAACAGTCCCATTAGATCATCGAAAGCAAGGCTCCTTTCATAACCAAAATGCCCCATCGATTTGAATCCATCATGTTTTAATAGCGGTTTATAAGCCTTCAATCTTTTGGTATTTTGTTCATGAGAAGAGCTTCTACAAAACTCAATTAAACATTTCTTCTTCATATGGCCAAAGCAAATGTGCCATAATTGAGTACCTCCACCTCTAGTGGAAGATGTGGCATCTTCAATGACCATGTGACCCTACAAAACATACAAATTAACAAAATCCCTTTGCCTTATGATCTCAATAAGGTTGCTTTTTCCAATCCTCAAGACTTCACCTTCATAAGTGTACATATATCCCTTGGTGTCATGGGCATTTAATGAAATGAAACATCTCTTCAAATCTAGTACACGCCTAACATTACCCAATGTCCTAATGATGCCATTAGACATCTTTACCTTGATCAATAATATCAACTACTTTATAAGATTTATTTTCATAAACATCTTGCTTGTAGCCATACTTTCATATGTTGAAAATCAATCGGTGGAGACACATATGAAACAAATAATTAAACTCAAATCCTCAAGAGACTCTATTTAGGCGCTTTTTTTTTTGTAAAAGCAATTATGGGAAAAGTAGCTTTTTAAAAAGTTGATGTGTGTGTTATAAATATTTTTCTTTTTGAAAGATTCAAACAACAGCTTTTCATTACAATTTTGAAAAGCAACCAAAAAAATTGATACCAAATCATGATTATTTTTTTGCTTTCTAATTAAAGCAGCTAGAAAGTTACCCCAAATGCACCTTTGCAGTCATCAACACTACGACAAGATTACCATCACAAAGATCTTTTGTAAAGTCAACTTCACTAGATATTTTTTCTTTATGATTAGCCATGACTTTTTCCTTATTTTGTAACTTGAAGTACTCAAATTTATTATATCCCTTCTTCAAAACATCGAGACTTTATCTCTATTATTGGTATTAGATCTCCTTGATGTTTCGCCATTAAAACTCGACGTATGAGTTCTTCCGTGAAAAAGAAGACCTTCCCCTTGTGATTTAGATCCAACAATTAGAGATTTCAACTTCTCCTTAGATGGCAAAGCCTCGTACACCCTATTTAACATCAATGAGTCTCAACTATAAATAATAGTATCTCTGAAGGTCGAATATGAGGAAGGCAACGAATAGAAAAAAATTAACTACAAATCTTCCTCATCATACTTGACATCAATTATTTCTAGAATTGAGACAATTTCTTTGAAAATAGTCAAATAATCTTCCAGAGAACCACCTTCTAACAAACGGTGAGAGTAGAGCTGCTGCTTTAGATGCAACTTACATGTTAAAGTCTTAACCATGCGTAACTACTTTAATCTCTCCCAAAGAGCGGTAACAGTTTTCTTTTTCATAACATCTTGTTATATTTAGTTCAAGAAATGCAAATGAATATTAGATAGTGTTTTTTGATCTTTATATTGTTTTTTCTCTAGAGGTCAACTTGAAGGCATATGATCAAGCCCCAATAAAGCATCATCCAGATCTATTTGAGTAAAAATAGCTCACAACTTTACTTGCCACATTCAAAATCTAGTGTTGTAATCCAAAAGTGGAACATTGTACTTCATGGTCATCATCTTCAAAACTCAAAGCAAAAAACTTGTCTTTGATACAACCTGTTAGAAAATGAGGCACCAGATGCATAACAGATCACTAGCAAAGTTTATGTGAAAAATCTCTTAAAAAGGGTAAAAAAAACCATGGACAAAGGAGATAAATGCACTAATCAAAATAGATTACAAAAAGAGAGAAATGATGGCTCAATAATGAACCCAAAAATACTCTCTCAAAGATCAAATAATAAATTTTACTATCATTACAAATCTCACAAATTAGGATTTAAAGAGGTTGAGTCCCTTGTATCAAGTGAGGCTGTATTTATAGAGTTCTGCAAGTCTACTTACAAGAAAATATTCAAAAAAGAGATCAATAAAGCAATACACATAAATTACAATTTAAAGACTATAATAAAATCAATCCAACGATAAAGACCCTTGTTGACCTCACTTTTGGAGTGAGCTCTCAACTTCCTCATCATGGATCTAGGACTCTTGAACTAAGAGCTTTAGTCTTAAGACATCTAGTAATTAGATGAACACTTAACAAGCCTGAGACAAGGATTAGCCATGAATATGTCATGCCTTAGATTTAGGAAGACTTACCCATTGCCTTAAACCCATTCATTCCTTCAAACCAAACCTCAAATTAAAATCTCTAAATCCAATCCCAAATCAAATGATAGAAACCCATTAAATTCAAATTCAAATTTTAAACTCTTTGATTTTTCTTATGGACTTAGCAAATTCAAATCAACCCCAATTCAATTTACTTTCTCAAATATCAAATTCAATCTCAACTCAAATCCCAACCCAAATTTCAAATCAAATCCAACTCCAAATGATTGAAACCCATCGTTAAATTCAAACTCCAAAACCCCTTCATAAGCCATATGAACCACCTTCATATGCTTTGCCAAAAATCCCTTTAGACAAAATCAAACTTGGTTGATTTCTTTATAAATCAATTATTCATTCATTTATGTTCACAAATATAAATGAAATCCAAATTCCAACCATTCAAATCAAATCAAACTAAATCAAACCAAATCAAGACCTTCTTAAGCCATATGGACCCACCTCCATAAGCTTAACCAAATCTCAATCCAAATCAGCCCAAAATCAATTTATTTCCATATAAATAAATCATTCATTCATTTATATTCACAAATAAAAATGAAGCCACCCTCCAATGACTAAAAATAAATCAAACCAAATCAATTCTCTACTTAACCCCTTTTGACCTACATTTTTAAATTTGGTCAAATTTGATTCCGAATCACTCTAAATTCAAGTGATTTTCTCATGAATCATTTATATCTTCATTTATATTCATAAATATAAATGAAATATAAATCCAAATAGCTAAAACCAAACCCAAATCAAATCAAATTTCTAATTTTAGCCCTTTTAGCCAATTTCTTGAACTTGGCTAAATGATATCCAAATCAACTCAAAACCCATGGATTTCCTCATGATTCAATCATTCCTTCAATAATTGTTCCAAATATAAACACAAATTACAATTATCAAACCAAATCCAAGTCAACCCAAGTCAAGCCCATGTTGACCCCTTTTGACTTGTAATTGTCATATGAACCAAAATCCATTTGACTCCAAACAAATTGCAAATGGATTTATATCTTCATCCTAGGCTCATATGTGAGTTCAATTAAACTTGAATCAAACCAAAACCTTAATCAATTCACCCATTTAGGTCCATTTGATCCAAAGTGACCTAAAAGACCTTTTTGAGCTAAGTTATAATCCAACCCAAATTGGATTGAACTAAGCCCTTTCAAACCTCATATCATGATCAACAACCATCTTAAGGTGATCAACTACCTTGAATTAGGTCAAACCAAGTCAACTTTTAGCCCAAATGAAACCTAAACAAGCCAAAACCCACCATATACCAAATTGATTGAGACCTTTAATCCAAACCAACTCATAATCATTTATTGAACTTGACCAAAGTCATGATTGAGCCCAATTTGACTAATTGGTCAACTTGACCCAACTTAGCTCAAATTGACCTAAAAGGTCAAATTGGACAAAATCCAAATCAATTATAAATTAAACCAAACCAAAACCTACAATAATTTTTAATTAACCAATTGAATATGAACCAACACCTAACCCAACCTAATTTGGTCAAATTGGTCAACTTAGCCCATTTGACCTATTTAAATCTAAATGAGCCAAAATCAAACCTAAGCCAAATTAATCAAAAACACTTGAACCAAAACTCTTCAAATCATCATTTAAAACTAACCCAAGTCTTAGTTTGACTCAATTTGACCAATTAGTCAACCCAACCCAACCTTGCCCAAATGAGTCTATTTTGACCATATGAAGCCAAATCACCCAAAATTAACCTATGGGACCCTAGGACCTGGCCTAAACTAACCCAAACCAGTCCTAACTCATTCCCAAACCAACCCAAATCCATAGTGGGCCCCACCCAAGCAATGAGCCATTGGACAAACCTTTTTTTCCATTGGATCTTCATATTAATAAGCAAGTTTGACTCCCCCATCACCATGGTAGCCCCCATGCACTCAAGTGGGGCTCCACCTGACCCACCTAGCTCACCAAATCCCCCCTAGGTCAGCCAAGGACCAATGGGAGTTTAACTCCTCCCCATTCAAGCCATAACTAAAAACCCATGGATTCAAATCAAGAGATCTTTGCACACCAGCCTTTGGGCAGCTCCCACAGCTCCCTCTACTCAAGTCGAGCCACGTAAAGTTGAACATGACCTCTCGGTGCCCTGATGATCACAGTCAAACAAGCCAACCCATCCTGTTCATCCTCCATGCATGATTTTGGGGTATACTCCCCCAATTTGAGTGGGAATTGACACAATCAGCATTATGAAGTTCCCTATGGCATTTCGAAACCACTCATAACTTTCCCAAGTATTCCTGAAGCCTCCCTTGATCAAATTTCTTCTCTGCGTGCTAAATAAAAATAGGGCAGCCTTCTTTCGATCAATGCTCACTCTTTACTCAATCAAACCTTTATTCCTTTTACCCACACATTCACCATATCCAATCGAAGTTAAACGAATCATTTCTCAAGCTTCTAAGCTGCCAGAGATAGGAGTTCAACTAAGATCAATTGCCAAATATGAGGAGTTTGGTCGACCAAAAATCCACCTCAAATCAAGGGTTCATAAGGCTTCATTTCTACCAAACGAAGCTTCCTCAACCATTCGGACACAAGCTCCTGAGGTATGTTGAAATCGATCCTTGTAAAAAATAGCTTGGTCCTTGTGAAGGAAAGTTCCACTGTAAGATTTCCACCATTGGATTTCCTTATTTTGCTTCCCCAAAGGTGTGGAATCGATGAACTCCATTTGAGCGGGTGAGCTGATCGAAATGATGAACGATGGATAATCTCGCCTCTCGTGAAGAGAGATAGATCACGCCGCCCATTCCATCATGATGATTTGTGATTAAATCACGCTAGATCCGTCCCTATTTTCCTTTTAACCACATGATCTGACCGTGGCCGTCCGATCTTAGATCAGACGGTCCACAAAAAAGTGCGTCCACCACAATCCGAGTCAGCATCCCATCATGACAACTTAAATACCCAATCCCATCATGCCATAGAAAAGCTGGTCACCGCCACGGACGATGGGATTAAGGTTAATATTTTAATTATTTTTTAAGGCTGAATCTTCCTAAAATCATATCTAATTCTAGAAAAATCCAGAAAATACAAATGATGCTTCATTTTAAAGATATTTTAGAATAGAATCCATTAAAATTATGATTAATTAATTTGGAATAGTAATTTTTATTTATTTAAGATTTAATTAAAAACTTAATTAGCCTAATTACTTTGTGATAAGTTATCCAATTAATTTCAAATTTTCAAAGATGTTTAGGGGATGACCTCTACCTCCTTTATTTTTCTTGGAATTTATTGGATAGTTAATTAGGGAAATCAATAGATTAAGCCTTAATTACTCTCCAACTTTGATTAATTAGAATTAAGCAAATTAATACAGTTTAATTAATTAATTTAGCTCATTATCTTCTGTTAATAGTGGGAAGTCTTAGGGAAGTGGTTTGGGTTCATTCCTTATAACCATTTCATTAAGCCATTTCATTTATTTCAAGTTAATTAAAAAAAGCTTAAATAATTAATTAGCCATTTAATTAACCAATTAAAACAAAAGGGAACCCAATTATTTCAGAGCCTAATTGAGTGGTTGAAATGACTTAGGGATTAGGATTGAGGCTTCTTTCTTGATCCCTTTCCCTAAGTTAGCTTCACCATTCTAATTAAAACATAATCAAATATTATAATCAATTAAGCAAAGGCTTAATGAAATTAATTTAAAATCCATTCATTCACAACCTAACTTTGTTTAATCAATCTTGGGTAGCTCTTTGGGTGTTCGATGACATAAAGAGAGAGCTAATGAAATTATGGTTAGCTCAGATGTGTGAGAAAATCATGAAAGTAATTAAGTGAGCTCCTTAAGCTTAATTAACTATTAATTATGAGTCAATTGCATTAGACCCCTTTTATTTCTTAGGAGCATTACCAATTTACTTTTCATGTGGTTACATATCATATTCGCTCATCATTATTTAGTTAATTAGCTTATGGTAATGTAGGTAAGGATTAATTAATAGACTTTGTTTATACCTTAATCTAATTAAGACATAAAATCCCAGGGACGCACGACTTTAAGTAGCCCTAAGGAGGTTCCTACCTCGTTCCCCGAAACAATGGCGACGTACCTGCCTGATTTCTTTCTTATGCATTTGGACATTAGAATTTAGAAAAAAATTTTAATTCATTCACACAAATAAATCAAACAAATTAAATATAACTTTTACATGGTTTTCTTTATTATTATAATTGTTTATACATCCATATGTATTTAAGGATATATTATATGACATCCGACACAACTTTAAGTAGACTAAGGAGGTTCCTACCTCGTTCTTGGTAGAACAATGATGACGACTTGCTTAAAACTTTTATACATATGAATGTGTACTTAGCTAATGAATGAAAACCCCTTTTTCTATTAAAAGACATGCATTTGTTATAATTGGTTGAGTTGATTAGTCATGTGATTTAAGGTTCTTTCTTGCATGAGAATTTATTTTTAAATTAATATGATAAAATCATTCAATCAAATGAAATATTAATTCCAGATATATTTACTCATATTCATCATTTAAGTGTGCCAAGATATAAATTGCATGTATAGCTATGCTTAGGATTTAATTATATCATGATATACACGATGGAAAGAAATGAATGAACATGTGTTATGTGATAGTAATTCATTTCAACTAATCTTAAGATGCCTTTCTTATTGAATGAGTTTATTTAAAATGAACCTAAACTTAGAACTAATTAAGACATGTAATAAGTCATTAACTAAAGTGAATTGATTAATTAATTTGCTTTAGATGTGACTTAAGGTAGGGATAAAAGAGAGATCCTCTCTTTCTTTCTCTTCATAACACTTAGTTGTTATGTGTAGGTCAAGTGAAACAAAAAAAAATATTAAGTGAAATTTGTAAATTAATTAAACCATTTAAAGTGAAACCACCCATTATAATTAAATGTCCTTCATACATAGAAAATCTTAACTCTAAAGCCTAGCTAGGACATACCACACAAGCCTTAACACACACATTAGATTAAATCACCACTTCTAGCTTTATGTTAGGGCAGTGCATGGTTCGATGTATATTTATTTTGTGATGTATTGTTATAGACTGGATGTTAGTATGCTTTATAGACTGATGGGCCATGATTAGCCTAATCATATTTTCTATGAGATTGTTATGGGCACTAAACATAAATACTCTCTTTGTAGCTTAACCCCTAAGCAATCTAAATTAGATTGGACTTGGTTCCAAGGGTAATCTAAATTATTCATATAACTACTTGGGTTGTATGGTGTTTTAGCTAACAGTTGTTTTGTAGGTGTAGTTAGATTTACTTTTTATTTTTTTTTATGTAAGTGTGCATTAGGAATTGATTAAGTGTTATGAGGATTAAGGATGAACATTGGCCAGAAGGTTTGATCTTGGGGTGCCATATGATGCCCAGAAGCCTACCAAATTAAATGGAGCAAATCAATGAAGAAATAGAGAGAGCATGAAGACTTGAAGACCCCCCATAACACTTATCAATTTGTAATTTGTAATTATTCTTTCATATACCGGGATGTATAAACTCCATTTCTTTTGGGTTGTATGGTGGCATTTACCACCGACTGCATATTCTTT
This sequence comes from Cymbidium sinense, assembly GCA_021442155.1. Taxonomy (NCBI): domain Eukaryota; kingdom Viridiplantae; phylum Streptophyta; class Magnoliopsida; order Asparagales; family Orchidaceae; genus Cymbidium; species Cymbidium sinense. The sequence goes on along the minus strand of JAKCPB010000792.1, from coordinate 13,524 downwards.
CACGTTGAGTTTATAAATTATTTGATGATTTGTTTATATTATGCATTAGAAATGGTATGTATTTTCATAGTTTCTTCATGTTTGATGATTTAATGTGTGGCCTGGATCTGCTTAGGCTCTTAGGGAAAAATAAGCTTTTTTTACTCTAATCACAACTCATAATTAAATTTCTAAATAATTTGTAATCTCACATAAAGCCTAGGTATTAAATCAAGATAAATAAAAGATTTAGCAACCCTTTAGCTAAATATTGTATGTCTTATATCATGCATACATCTTTTACCACTCTTGAAAAATGAGGGCCCCCATTTTTGCACATATAGGAAACGCTTGACCTATGAGAGCAACTCCTACTAATGGGGCTTCATCCTCTTCTTTTTTGATTTGGCTCATAACTTATTTCAACATGCATTTAGGCATATAAAATCCTATGACCTCTATCAAAATAAAGAGTGAAAATTATATAAAATTTGATAAGATTTGCATACTAAGTCATTATTCATACACTCTTTCCTTCTCTGGAGTGGTTTAAATTTTCTTTCTAAATAATAAACACCCTAACCATCTTGCAAAACTTATGACTTAACTACATGATTTTAAAATATAGGAGGAGTAAGCTGGCTGCCACTCCAAGCGATTATAAGTCTAGCAATTAGCTGGTTTATCCTCTCTTGTGGAGGTAAACAATATACCCAATTTTGCCTTAGATTTAGGTCATGCTTTGGCTCTTGCTAAAGCTCCTTAGATTTAGGATCCGAGATTGCTGTTTTCTTTTGGGATACAAGCATAAACCCTCACCTCTTAAGGATTTCCAAAATTTTATATTGTGGGATTATAAGTCCTAGATTTCTAATAAATTTCAACTCAAATATATAACTCCCCTCAATTTCAAATATATAAAGCCCAACCATAGATAGTTTGGGATGCTCACTATTCAAAGCATCCCTACTCATCTTCTTTTGGCATAATAAGTCCCTCCTTTTGATTTATCCCACTTGATTTTCCAAACATAGCTAATTTATTGATAGTCCTATCTTTGAATTCTTTGGAGACAATAATTGCCTACTTTAATCGAGAGTATTCCTAAAGAACTCACCTTCACTAAGATGTAATTAACTATGGGGGCTTACCCCCATAGGGAAATTTGGAACCCAGTTTAAATAAACCCTACTTTATTCATCCTTGTAAAGTAGGGGAACAATCTCTGGAATATTCGAAGGCCCATCATGCCTTAGGAGTCCTTATTAGGTGATTAAGTCCATTGTAGGGTAGTGATTTCTATCTTTTGAGGTAGTGCACTATTCATTGATATCATACCCGATCACCTCAATAAGTACATCCTCAGATCTATGTGGTGTCCTCCCCCCATATATACACACACAACACATACTAAAAAATAAACACCATAGATTTTTCTGGCAACTCCGCTGAGGAAGGTTCCTCTCTCCATCTCTAGTAAATAATTATTATCTCCAAGCATCGATAGTGGATTTGTATTTCATATTCCAAGACTATCTTTCCTTATGGCACTTAGCTTATTTCATTCTTAAGCAAAGCTAGCCAACATCCTCTAGGTTTTAGGATCTCACTTGTAGGTCCTAGAACCTATGTTTCCCAATAGGTGAAAAATAAAATTAACTCATGAAAGAAAATGACAAAATTTTAGAACCTCCTTACCAATCACCTGGTGAGGCAAGGTTCATCTTAACGATTAAGAAAATAAGCTCTTTTGCAAAATGTTACTTTCTAAAAGAACCTTTTTCAAAACTCACATAATTTTGCACAAAATTTTCAAAAAGCACAAAACTCATATAATCAAATCTCACCTAACAATCCACATGATTGTTACATGGAGGTTCTTTTCAAAATCAAGATCAAAATCATCTTTTTGAAAAAAAACACAATTTTGAAAATGACCATATTCATTCAACATACTCAAAGTTGTTGAATGAGGATTCTATTTTCAAATAAAATCATAACATAAAATTGGAACCCCACTTGACATATTTCACATATGCTAAAGTTGGAGTTTTCCTTTTTTTTTTCAAACATACATTTTTGAAAAATTACCCTATTCATTCAACATACTCAAAATTGTTTAATGAGGATTCTATTTTCAAATAAAATCATAGCATAAAATTGGAACTCCACTTAACATATTTCATATATGCTAAGTTGAGTCATTCTTTTTTCAAAACAATATTTTGAAAATGACCATATTCATTCAACATACCAAAAATTGTTGAATGAGGATTCTATTTTTAAATAAAATCATATCATAACATATTTCACATATGCTAAAGTTGGAGTTTCCCCATTTTTAAAATGCATTTTTGAAAATGACCATATTCATTCAACAAACTCAAAATTATTGAATGAAGATTCAATTTTCACATAAAATAATAACATAAAATTAAAACTTCACTTAACATATTTCACATATGTTAGAATTGAAGCTTCCCTCTTTTCAAAAGAAAAACATATCATATTTGGTTCCACTTAACATACCAAATTTGTTAAGTGAGGATCTCATTTTTTTAAAAAATCATATCATAATTGGTTCCACTTAACATACCAAATTTGTTAAGTGAGAATCATATTTTCAAATCATATCACATTTGGTTCCCACTTAACATACCAAATTTGTTAAGTGATAATCACATTATCATACCATATTTGATTCATATTTAACATACCAAATTTGTTAAATGAGAATCTCATTTTCAAATCACATCACATTTAGGTTTCACTTAACATACCAAAGTTGTTATGTGAGAGTCTCATTTTCAAAACACAAAACATATCACATTTGATTCCCATTTAACATACCAAATTTGTTAATTGAGAATCTCATTTTCAAATCATATCACATTTGCTTTCACTTAACATACCAAATTTGTTAAGTGAGAGTCTCATTTTCAAATCGAACAAATATATATCATATCACATTTGGTTCTTACTTAACATACCAAATTTATTAAGTAGAGAGCCTCATTTTCAAATCAAACAAATACATGTCAATAACATTTGGTTCTTACTTAACATACCAAATTTGTTAAGTAAAAAGCCCCACTTTCAAATCAAATCAACATATATCACACACATAATCAATCACCATAAGCAAAGATTTTCCACAAAATTTTTAAAACATACAATCACAACCTTTCCTTAGCATACCTAAATTTGCTAAGTAAAGTTTCTTAAAACCAAAAATTTCAAACAAGATAACAACACAAACATCTTCAAATATCTGAACCTTGCCCAACCTACTTAAAATTGGTTGAGTGTGGGTTCTAAATCAAAAATCAAATGGAAAAGACTCTCCTCACACATAAAAAATCTCTCCAATCCCACTTAACATAACTAAATTTGTTGAGTGTGGGTTAAAATTTCAAAATCAAGTCTAGAATTTATTTTTAAAGGCAAATACCAAGGCAAGAGGGACTGATTTAGTTATGTTTTCAATAAATAGAGTTTCAGCTCAGTTCAGAACACATAGCTCCTAGTAAGTTTGTGTTCTCCTTCCTGACCGGTCTTCACTTGGCCCTGGATCAAGCCAAACTCACCTCACCCACTGCGGGTCTGATTCAGTTTGGTTGCAAATTTGAGGCTGTGCGAGTTACTTGTGAGGACACCCTCACGTAGAGGGAGGAGGTGGGAGAGACACTTTACTTTGACATGCCTTCTAACTCGAGTTCCCTACACTAAAGAGAAGGCAAGAGGTCCCCATGTGAGAGCGTAGCTTTCATGATTAGTTCTAGTGGTACATCAACGGTGGTTCCGTCTGCTCCATCCATTCATTCTATCACCCCGATGAGGGTTAACACCTCCTTGTTGGTCCCCTCAAAGGGGAAGGCTATCTTGGTATCCAAGATAGTCTCTCTACCTCGAGGTTCCAACTGCTTAACTCACCCATACTGTGCATAAAAAGTCGAAGGTCAAGTGGCATAATGAGCGAGCAGCTGTAAATGCAGAGGAGGATTCACCCCGGGAGGTTTACCCCTGACTTAGTGGTGGATTCCATCCCCTCTCAGGTTTAGATGGAGAGGAGGATTGCAGCATCGCCTCCACCACCAATACATGAGGTACTGGAGAGGAAGAGAACACCGACATGCGATTACGATAGAGCCATAGAGCCAAGTCTCGTGCATTCTTTGACTTGAGGTCATTGATCCCTAGAGAGGGGATCATACGAGCCGATACATGTAGGCTCAGTGCAGAAGATAGGAGAGAGAGAGGAGGAAGTATGATGAGCAGCCCACTCTGTGGACTTCACAAGTGGCTACCCGTGACCATACTAATAGTATCACTCACAGTAGTCAGAGGAGTGTTCTTTAGCACCAATGTATCAACCACACCACAATGCTCAGTCACCTTCTCACCGCATATGTCCATCATCCGCAAGAAAGGCATAGAAGACAACATCGGTGGAGAAGAAAACCCCGTTAGTGATTCAATTATGATCTCAGGGTCCCGTTCCATCTTCTCCACCCATTGAGGTGAGGTCAAGCTCTCCTTCTCGACCTTCTACTTCAACTGTGGTGAAGAAGAAATGGTGACCCAAGAGCACAGTAGTCATTCCACCACCTCCATCGCATTGAGAGCGGAAAGCAGTAGTAGGGGGAGGGAGACAGCGAAGTTCCCATGGTAGTAAATCCCCTAGATAGCACTCCAACGATAGCATGAGCATGTATCTTGTAGCATAGTCCTCCCAGGTAGCACCCAAGTAATGTTAGATGTATTTCAATGACCTACCACCCCACGAGCATTTATAGACAGTTAGATCATTCCTTGGATGACATTCTAGCGCAATATTTTGATAAGAGAACTTTTGAGCATCATCGTGATGAGGTAAGGTTTTGTCCTCGATGATGATGATTTATTGGAAGACTCAGGTCCACATAGTGCATGTGCTCCCTCCATGAGACCAACGAGTCGGAAGTATTGTGAAGAAGAAGATGACACGCCATTCAAAGACCTCCTCCATCCTTAGATAGAGAGATGATCATATTGACAAGATGGGGAAGAAAATTGAGGAGTTGATGTCAGTGGTTTCAGCATTGCAGAACTTATCCCCCATTTCACAGCCTTCTCCCATAGTAGCCAATAGAGAAGAGTTGGCATATACCACAAATCATCCTAGATGCATTCCTGTAGAGGAAGATAATGGTAGCTTGCATAGGAAGGTGGTTGATAGTACCTCCATGCATGAGAAGGATATCAAAAACATGGTGAAACAACAGGTGAGGGAAGCACTAGAACAAGCCATAGGTGGCTCATATGTTCCAAAGGGTAGACCCTACCCGGAGGAATTTGATTTGGTCCAATTCGTGCCTCCTTCTTTAAAAATCTTTGATGAAAGTGGGAACCCTATCTAGCTGTTGACCTCACTTTTGGAGTGAGACCTCAAATTTCTCATCATAGATTTAGGACTCTTATATACACTAAGAGTTCCTTAGTCTTAAGACACTTCTAGTGATTAGGTGAACACTTAACCTAACCCTAGAGACTTAGAAGAGTTAGCCATTTGAATAAGTTGTACCTTAGGGAATTAAGAGAGGACTTGCCTACCCCATAGCCCAAACCCAATTTTCTTCTTCATCAAACCAAATGTAAAACTGACAAATCCCAAATCATAAATCAAATCCAACTATCCAATGGTTAAAACCTATCATTCAAACTCTAAATCCCTTCTAAGCCCTTTGATTTTATCTTATGGACTTAGCCTTAACCAAATCCAAATCAACCCCAATCTTGATTTTCTCAATTATCAAATTTGATCTCAAATCAAATTTAAATCATAAATCAAATCCAACTAGCAATGGTTGAAACCCATTATTCAAAACTCTAAATCCTTCCTAAGCCTTTGATTTTATCTTATGGACTTAGCCTTAACCAAATCCAAATCAACCCCAATCATATTGATTTTCTTAATTATCAAATTCTTTCTCAAATTAAATTTCAAATCATAAATCAAATTCTACTATCCAATGATTGAAACCCATGATTAAATCCAAACTCCAAAATCTCTTTCTAAGTCATATGCACCACCTTCATATGCTTAGTCAAAACTCCTTCAAACCAACTCAAACTTGGTTGATTTATTTATAAATCAGTCATTCCTTCATTTATATTCATAAAAATAAATAAAACCCACACTCCAATGATCAAAAATAAATTAAACCAATTGAAAGTCCGAGTTAGCCTTTTTGACCTACATCCCTTAATTTGGTCAAATTTGCTTCCAAATCACTCCAAACTCAAGTGATTTTCTCATAACTCCTTTATATCTTCATTTATATTCACAAATATAAATGAAATATAAATTCAAATGGTCCAAATCAAATCCAAATCAAATCAAATTCTCAACTTTTGCCATTTTAGCCAAACTTTTGAACTTGGCTAAATGACATCTAAATCAACTCAAAACTCACGAATTTCTTCATGATTCAATCATTTCTACAATCATTGAGCCAAATATAAACATAAACCCCCATTATCAAACCAAATGCAAGTCAACCCAAATAAAACCCAAGTTGGCCCTTTTGAGTTAAAATTGTCATATGAACCAAAACCCATTTGGCTTCAAACCAATTGCAATTGGATTTATATTTCAATCCTAAGCTCATATGTGAGTTTAACTAAACTTGAATCAAACATTAATCAAGCCAATTGACCCCTTTAGGCTCACTTGACCCAAAGTGACCTAAAGGATCTTTTTGTGCCAAGTTCTAATCCTACCCAAATTGGATTGAATTAAGCCCATCTAAACCTCAATCATGATCAACAATCATCATGGGGTGATCAACCACCTTGAATTGGGTCAAACCAAGTCAAACCTAGCCTTTGATCAAGTCAACATTTAACCCAAATGAAACACAAACTAGCCAAAATCCATCATACGTCAAATTAATTGAAACCATTGGCCCAAACCCATCCATAGTGCTAATAATTAAACATGAAGAAACCATCAATTGAGCCAAACCAAGCCTAATTGCCCACTTGACCTAAGTTGACCTAAATTAGCTTAAAAAGCCAAATGAGTCAAATCATGATTTAATCCATGATTAAACCCATTCAAGTTCATTTCAAATCATTGTTGAGTTGACCAATCTTGACCCAGCCAAATTGAACTTGTTCCAAACCCAACCCAATTTTTGTCAAATGGGTTAAATTGATCAACTTGACCAATTGACTTTTGAATTTAAAATGAGTCAAATTCAAATTCAATCAAATTAATAAAACCAAAACATCCAAATCATCATAAATCTAACAAGCCTTGGTTTGATCTAATTTGACCAATTGGTCAACCCCAACAAACCTAACCCAAATGAACCCACTTTGACCAAATGAAGCCAAATCCTCCAAACCAACTTGATGAGACCTAGACCTAGCCAAACCCGAACCAAACATATCCAAACTCATTTCCAAATCAGCCCAAAAGCCAAGTGGACCCCCTAAGGGAATTAGCCATCAAACCATAGGATTTGAACCTTAAACCCAATGGATCAAGGCTAAAGTCAATCAGCTCATCCATGGCGCTCCTTTACACTACATGGAACCTTCCCCGACCCACCTAGTGCCTAACTCCCAGGTTGGCTAAGAACCTTTGGAGGTGAGTTGACTCACCTCCCCAAATCGAGCACCCATGGAGGAAAAAACTTTGCACGCCTTGAGGCTCCTCCCATGACTCACCCCCATCCCGTGCACCTGTTTTGATGGAGACAACTATGGCGGTGATGAGTATGGCATACACACTTTCATCCATCAATGATGACAAATTGAGGGGTATACCCCCTCAATTCAAAGTGAATTTCACACACAATATGCCCGTGTGAGTCCCTAAGCACATTTCGAACTCCATCAGAGCAAATCGAAGGATCCTCAAGGCCTCTCTGTTCGGCCATCGCCATTCCCATGAGCAAGCTGAAATAGGACACCCTTCCATCAAGAAATACTCCCTCTTCACTTCACCAAACCCAAATTCCTTTTACCCACACCCTCATCGCACCTCATCGAGCTCAATCGAATCATTTTCCAAGCTTCTAAGCAACGGGAAGTGCAACTTCGATCTAGACCGATTTCCATTGAAGAGAAGCTTGGTTGACTAAGCAACCCACTTTAAATCAAGATTGAATTTATTCAACAGGCCTTCGTCTCTACTAGACGAAGCTACCTTATCGTTGGAAGTGCCGATGATAGCCTTTGATGAGGTAATTATTTAAAACTATAGTTATAGGTGATTTTTAGTTGGTCTTTTTTTGAAGGGAATTGTCATCCCATGTAATTTTAGATATGCATCTCCTTCAAAGTGTGGGATCATTTTGATCCCAATCCGAGCTTGGATGAGATCAGATTGAATGGTGAAAGAGATGAATGGTGTCTTTTCATTGCAAAGGAGAAGGATCCGCCATCCGCTCCAGTGATTAACATATGGCTATGATCAAATCATGCTAGATCCTATTCTTAGCCTAAATTGCGATTAATCGCCATCCGATCTTAGATCTGGACCCAGAAGAACGCCTACCATACCGAGTTTGCATGTGGATGTGACAACTTAAATAACCAATCCTGTCGCACCATGTGAAAAGCGCCGCATCGAATTAGGCGAAGGGGATTAAGGTTTAATTTGGGTTCAATTAGTTTTAACTTGAAACTTCCTAAAATCATAACTAATTGTAGAAAAATTAAAAAAATACAAACTTAAGCTCATTTTGAAGATATTTTTTAGAGGAGAACCTAGAAAATTATAATTAATTTTGAATTGACTTTGGCTCAATTAAGGTTTTATCAAAAATATAATTAGCTTAATTACACCTTAATTAAGTATTCAATTAATCTCAAATTTCTTGTGGATGTTTAGGGGGCATGACCTCTGGCCCCCCTAATTTTTTGGGATTTTATTGACTGCTTAATTAGAAAAATCATTTGAGTAAGCCCTAATCACTCTCTTAATCCAATTAATTATAATTAAGGAATGAACAATAGCTTGATTAATCATTTGAACATAATTATCCTTATTAAATAGTAAGATCACTTAGGGAATGTGATTTGGGATATTTTCCTAATTTATTTCCTAAGTATTCTTTAACTTTAAAAATTTAATTAATTTATGGGTTAATGGAATGATTTGTTGATTAATTAAGTGATTAATATCTCAAATAAGGAAAATCTTCTAATTGAATGATTAAATGATTTAGGGATTGGGATTAGGGCCTTGCCCTTGATCCTTGTCCCTAAGTTAATTTCATCATTCAAATTAAAACATAACCAAAGTATTTAATCAATTCATTAAAAGCCTAATGAAATTAAAGTTAAAAATTAATTCATCCTAACCTAAATAATCCTTAATTGATTTTGGGTAGCTCCTTAGGTGTTCAATAACCCAAGGTGAGAGATAATGAAATTATGATTGTCTCACATGTGTGAGAAAATCATAAGAGTAATTAAGTGAGATCTTAAGCCTAATTAACTATTAATCATAAGCCAATTGCATTTGGCCCCTTTCATTTCTAGAGCATTGCAATTTACTTTTCATGTGATTGCATATCATAGCTTATTATTAATTAATTAACTTAAGGTGATGTAGGTAAGGGATAATTAATTCATTTAATTCATACCTTAACCTACTCAAAATATAAAATCACCTTAAATATTCCTCTTTAAACTAAATTAATTAACACATGGGGAAATGAGTTAGGATTAGCAAACCCTTCTCATATTTCTAAATCAAATCAAACTCAAATTTGAAAACATCTTTAAAGAATTTTGATTTAGATTAAATAGCTTTATTTAATTTGATTGTCCTTAGAATTAATTGGGATGAATGAAATTATATGCTTACATTCCTTTATTTCTTTCCAATCATGCTAAATATTGCTTGCCATGTGAAATCAAGCATTCATTTCTTTTAAAATTAATTAAATGAAATGTTTTCTTATATGTCAAATTGCATGTGTTGATTTAAATAAAATATGTGTGGCTATTATCACTATTAAATCAAAAGCTATTTTAAAAACTCATAAATCAAAGATTATCAATGAAGTAATGCTAGTTATAAGTATTTATAAGCTTGCATGTGATGATAGTGTAAGATGTGTAATGTGATGTTCTCTTTCCCTACTTTAACATAGATTCACATAGGATTGGTAAGTTTATAGTTCATTTGAAAAGAACATAACACTTGCTTAAATTTATTCCTATGCATTTCCATGTTAAAACTTAGGAAGAATATCATATTACACATGTAAATCATATAACCAAATTGAACATAATTTCTTGCATGACCTATTCATGTGGTTCTTTTTGTACATTCATATGTATTTAAGAAAAGTGGTGTATTAGCATATCCTGGTGAGACTTTAAGTAGCCTTAAGTAGGTCTTGTCCCTTATGCCCTAGGTGTAGAAAATAATGGCACTATACTTACTAAAACTCTTATACATATGCATGGGTTTTCTATCGTTATAGTTTCATACATCTGCATGTATCTAAGAATAGTGATATATTAGTCATCCTGGGTATGAGGCTTTAAGTAGCCCTAAGTAGGTCTTACCACCGGTGTAGAAAATAATGGCTCGACTCACTTAAAACTTTTATACATGTAAATGTGTGTCTTTAATTGATGAAAGTCCCCTTTTACATAATAAAATAGGCATTCATAATTCAATCAAAATAAAACATTTAAATTTCAAATATATTTCTTTGCATTTATCATCAAAATGTGCTAAGATTTACATTGCATGTATAGGTATGCTTAGGATTTATTCATATGCATGACATACATAGTGGAAAGAAATAAATGGATATGTGTTATGTGATAGTAATCCATTTCAATTAATCTTAAGATGCCTTTCTTATTGAATAGGGCTATTTATAGTGAATCTAAACTTAGGGTTAATTAAAATATATAATAAATCATTCACGAAAGGAAATCCATTTATTAATTCATCTTAGAAGTGACTTAAGGTAGGGATAAAAGAGAGATCCCCTCTCTTTCTTCTCTTTACAACACTTAGTTGCTAAGTGTAGGTTATATAAAACAAAAAGAAAACACTAAATAAAATCCAAACCAATTAAATCACTTAAAATTAATCAACCCCTTCATAAATTAAACCCATCACATTTAGCAAATCATAACTCTAAAGCCTAGTTAGATATCACACAAGCCTTAACACATACATTAGACTAAGTCACCATTTCTAGCTTTATGTTAGGATGGTGCATGGTTTGATGAATGTTTGGTTTTGTGATGCATTATTTTTTAGTGGATGTTGTATGTGTAGTCTGATGTTAGGCGATATTAGCTAATCATATTTTATACAGAGGGTTGTGCTTAAGGGGCGCTGTAATAAAAATATAAATGTGTTTTGTTGTGCAGGTGCTTATATCCCTAAGCATATCCCTAGTTAAGACAGGTGCGCTTGGTTACGCATGTGTGGAGTGCTAAGTCCAAATTATTCATATAATTGCTTGGGTTGTATGGCGTGTTTTAGCTAACATTTATTTTGCAGGTATAGCTAGATTTACTTTCCTTTCTCTTGATTTAATTTTGCATTAGGATTAGGATAAGTGTTATGGGGATTAAGGATGAACATTAGTTTTAAGACTATGTCTTATATATCATGTGATACTTTTGGAGCAAGCTATATCCCAATCAAGCTACATCCCAATCAAGCCAAAAGAAAGAATGAAGTAAAGTAAACCAAGATGAAGGAATGAAACATGAAGAGTGAAGAATGGAAGATGAAGAATGATGACCCCCAAAACACTTATCATTTTATAATTGTAATTTATTCATTCATTATTTTGGGATGTATAAGGTAGCTTCAGTACCACATTTCTTTTTGGGTTATCGATGTGCGATCACCTTTATTCTTTTATGATAGCTTTATAAAATTATTGATATTTTGTTTAGCTTGTGCATTAGAAATAGTATGCCTTTTCATAGTTTTTTTATGATTGGTGATTGCTATGTGGCTTGGATGCGATTAGGCTCTTAGGATAAAATAAATTTTCTATCCACTAAAACTCATAATTAAAATTTTAAAATTCATAACCTCACATAAAAGCCTAGGAATTAAATCAAGATAATAAAATTTTAGCAACCCCTTATTTGGATGATTGTATGTATACATCATGCATGTCATATTCCACTCTTGGTAATAGAGGGCTTCCATCTATGCTAGAGAATAAAGGCTTGACTGTAAGAGCCTTTGATGGAAAGACACCTCTTTCTCTTTTAATTTAGCCACAACCAAATTTTTGCATTTAGGCATACAAAATCCTATAGTGTCAAAATAAAAGTCCAAAATCAAATAAAACTTGTTAAAATTTGCATTAGATTAATTCATCACTCATGCTCTTCATGATCTAGTCTCTTAGGGAGTAAGTTTGAGGACTTAGTTTCCTCTTCTAAATAAATAACAGACTAGTTGTCTTGCAAAGCATATGACTTGCCTACATGGATTTAAAGAGGAAGTTGTTTGCCACTCACAGGTGGTAAGTTCCGGTCAGTGGTTTACTCTCTCTTATGGATGTAAACCATATACCCACTTTCTCCTTAGATTTAGGTTATGCTTTGGCCCTCGCCAAAGCTCCATAGATTTATGATCTGTGGTCATTATTTTCCTTTATGAGCTACAAGCATAAATACTCTACTCTTAGGTATTTTTACAATCTTGTATTATGGAATTATAAGTCCTAGATTTCCAATAAAATTTAAACTCAAATAAATGAATCTCCTCAATTTCAAATATATAAATCCAACCATAGGATAGTTTGGGGTGCCCACTAGGCCTCCTAGTATCATGAGTCTCTCCTACTCATCTCCTTTGGTTTCGATAAGAACTCTCCCCTTTTGATCTCTCCCACTTGATTTTCAAAAATACAACTAATCCTTTGATAGTTCTATCTTTGAATTCTTTGAAGACAACATTCGCCTACTTTAATCAAGAGTATTCTTAAGGGAATCACTTTCCTTGAGTTGTAATTACCTATGGAGGCTTGGCTCCATAAAAAACTTAACGAACCTGGTTTAAATAAACCCTGCTTTACTTTTCCATATAAAGTAGATGAAAAAAATCTTTGGTATATTCGAAGAGCCATCATGCCTTAGGAGTCCTTATTAGGTGATTAGGTCTATTATAGGATAGTGACTCCTCTCTCTCGAGATAGTATACTATTTTTAATGTTATATCTGATCACCCTAATAAGTACATCTATGGATTTGCATGGAGTCCCCTCTCTCACACACACACAAAACAAAAATAAACACCGCAGATTTTTTTGATGACTCCGCTGGAGATGGTTCCTCTCTCCATCTCTAGTAGACGATTGTTGCCTCCAAACATCGATAGTGGACTTGCATCTGTGAGCCCAAGACTATCTTTCTTTCCATTGGCACTTAGCTTAGTTTATTCTCAAGCAAAGTTAGCTAACATCCTTTAGGTTTTAGGACCTCACTTCGTGTAAGTCTTGAAACCTCTGTTGGGTTCCCAAATAGGTGAGAACATAATTTATCAAC
>JAKCPB010000791.1:0-49836 GCA_021442155.1 Cymbidium sinense | reverse complement strand
ATCCACAAATAAACCTAAAAAATAAATAAATAAAAAACCTAAACCTAAATAAAATAAAACCTAAACTAAAATATAAAATTAAACCTAAAATAAAAACCAAAAAAATAATATAAATAAAAAATAAAACTAGACTAAAATAAAATAAATAAAAACCTAAACTAAACTAAAAAATAAAATAAACCTAAAAATAAAAAAGAACTAAATAAAATAAGAACTTAACATAAAATAAACATTAATTAAACCAAAAATAAAATATAAATAAAAAATGAATAAAAAACCTAAACATAAAATGTAAACCTGCATAAAAAAAAACCTAAACCTAAAATAAAAATAAAATAAACAAAATAAAATAAACCAAAACTAAAATAAGCTAAACTCAAATAAATAAAACCTAAACCTAAACCTAAACTTAAAATAAACTAAACTTAAACCTAAACCTAAACTTAAACTAAATAATATAAAATAAACTAAAAATAAACCTAAACCTAAACTAAAAAATAAAACCTAAAAATAAACCTAAAATAAATACCTCAAACCTAAACCTAAAAAAATTAAATAAAAGCCTAAACCTAAACCTAAAAATAAAAAATAAAACCTAAACCTAAAAAAATAAAATAAAATAAAACTAAACTAAAAAATAAACATAAACTTAAACCTAAACTTTAAAAATAAATTAAAACAAAAAATACCTAAACTAAACTAAATAAACTTAAAATAAATAAACTAAACTTAGTACAAATAAAAATGAACCTAAATAAAAAAAAAATTAAAATAAAGTAATATAAATAAAAAATAAACTAAATAAACCTACACCTACTAATTCACTTAATTAAAAAAAAATTTAAATAATAAACAAATAAAAATCCTAAACCTTAAACCCTAAGTGTAAACCCTAAAAACCCTAAAACATAAACACTAAATCCTAAACCTTAAACTCTAAACCTTAAACCCTAAATAACCCCAAACCATAAAACCCTAAACCCTAAACCCTAAAACCTAAACCCAAACCCTAAACCCTAAACCCTAAACCTTGAACCTAAACACTAAGCCCTAAACCCTAAAACTCTTAACCCTAAATGCTAACCCTAAACAAACCCAAAACCCAAAGCTATCCCAAAAACCTAAACCTTAAGTCTTAAAAACCCTAAAGCCTGAAGCCTAAAAACTAAACCTTAAAGCCTAAACCCTAAACCCTAACGCTAAAACCTAAACCCTAACCCTACTAGAAGTGATGGTGGATATGATGGTGAATATGTAGGTGGTGGTTATGGAGGGAGGATCTGGAGGTGCTGATGGATCTAGTGGTGCTAATGGTTATGGGATGGTAAGGAGGTGGAGGAGCTAGATTAAAATTATAGTGGTGGCGAGGGATAGATCAGATATAATGGAGGATGTTCTCCTAAGGCGACTTCTAATGGGAATAAAATCTAAAATAAACTAAACCAAAACCTAAACTAAATAAATTAAATTAAACTAAAAATAAACCTAAACTAAAAAATAAAACCTAAAATAAAAAACTAAACCTAAAAAATATAGAACATAAACATAAACATAGACCTAAAAAATAAAAAATAAAACCTAAACCCAAAAAAAATAAAATAAAATAAACTAAACAAAAAAAGTATAAACCTACACATAAACATATAGAATAAACTAAAATGAATAACCTAAAGTAAAATGAATAAACCTAAACCTAAATAAAAATAAAAATAAACCAAAATAAAATAATGAAATAAAATAAATGAAACTAAAAAAATAAATTAAATAAATCTAAACCTACTAGATTACTTAATTTTAAAAAAAAATCCTAAACCCTAAACCTAAATCAACTAAACTTAACTAATCCTAAAACTAAACCATAAACTAACTAAACCCTAAACCTTTAAACTCTAAACTCATAAAAACCAAACCCTAAAACTTAAATTAAACTTTAAACCCTAAACTCCTAACCTAAACCCTAAACCTTAAACCTAAACCTTAAACCCGAACTTAAACCTAAAACAACCTAATAAAACCTAAACCTAAAGGTTTTAAACTAAACCCTAAACCCTAAAACCCACCTAAACCCTAACTCAATGCTAAAACCCTAAATTTTGAAACCCTAAAACCTAAACCATAAACCTTAAACCCTAAACACCTAAAAACCTAAAATCTAAACCTAAACAAAATAAAAACTAAAAATAAAATAAATAAAAAAACTAAACCTAAATATAACAATAAAATAAAATAAAATAAAACCTAAATAAAACCTAATCCTAAACCTAAAAATAAAATAACATAAAAAAGTAAAAATAAAGTAAAATATGATAAATAAAAACTTTATCCTAAGTAAATAATAAAATAAACATAAGAATAAAAAACTAAATAAAATAAATAATAAATGTAAAATAAAAATATAATAAACCTAAAATAAATTATAATTAAAACCTAAACCTAAAAAATAAACCTAAAATAAATGAAAAATAAAACATAAACCAAAATAAAAAAACCTAAACCTAAAATAAAACTAAAATAAACAAAATAAAATAAACCTAAACCTAATTTAAAATAAACTAAAGTAAAATAAATAAAACATAAACCTAAACTTAAAAAAAACTAAACCTAACCCTAAACCTAGACTAAATAAAATAAAATAAACTAAAATTAAACCTAAACCTAAATAAAAAAATAAAGCCTAAAAATAAACATAAAATAAAAACCTAAAATCTAAACCTAAAAAAATATAATAAAAACCTAAACCTAAACTGAAAAATAAAAAAATAATACATAAACCTAAATAATGAAAATAACTCAACTAAAAAATAAACTTAAACCTAAACTTAAACCTAAAAGATAAACTAAAATAAAAAATCAAAATAAAATAAATAAACATATAATAAATAAGCTAAACTAAATATAAATAAAAAATAAACCTAAATAAAACTAGAAAATAAAGTAAACTAAAAAAATTTAAAAATAAACTAAATATACTAAATAAACCTAAACCTACTAGTTTACTTAATTATTTTTTTGAAAAAAAACCTTAAACCCAAAATCCCAAACCCTAAACCCTAAACCATAAACCCTAAATCTACAACTCTAACCCCTAAACCCTAAACCCCAAAAAACACTAAACCCTAAACCTTAACTTTAAACATTAAACTCTAAAAGCATAAATGCTAAAACCATAAACCCTAAACCCTAAATCTTAAATCTTAAACCCTAAACCCTATCCTTAAACCCTAAACCCCAAACCTTTAACCTAATCCTAAAGTAACTAAATAAATTATAAAATAATCCTAAGCCCAAATCCTAAAAGACTTAAACCTAAACCAAAACCCTAAGAATGGGCAAAACCTTGATGATGGGAACATGATCGTCAACCAGGATTAGTCTAGATCAGGCAGCGGAGGTGAAGGCGGAGGTGGTGGTTATCGCAGTGGTGGTGGGGTATATGGACATTCTAGTGAATATGGAGGTGGTGGTCAAAGCAATGGTGGTTTCGGATGGAGGAGCTGAGGTTACCACCATCCTTGTGACGGGGGGAGAGATCGGGGATATGATAGTGTATCCCGCTACTCGAGAGGCCGAGGTGGTTTTGATGGGAACTTGACAAATTGAAGAACGTCCAATCCAAAATGTTGCTTATGGAATTGTGTCTTTACAATAGAGATGGTTCTAGTTATAGGGTTTTGATTTGCAATATGTGTGCTCATTTTGAACTTTGTTGTTGCTTGTGTAGAAAACATGGTGTGTTACTTGGTTGATGAATTTGAAACGAAGAAATGTTGAATATGAATTTATTATCTATTAACAAAAAAAACCAAAAACCCTTAAACCTAAACTCAAACTTGAACCCTAAACCAAAACCTAAACTAAACCCTAAACCCTAAACCCTAAACCCTAAAAAACCCTAAACCTAAACCCCAAACTCTAAATCCTAAAACCCCAAACCCTAAACCCTTAAACATAAACCTTGAACCCTAAACTAAACACTAAACCCTAAAAAACCATAAACCATAAACCATAAATCTAAACCCTAAACCTAAACCTAAAACCTAAAAAAGACTAAATTAAACTAAATAAAACCTAAAATAAAAAAAATAAAAAACCTAAACATAAATAAAATAAAATCTAAAATAAAACCTAAAACTAAACAAACCAAAAGCTAAACCTAAAACTAAAAATAAAATAAAATAAAAATTAAAAGCTAAACTATAATAAAATAAATAAAATAGTAAACTTAACTAAAAAAACAAAATAAACCAAAATAAAATAAAAACTAAACATAAAATAAAAATAAACATAAACATAAAATAAAATAAAATAAAAACTAAATAAAAGTCTAAACCTAAAAATAAAAAATAAAATAAATTTAAACCCTAAACTAAAGAAAACTAAACCTCATATAAACAAAATAATATATAAACCTAAACCTAAACTAAAACAAATAAACCTAAACATAAACCTAAAATAAACTAAACATAAACACTAAATAAAATAAAATAAAATAAACTAAAAATAAAACTAAACCTAAACTAAAAAAATAAAACCTAAAAGTAAACTGAATAAAAAACATAAACCTAAACCTTAAAATAAACATAAACCAAACCTAAACCTAAAATAAACTAATAATAAACCTAAACTAGTTTACTTATTTAAAACCTAAACCTAAACCTAAACCCTAAACCCTAAAACTCAAAAGCTAAGCCTAAACCATAAACCCAAAACTAACCCTAAACCCTAACTAAACCCTAAACCCCAAAACCCAAAACCCTAAACCCTAATCCTTAAAGCTTAAACACTAAACCCTAAACCCTAAACCCAAACCTAACCCTAAACACTAAAGCTAAACTAAAAACCTAAACCCTAAACCAAAACACTAAACCTTAAACCTAAACCCTAACTTAAAACCTAAAACCTAAACCTAAACTAAATAAAATAAAAAAATAAACCTTAAAATAAATAAAAAATTTAAATAAAATAAAAACCTAAACTAAAACCTAAACTTGAACCTAAAAATTAAATAAAATTAAAAATAAAAATAAACTAAAATAAGATAAATAAAAAAATAAACTAAACTAAAAATAAATTAAACCCAAGAATTAAAATATCTAAATAAAATAAAACTAAATGTAAATAAAAAAAATAAAATAAACCTATAAAAAAAATAAAAAAAACTAAATAAAACCAAACCTAAAAAAATAAACCTAAAATAAATAAAAATAAAACTAAACCCTAAACTAATAAATTAAACAAAATAAAATAAAATAAATAAAATAAAATAATCCAAAATAAACTAAAATAAATAACACCTAAACCTAAACTTAAGATAAACTAAACTAACATAAACCTAAACTAAATAAAATAAAATAAACTAAAATAAACCTAAACCTAAACCTAAAATAAAATAAAAAACCTAACCTAAACTAAACCAAAAAAATAAAAAAATAAAAAAAAACCCAATCAAATAAACTAAATAAAAAATAAACTCAACTAAAGTAAACCTAAACCTAAGCTAAAATAAAACCTAAAATAAACAAAATAAAAACCTAAAACCAAACCTAAAAAAATAAAAAAACTAAACCTAAATCTAAATAAAAAAATAAAAAACCTAAACCTAAAAAAAAACTAACTAAAAAAAATAAACCTAAACATAAACCTAAACCTAAAAAATAAATTAAAAAATAAAAAAAATTAAAATAAATAAACCTAAAATAAAATAACTAAACTAAAAAAAAAAAAAAAAATAAATAAATAAATAATAAATAAACCTATTGTTTACTTAATTTAAAAAAAAAATAAATAAAAAACTAACCCCTATACCAACAAAACTAAACACAATAAACCCTAAACTAACCCTAAACTAAACTAAACACTAAACCCTAAAGCATAACCTAACCCCAAAACCCTAAAAAATATAAACTAAAACCCTAAACCCTAAACCATAAACCCTAAACTAACCCTAAACCCTAACCCTAAACCCTAAACCCTAAACCCCAAACTAAAAACACCAAACCCTAAACCTAAACTTAATGTAACTAAATAAATAAAAAAAAACCTAAACCCTAAACAATAAACTAAAACCTCTAAACCCTAAGAATGAGCATAACCTTGGTGGCGTGAACATCACCAACCACGCCCCTAGATATGGTGGTGGAGGTGAAGGAGGAGGTTGATTACTGGATGGGATCTGAGGAGGTGGATATGGAGGTGGTGGCATTGGTGGTTGGAGGCGTGAGGAGGACAGAGGTTAAAGTCATGGTGGTGGTGAGGGAGATCAAGATATGATGGTGGATCCAACTACTTAGAGGCGTCTGATTGGAACTGAGAAATTAAAGAATGGTCGATCCGACTGCTGTTTATAAATGTGTCTTTACATTAGAGATGGTTCTCTATTTAGGTATTTGATCTGCTCTATGCGTGCTCATTTTTTATGTATGTCATCGCTTGTATCTTAGAAAACTTGGTCTGCTACTTGGTTGATGAAATTGAAAAGAAGAAATGTTGAATATGAATTTCTTCTCTATTAAAAAAAAACTTAATCCCTAAATCCTAAACCTTAAATGAAAACCTAAACCAGAAACCTTAAACCATAAAAACCATAAAAACACTAAAACACTAAACCCTAAACCCTAAACTAACCTAAACCCTAAACTAACCTAAACCCTAAACTCTAAATCCTAAAGCCCTAAATCATAAACTAAAAACCCTAAACCCTAAAATAATACCCAAACATAAAAGAAAAATAAAAAAACCTAAAATAAAATAAAATAAAAACTAGATAAAAACCTAAACCTAAAAAATAAATCAAAAATTAAAATCTAAAAATAATAGAAAATAAAACCTAAAACTAAAATAAGCAAAATAAAATAAACCTAAACTTAAGCTAAAAAAATTAAACTAAAATAAATAAAACAAAAACATAAACCTAAAATAAACTAAACCTAATCCTAAACCTAAACTAAATAAAATAAAATAAACATAAACTTAAACTAAAAAATAAAACCTAAAATAAAAAAAAACTAAAACCTAAACTTAAAAAAATTGAAAACCTAAACCTAAATATAGATCTAAAAAAAAACCTAAACTTAAAAAAAATAAAATAAAACTAAACTAAAAAAAAAAATAAACCACATAAACCTATAAATAAAGATGAATAACCTAAACTAAAATAAATAAACCTAAACCTAAATAAAAATAAAAATAAACCAAAATAAAATAATAAAATAAAATAAATGAAACTAAAATTAAATAAATTAAATAAATCTAAACCTACTAGCTTACTTAATTTAAAAAAAAACCCTAAACCCTAAACACAAAACCCTAAACTCTAAATCCTAAACCCTAAACCCTAAAACTGACCCTAAAAACTAAACCATAAAACCACAATCCTAAACTATCTACCCTACACCTTAAACCCTAAACCCCTAAACCCTAAAAACCCCAAAACCCTAAACCCAAAACCCAAAACCCAAAACCCTAAACCCTATACCCTAAACTCTAAAACCATAAACCCTAAACTCTAAATTAACCCTAAACCCTAAACCTAAAAAAACCTAAAACCCAAAAAAGCCTAAACACCAACCTTAAACCCTAAACTAACAAACCTAAACCCAAAACCCTAAACCCTAAATCAAAACTAAAAAATCCTAAACCCTAAACCTAAAAACCTCTTAAATAAACCTAAACTCTAAATACCTAAACCCTAAAGCCTAAATACTAAACCTAAACCCTAAATCCCAATACCTAACCTTAAATCCTGAATGCTAAAACCATAAATTTTGAACCCCTAAAACCTAAACCATAAACCTTAAACCCTAAACCCCTAAAAACCTAAAAACCTAAACCTAAACTAAATAAAAACTAAAAAATAAAATAAATAAAAAAACAAAACCTAAATATAATAATAAAATAAAATAAAATAAAAACCTAAATAAAAACCTAGTCCTAAAACTAAAAATAAAATAACTTAAAAAAGTATAAATAAAGTAAAATATAATAAATAAAAACTTTATCCTAATTAAATAATAAAATAAACATAAGAATAAAAAACTAAATAAAATAAATAATAAATGTAAAATAAAAATATAATAAACCTAAAATAAATTATAATTAAAACCTAAACCTAAAAAATAAACCTAAAAATAAATGAAAAATAAAACATAAACCGAAATAAAAAAAACAAAATAAAATAAACCTATACCTAATTTAAAATAAACTAAAGTAAAATAAATAAAACTTAAACCTAAACTTAAAAAAACTAAACCTAACCCTAAACCTAGACTAAATAAAATAAAATAAACTAAAATTAAACCTAAACCTAAATAAAAAATAAAGCCTAAAATAAACATAAAATAAAAAAAAACCTAAAATCTAAACCTAAAAATATAATAAAACCTAAACCTAAACCTAAAAAAATAAAAAATAATAATAAAACCTAAAATAAAATAACTCAACTAAAATAAACTTAAACTAAACCTAAACCTAAAAGATAAACTAAAATAAAAATCAAAATAAAATAAATAAACATAAAATAAATAAGCTAAACTAAATAAAAATAAAAAATAAACCTAAATAAAACTAGAAAATAAAGTAAACTAAAAAAAATTAAAAATAAACTTAATATACTAGATAAACCTAAACCTATTGGTTTACTTAATTATTTTTTAAAAAAAATCCTTAAACCCAAAATCCCAATCCTTAAACCCTAAATCCCTAAACCCTAAACCCTGAAAAACACTAAACCCTAAACCTTAACTCTAAACATTAAACCGTAAAAGCATAAATGCTAAAACCCAAATCCTAAACCCTAAACCTTAAATCTTAATCCCTAGACCCTATCCCTAAACCCTAAACCTTAAATCCTAAACTCCAAACCTTTAACCTAATCCTAAAGTAACTAAATAAATTATAAAATAATCCTAAGCCCAAATCCTAAAAAAACTTAAACCTAAACCAAAACCCTAAGAATGGGCGAACCTTGATGATGAACATGATCACCAACTATTCTAGATCAAAGAAAGGGTGAGGTATTATCAAATGGTGGTTGGGGATATGGACGTTCTAGTGAATATGGAGGTGGTGGTCAGAGCAATGGTGGTTTTGGTGGCGGGAGGAGTGACGGAGGTTACAACCATGGTTGTGACGGGGGGAGAGATTGGGGATATGATGGTGGATCCCGCTACTCGAGAGGCCGAGGTGGTTTTGATGGGAACTGGACAAATTGAAGAACGTCCAATCTGAAATGCTGCTTATGGAACTGTGTCTTTATAGTAGAGATGGTTCTAGTTACCTAGGGTTTTGGATTTGCAATATGTGTGCTCATTTTTGAACTTTGTTGTTGCTTGTGTGAGAAAATATGGTTACTTGGTTGATGAATTTGAAATGAAGAAATGTTGAATATGAATTTATTATCTATTAACAAAACCAAAACCCTTAAACCTAAACTAAAACTTGAACCTAAACCAAAAAAACCTAAACAAGAAACCCTAAACCCTAAACCCTAAAACCCTAAACCTAAACCCCAAACCCTAAATCCTAAAACCCCAAAACCTAAACCCTAAACATAAACCTAACCCTAAACCCTAAACAATAAAACCCCAAACCATAAACCATAAACCATAAACCCTAAACCCTAAACCTAAACCCTAAACCCTAAAATCTAAAAAAGACTAAATGCAAACTAAATAAAACCTAAAAAAATAAAAAAATAAAAAAAAACCTAAACATAAATAAAATAAAAATACAATAAAATAAAACCTAAACTAAAATATAAACCTAAACCTAAACCTAAACTAAAAATAAAATAAAATTAAAGCTAAAATAATAAAATAAATAAAACCTAAACTAAACTAAATAAAATAAAATAATCCTAATAAAATAAAACTAAACATAAAATAAAATAAACATAAACATAAAATAATAAAATAAAATAAAAACTAAATAAAACCTAAACCTAAAAAAATAAACTTAAAAAAAACCTAAAAATAAAAAAAAAATAAAATAAATCTAAACCCTAAACTAAAAAAAAACTAAACCTCATATAAACAAAATATAAACCTAAACCAAAATTAAAACAAATAAAACCTAAACATAAACCTAAAAATAAAATAAACATAAACACTAAACAAAATAAAATAAAATAAAAATAAAAAATAAAACTAAACCTAAACTAAAAATAATAAACTAAATAAAACATAAACCAAAAACCTAAAAAATAAAATATAAACCAAAACTAAACCTAAAAAATAAATAATAATAAACCTAAACTAAGGTTTACTAATTTAAAAAAAACCCTAAACCCTAAACCCTAAACCAACCCTAAACCCTAAACTAAACCCTAGCCCTAAACCCTAAACCCTAAGCTAACCCTAACCTAAAACCCTAAACCTAAACACTAAACCTTAAAAACCTAATCCTTAAAGCTTAAACAATAAACCCTAAACCCTAAACCCTAAACCCTAACCCTAAACACTAAAGCTAAAACTCAAAACACTAAATCCTAAACTCTGAAACACTAAACCTTAAACCCAAAATGCTAACTCTAAAACCTTAAAACCTAAACCTAAACTAAATAAAATAAAAAATAAACCTAACCTAAATAAAAAAATTTAAATAAATAAAAAACCTAAACTAAAACCTAAACCTAAACCTAAAATAAATAAATAAAATAATATTAAAAAATAAACTAAAATAAGATAAATAAAACTTAAACTAAACTAGAAAATAAAATAAACCCAAGAATTAAAATATCTAAATAAAATAAAACTAAATTTAAAATAAAATAAAATAAACCTATAATAAAATAAAATAAAAAACTAAATAAAACCAAAACCTAAAAAAATAAACCTAAAAATAAATAAAAAATAAAACCTAAACCCTAAACTAAATAAAAGTAAAATAAATAAAATAAAATAATCCTAAAATAAACTAAAATAAATAACACCTAAACCTAAACTTAAGATAAATTAAACCTGAACATAAACCTAAACTAACTAAAATAAAATAAACTAAAATAAACTTAAACCTAAACCTAAAAAATAAAATAAAAACCTTAACCTAAACCTAAACCAAAAATAAAAAAAAATAAACCAAATCAAATAAACTAAAATAAAATAACTAAAGTAAACCTAAACCTGCTAAAAAATAAAACCTAAAAATAAACCTAAAATAAAACCTAAAACCTAATCCTAAAAAAAAATAAATAAAACTAAACCTAAACCTAAAATAAAAATAAATAAAACCTAAACCTAAAAAAAAACTAAAAAATAAACCTAAACATAAACCTAAACCTAAAAAATAAACTAAAATAAAAAACATAAATTAAAATAAATAAACCTAAAATAAAAAAACTAAACTAAAAAAATAAAAAAATAAACCTAAATAAAAAATAAAATAAATAAATCAAATAAACCTAAACCTATTGGTTTACTTAATTTAAAAAAAAAAGCCTAAACAACAAAACTAACCTAACCCCTATACCAACAAAACTAAACCTACAATCTTAAACCCTAAACTCTAAACTCTAAACCCATTCCTAAACTCTAAACCTACTAACCATAAAGCCTAGACCCTAACCTTAACCCTAAACCTTAAACCATAAAATCATAAACTTTAAAACCCTAAACCCTAAACCATAAACCCTAAATGCCAAACCCTAAACCCTAACCCTAAACCCTAAACCCTAAACCCTGAAATCTAAACCCTAAACCCTAAACACCAAATCCTAAACCTAAACTTAATGTAACTAAATAAATAAAAAAATAAACTTAAACCCTAAAACCTAATAAATTTAAACCTAAAGATAAACCCTAAGAATGCAAATCTTGAAAGAAACATCACCAACCGTGTAGATGGGGAGGCAAAAAAAGGAGGCGATTATCACAGTGGTGGTGGGATCCGAGGTGGTGGATATGGAGGTGGTGGAGCAAGGTTATGGAGGCGGAGGAGGAGTTACAGCCATGGTGGTGGTGGAGGGAGAGATCGAGGATATGATGGTGGATCCCACTACCAAGAGAGGATGGTTCTAATGGAACGGAGAAATTGAAGAATGGTCGATCCGATCTGCTGCTTACGAAATTGTGTCTTTACAGTTGAGATGGTTCTAGTTATTTAGGGTTTTTGATTTGCTCTATGTGTGCTCATTTTTTATCTATGTTGTCTCTTGTGTCTTAGAGAACTTGGTGTGTTACTTGGTTGATGAAAATAAGAAGAAGAAATATTGAATATGAATTTATTCTCTATTAAAAAAACTAAAAACCCTAAACTAAAATCTGAACCCTAAACCTTAAACCTAAACCTTAATCCCTAAACTCTAAACCCTAAACCCTAAGCCCTGAAAATAAAAAAATAAAAAAATAAAAAAAATAAAAAAAAAACTCAAACCCTAAATGCTAAACCCTAAAACTAACCCTAAACCCTAAACCATAAACCCTAACTACAAACCCTAAATCCTAAACCCTAAACCCTAAAAAGAAACTAATAAAACACAAAACTAAACTAACTAAAACTAAAACTAATATATAATAAACTAAAACTAATAAACTAATAATAAACAAAAAAACTATTAATAAACAAAAATAAAAACTACTAAAATTAACTAAACTAAACTAACTAAATAATAAGTAACAAACTAATAAACTAATAATAAAAATTACTAACAAAACTAATAAACAAACTAATAACTAAATTAAACATAAATAAAAGAACCCGACAAATAAACTAACTAAAAATAAACTAAGCTAATAAAACTAATAAAAACTAAAACTAAACCTAAACTAATAACCAAAATTAAACTAATAAATTAACTAAACTAAACCCTAATAAATAAATAACTAAATAACTAAGTAATAACTAAACCCTAAACATAACTAATTTAATAAATAACCAACTAATATAAAAATTAAACAATAATTAAATTAAGTAAACTAA
The DNA here is from genome assembly GCA_021442155.1 of Cymbidium sinense. Taxonomy (NCBI): domain Eukaryota; kingdom Viridiplantae; phylum Streptophyta; class Magnoliopsida; order Asparagales; family Orchidaceae; genus Cymbidium; species Cymbidium sinense. The sequence goes on along the minus strand of JAKCPB010000791.1, from coordinate 36,924 downwards.
AACTAATAAACTAAGTAAATAACTAATAAATAACTAATAATAATAACTAACATAACTAAACTAAACTTATAAACTTAAGCTAATTAATCCAATAATAAACTAACTAAATAATAATAACTAAAACCAATAAAAATAAAAAAAACTAATAACTAAAATTAAATAACTAATAATAACTAACACTAAACTAATAAACTAATAATAAACTAAACTAAATAAAACTAATAACTAAACTAATAATAATAATAATAATAAAACTAAATAATAAATAAATCCTAAATAAATAAACTAAACTTAATAATAACAACAAACATAATAACAAACTAATAATAATAAACTAATAAAACTTATTAAACTAATAAACTAATAAATATAATAATAAAAAATAAACTAAACTAAAAAAATCAATAATAACTTAAAAAACACTAACTAATAATAAAACTTAATAACATAAAAAAACTAAATAAAAAACTAAACTAATAAAAATAATAAACTAAATAATAAATAACTAAAACTAAACTAAATTAAACACTAAACTAACTAAACTAATGAATAATAATAAACTAAATAAAAACTAAATAATAAAACTAATACTAACTAACTAATAATAACTAAACTAATTAAATAAATACCTAATAACTAAATTAACTAAAACTAATAATAATAATAATAATAATAATAATAATAATAATAATAATAATAAAATTAAATAAACTAAACACCCAAAAACCTAAATTAATAAAACTAATAATAATAAAACTAATAATAAAAACTAAACTGAAGTAAAATACTAATAACTAAACTAATAAAACTAATAATAATAACTAAACAACAACTAAAAAAACTAATATACTAATAATAAAACTAAACTAAAACTAACCAATAACTAACTAATAAAACTTGATAAAATAATAAATAATAAACTAAAAACCTAATAATAACAAATAAAAAACTAAATATAACTAATAAATAACTTATAACCTAAAACTAGTAACTAATATAAACTAATAAACTAAAAAAATATAAACAAACTAATAAACTAAACTAATAATAATAAAACTAATGAACTAACAAACTAAATGAAATAAGAATAATAAACAATAATAATAAAACTAACTAATAAACTAACTAATAAATAATAAAATAACTAAACCCTAAACCCTAACTAAATAAATAAATTAAATAATAATAATAAAATTGTTAATAATAAACATAAACTAATAATAATAATAATAAACTAAAGAAAAAAACTAAACTAAAATAAAACTAATAATAAACCAACTAACTAAACTAATAATAATAATAAATAATAAATAACTATTAAAAATGGAAACCATAAACTAAACTAAAAAACAATAATAATAAACTAATAAACCTAAACCCATAACTAAACTAATAAAACTAATAAACTAAACAATAATAAATAAATAACAAAATAAACTAATAAAACTAAACCACTAACTAAAAGTAATTACAAACTAAATAATAATAAAACCATATACTAATAATAATAAACTAATAATAACTAAACTAAAACAATAACTAATAAATAAACAAAGATAAACTAAACCCCAATAAATAAATAAACTAAATAAACTAATAAACAAAACTAACCCCTCCAAACTAAACTAAAATATAATATTAACTAAAACTAAAACTAATAAAATTAAACTAATAACTTAACTAAAACTAAACTAAATAAACTTAATATAAAACTAATAATAAACTAATAATAACCTAAAAGTAATAAAAGCTAATAATAATTAATAAACACTAAACCTAAAACCTAAACCCTAAAACTAAAATAAACCTTATTATTGGGCAATTTTGAGATCTCTCATGTTCTTAGTGAGTTTTGAGCTTTTTCTCTCTTGGATTCCCTATTAATTATCAGCCTTAGGCCAATCTCAACCTGTTCTTATCACGGCGCTGTGACTCATAATGCCAGCTTCTTCAAATCCATGGGGTAAATCCCATGTGCCGATGGATTCCACTAGGGTATCAGATTTTTGGATAATCCAACCACTAAATTACCGGTTATTACAAAATCTTTCAAAGAGGCTTTAGCTGGTAAAAATTCCTCCACCGATCCTCCTTTGAATTTGCTTCATATGTCTTTTAGAGGTACTCCAACAATTATGATTTTAGATGAGGATATTGAATGACTAGCTGATCTTTTTTTTATTGGAAAGTTTTCAATTGAATGGCCAAAGATGGATAATATTTGTTCTTTTTTTCATAGCTTAAATTTATTTGGTTCTCTTTCTATTAGGCTGATTGATGCAAGGCATGTTTTAATTAAACTTTCTAATGTCCTTGATTATAGGAGAATTTTTTCTAGGCATTCTTGCTATATTTTTATTTATAAAATGTGTATTCTAAAATGGACACCTATATTTGATGTTAATGAAGAGTCTCCCATTGTTCCCATTTGGATTTCTATACCTAACTTGCAGATTCATCTATTTAATTATTAGATTTTTTATGCTATTGGTTTAATTTTTGGTCGACCTTTGCAAGTTGATCAAGCAATAACTACCTCATCTAGACTGTATGTTGCTAGAGCTCTTGTAGAGATTGAAATTACTAAAAAATATCTGAAAGAAATTTGGTTGGGTTTGAAGAAATGTGGTTATTTTCAAAAAGTTATTAGTGAAAACATTCCCATTTTTTTTAATCATTGTAAGATTCATGGGCATAAAATTTCTGAATGCTTTATTACTCATCCCTCACTTAAGAAGAAAATCACCAGTAAGTATTTAATTGTTGAAAAAATTGATGATTATCTCAAGTTGGATAAAGGAAAATCTAGTTTTCATAATTTTGATGTTTTCCAAAACCAGATTTCTAAATCTTTTGAAAAAGTTTTACCTATTAATGATTTGTCTGATACGAAAGGTAATTTTGATGTCTTTGGAAAATTTTTAACTAATAATCATGCTTTAAGTGTTTTTTTATGATTCTCTTAAAGGGAAGACTTTAGAGGCTATAGTTAACAATTCTAATGGTTTGGATGTTGCACATAAGTCCTTTCGTGATGATGGTCTGAATATTATTGATGCTGACACCCTTTCTTTCAATCAGTTGGATGTTGTTTCTTCTCTTATGTTTGCTTTAGATCTTGGGAAAGAGACTATTTCATTACTTTGATTGAGAATGGTGGTGAAAAGAATGTTCTTATTTCTAATATTTTAACTTCATTACAATCTTGTTAATATTGGTGATCCTTCTTTTAAAAAATAAAATTTAGATACCTGTGGTAATTTTCTCATTTTGAATAGTTATGTTTCAATTTAAAATGATGATTTTTTGATGGCTAGCAATTATGTTTAGAATTTTGGTAATATGCTATGTGTTTCTATGGGATTTGAATCTTATCTTAATCCCTTACATGAAGATTGTATTGAAAATATGGATTATGCTTCTCTTAATTCTTTTATGAGTGAAGACAGGGAGGGGACTCTTAAGATTGTGTTGGAAAGTGAAAATCTTGATAATTCTCTTATTAATAAAGATATTCTTGCTCCTTTCACTTCTGATTCTAAAATGCATACTATTTCTGATTTTCCTTTGTCTATTATGGATGATTAATGCTCTTCTTTGAAATTGATAACTTCTCTTGATCCCTATGCCTTTTATAATAAATTAATTTTGAAAAGAGATTTTTTTGGAGAAAGGACATGGTTATAAAACTATTTAAAAGAAGAAAAGAAAAAAAAAGTGTTGATTTATGCCCTCCTCACTCAGGGTTACTCATTCCAAAGCATCCTAGAAATAATCTCTTATCCTTAGGAAGTTTTTTTGCATCATGGCTGGTTTTTTCTCTATTGGTAGTTTTTGCTATATTTTCTTGCTGTGAGTATTGGCTTCTTGGCTAATTTTCCACCTTCTAGCTTGGTATTTTGGCTTCTATTTGTTGGGGTTTTGTGCCCTTTAGTTGGTTTTGTGGTGGTTTTATCTATTTGCCTTTCTTTGGTTGGTGCTTTTGCTCTCTTTGTTGGTGGTAGGTTAGGCTTTTTTTGTTGGCATGGTTTGTCCATTGTTGTTTCTCTAGTTGTTTATTTTAGCTTTTTCTGGCCTTCTTTTTTTTTTTTCTATTTGTTGGTTTGGTTCTCTTGCTCTTTCCTGGGCTACTTTTCTTAGGTGCTCTATTGTGTGGCTACCCTATTGGCTATTTTCTTTCCTTTAGTTGGTCCCTTATGGTTTTGGATTGTGTCTCATGCTTGGCACCTTGGTGGTTTTGGATTGTCGTCTGTTGGCTTTGTCTTTGAGGGCTCTTTTCTTTTTTTTTTGGGTGAGCTTTTTTTTCTCTCTTTTAAGAGGTGTTCATAATTTGTTGGGATTTCATTAATTTTATTTATTGCTCCTCTCTCTTTCTATTTCTTTTCTTTTTCTTTAATGGCTATTATGATAGGTTTGTGTTTTTCTTTGGGATGGCTATAATGATATGATGGATTTTTTCATTGATATTTTGTGGTGACATTTCCTATTTGTAACACTTCTTTGAAGTCGATACACTTAGGATTTGATGCTCTTTATTGATTATCCTTCTTCCCTCATATCTGAGCCTGAGTTTTTTTCTCTTTATGTTTTCTGATCTCCTTATGGCTGAGATTTCTTGCAGGTTGTAGGTTCTCTTTTCAGTTGGTCTCTTCTTCTTCTTGGAGGGAGCTAGAGTCTTATTGATGGTCTATTTTTTCTTAGATGGTTGGAGTTGTCTTCAATTGTAGGTTGAAAGTTTCCTTTTCTTATTGATCTTCATCTCTTCAGAGGTTCTTTTGGAACTTTGTGGATTCTTTCGCTTTGCTATCTTTTGCTTGGGTTTTTAGTTTTGCCTTTATTTTTTTTCTTTATTGCTTTACCTTTGCTGATCCCAAGTCTGGATGTCAAAAGTGGAGGGTTGTTATAGGTAGTCGACAGCCAACGTAAAACTTGTCGAAATAATCATGACATGAATCCTTTAAATAATTGTGTTAATGTTAGGCTCCCTTGGAAGTGATGCATTGTATGGCTTGAATACTGAAAAAATGTACAAGGGTCTACGACCGAGTGTAGTGTTAAATAAGCAAGGGTTCCCACTTTATGGACGAATGCCGGTAAAGAAGTTAGTCCATGAAATTAGAATTAGGTTAGGAACTTGGAATATAGACACTCTTACAAGTAAATTAATGGAATTAATAGATATTATGGTTCATGGAAAGTTAAATATCTAGAAATGGTGTTGGGAGAAGACCGAGGAAATTTGATAGTTTAGGTTTTAATCTTTGGTATTCAGATAGAAGTCGAACTAGAAATGGTGTAGGTGTGATTATAGATAAAAGTTTAGAAGAGAATGTTATAAATATTAATAGATGTGGAGATAAAATTATAGCATTAAAGATTATTGTTGATACTAAGATTATCAATGTTATAAGTGTTTATGCTCCTCAAGTAGGTTTGATGTATGCTCAAAAAGAAAATTTTAGAATGAATTAGAGGATTAATATAAGATACCTCTTGAAGAAAAAGTATTTATTGGAGAATATTTAAATGGACATGTTGGTAGAGTGGTAGAAGATTTTAAAAGTATTCATGGTGGTTATGGATTTAGAGTGACTGAAGAAGGTAGGACTACATTAGATTTTTCTTTAGCTTATGATTTTGTAGTTGCTAATACTTTATTTAAGAAAAAAAGATGAAAATATTATTACTTATAAAAATGGTTCTAGTAAAACTCAGATTGATTATTCTCTAATAAGAAAAATAGATCCTTTAGATTGTAAAGATTGTAAGGTCATTCAAAGTGAAAGTTAAGTACTCAACATCGATTGTTAGTTTTAGATTTTAAGTTGAAAGATTGTAAGAAAATAAATAAATCAAATTATTGTCCAAGGATTAGATGGGATACTTAAAGAACATAAATAAAAATATTTTTAAGAGCAAGCTACAAGAGCTTAGAATTTGGGATGTTCATAAGGAAGTTAATGTTATGTGGGAAAACATAGCAAGTGAAATTAAGCAATTTGCTAAAAATGTTCTTGGAGAATCAAAAGGAAAAACTTCTTTTAATAAAAATAGTTGGTGGTGGAGTCAAAGTGTGCTAGAAAAGATAAGAAATAAGAAGCATTGTTATAAAGCTTGGTTTAGATGTAAAAACTTGTAGAATTGGGAAAGATATAAAGTGACCTATAGAGATTATAAGAAAGCAATATATGATGCAAATAATTTAGCATTTAGTGTTATATACAATAGATTTGATACCGAAAAAGTGAAAGATGTATGTATAAGTTAGCCAACCAAAGAGATAGGAGAAGTAAAGACCTAGTTCAAGTGAGGTGTATTAAGGATAAAAATAATAAAGTGCCTTCTTAAGAAAAGGATATTGAAAATAGGTGGATGAGATATTTTGATAAACGTTTCAATGAAGGATCTAAAAATACGATTGATTTTAGCAACCTTAATACCCTAAAAAAAATAAAGAATTGCATTTTTATCATCGTATTAGTAAATCTAAAGTTAGAGAAGCTTTAAAGAAAATGATATGTGGAAAAATAGTAGATCGATGATATTCCAATAGAAGTGTGGAAATGTTTAGGAGATCAAGGAATTTCTTGGCTTATAAATATTTTTAATGTTATTTTAATTACTAAAAAGATGATAGATGAGTGGAGAAAGAGTTTGTTAGTTCCTATATTTAAGAATAAAGGTGATGAACAAGAGTCTGCAAATTATAAAGGAATTAAGTTAATGTGTCATACATTAAAAAATTAGTAAGAGTATGCATGTGAAACAAAGTTTCTCACAATTAGTTTGGTTACATGCTAGGTAGATCCACTATGGATGTTGTACATTTGCTAAGAGGTCGATGGAGAAGTATAGAGAAAGTAAGGAGGATCTACATTTGATATTTATTAATTTAAAGAAAGCTTATGATAAAGTTTCAAGAGATGTTCTTTGGAGAGTTCTAGAATAGAAAAGAGTTAATATTGGTCATATTCAAGTCATTAAGGATATGTATACTAGAGCTATTACTTGTGTCCAAACACAAGGAGGATTTATAAAATATTTTCCTATTTCAGTTGGATTACATTTAGGATCAGCTTTAAGCCCTTACCTTTTTTCTTTAGTTATGGATGTTCTTACTAGGCATTTATAGGAAGATGTACCTTGGTGTATGCTTTTTGCTGATGACATTCTTATGGTTTATAAGACTAGAGAGGGAGTCCTAGAGAAACTTGAATTATGGAAGTCAACATTAGAGTCTAAAAGTTTTTGTTTAAGTAGATCTAACACTGAATATATGGAGTGTAATTTTAGTTATAGAAGTTCAAGTGGTAGTGTTGTGACATTAGGACAACAAGTCATTAATAAGAGTGACTGATTCAAATATTTAGGCTCTATTGTTCAAAATGATGGTGAAATAGATGGAGATGTTATTAATAGAATTCAAGCAGGATGGTTGAAGTGAAGGAATGCATCTGGCCTATTGTGTGATTGAAAAGTTCCACTTAAACTTATGGAAAAATTTTATAAGATGGTGGTAAGACCTGTAATGATTTATGGTACAGAATATTGGCCGATAAAAGAGAAGCATAAGACTAAGTTAAGTGTTATAGAGATTAGGATGCTCAGGTGGATGAGTGGCTTTTCTCTTAGAGATAAAATTTGAAATGAGTAAAAAGTTGGAGTAGTTGAGCATATAAGATTAGAGATCGCCTTAGATGGTTTTGCACAAAGCATCGGTCTCGATGACATGGTTAGGAGAGTAGATGCATTAGATTTGCCTTATGTTAAGAATGGTAGACCTAAAAAGACTTGCTTAATATGTATAAAAAATGTCCTTAGTATACTTGAATTAAATGAGAATTTGACACATAATAGTACATAATGGAGATGAAAGATTCATGTAACCAACCCCGCTTAGTGGGATAAAGGCTTCTTATTGTGGTTGTTGTTGTTGCTCTTTGATGAATGTTTTGGGACTAAGTTCTTTAGGATTCTCTTATAGCTCATTTGAGCAGTAGTTTTTTTTTTCTTTTTGAGTTTAGTCTCTAATATGGTCTTCTTGTACCTATTTTTCTCAACAATAAAAACCTTTTAGTTAAAAAAGAACCCTCAATCCTAAACTAAACATAAAAATAAATAAACCTAAGAATAAAAAACCTAAATAAAATAAAAACTAAACATAAAATAAAAATAAAGTAAACCTTAAATAAAATATAATAAAAACTAAATAAAAACATAAAGCTAAAAAATAATCCTAAAAATAACTAAAAAATAAAACCTAAACCCTAAACTAAAAAAAATAATCCTAAAATAAAAATAAAATTAACAAAATAAAATGAACCTAAACCTAAACTAAAAAAAACTAAACTAAAATAAATAAAACCTAAACCTAAACCTAAACCTAAAATAAATAAAATAAACTAAAATAAACCAAAACCTAAAAAAAAAAAAATAAAACCTAAAATTAACCTATATAAAAAAACTAAAACCTAAACATAAAAAAATAAAATTAAAACCTAATCCTAAAACTACAAATAAAAAATAAAACCTAAGCATAAAAAATAAAATAAAAATAAACACAACTGAGAAATAAACCTAAACCTAAAAAATAAACTAAAATAAAAATACTAAACTATAAATAAATAAACCTATAATAAATAAACTAAACTAAATAAAATAAAAGAAAAACTTAAATAAAAATAAAAATATAATATAAACTAAAATAAATAAAAAATAAAGTAAATAAAGTAAATAAACTAAATAAACCTAAACCTACCAATTTACTTAATTTTTTGTTAAAAAAACCAAAACTCTAAATCCTAAGCCCTAAACCCTAAACCTACAACACTAAGACACTACAACCCTAAACTAAAAAAAAAACCTAAACCCTAAATCTTAATCCCTAAACCCTAAACACTAAATCCTAAACCTTAAACCCTAAACCCCAACCCTGAACACTAAACCATAAAAGATTAAACCCTAAAACCCTAAACCCCAATTGAGCTTATTTTTACGAAAGGTGATGTTAAAGAAGTCAACGAAGAGGTTGTGAAATACAAAGTTGGTTCTCCTACCCATGTTGGTCTTGTTGCACCTACTAATGTTGTGGTTCCTCTAAGCAACACTAGTCTAGAACCTTCATAGCCTTCTTTCTTCCAGGTTCTCAACATCGCAACTAGGATCAATAAGGGTGCTGTTGAAATTATCACCCTGATTGAGCTGATTAAAAAAAGGTGATAAGTTGGGATCCTCATAGGCTGCTCTCGTTGCTAAGCTGGGGTTTAGGCCATTCTCTTATGGCCTAAACCTTAAACCCTAAAAACCAAAAGATCTAAACCTAAACTAAATAAAACTTAAAAAGAAACTAAATACAAAATAAACCTAAATAAAATATAAATATTAAATAAAATAAGTACCTAAACTAAAACCTAAACCTAAACCTAAAACAAACAAAATAAAAAATAAAAATAAACTAAAATAAAATAAAGAAAAACCTAAACTAAACTAAAAAATAAAATAAACCTAATCATAAAAAAAATTAATAAATTAAAAACTAAACATAAAATAAAAATAAAATAAACCTAAAATTTAATAAAATCAAAACTAAATAAAAAAAACCTAAAACTAAAAAAATAAACCTAAAAAATAAAACATAAAAATAAATAAAACCTAAACACTAATCTAAAAAATAAACTAAACCTAAAATAAAAATAAATTAAAGAAAAAAAATAAATATTAACCTAACAAAATATACTAAAATAAAATAAATTAAACCTAAACCTAAACCTAAACCTACAATTTAACGAAACCTAAACCAAAATTAAATAAAATAAAATAAACTAAAAATAAAACCTAACTTAGCAAAAAAAAAGCCTAAAATAAACCTGAAATAAAAACATAAAACCTAAACCTAAAAAAAATAACATAAAAAACCTAAACCTAAACCTAAAAAATAAAAAAACATAACTTAAACCTAGAAAATAAAATTGAAATAAACTCAACTAAAACCTAAAACTAAACCTAAAAATAAACAAAAAATAAAACTTTAACTAAATAAACCTAAAATAAATAAACTAAACTAAATAAAACAAAAAAGCTAAAATAAAAAAAATAAACTAAATAAATAAAATAAACTAACCTAAACCTACTGGTTTATTTAATTTTAAAAACAAACCATAAATCCTAAACCCTACCTAAACCCACTAAACCCCAACCCTAAAAGCATAATAAAACCTAAACCCTAAACCCTACTCCATAAACCCCAAAACCTAAACCCTAAACTAAAAACCTCAAATCATAAACCTAAACCTAAAGTAACTAAACAAATTAAAACCTAAAACCATAAAACCAAAAGAATCTAATCTAAATCTAAGAACCTAAAACTTACTAAACTAAAAACCAAAAAAAAGAAATGTTGAATCAAAATTTGTTCTCTATTAAAAAAAACCCAAAAACCAAAACCCTAAACTAAAACCTGAACCCTAGACCTAAAACCTAAACCCTAAACCATAAACTAAACCAAAAAAACCTAAACCCTAAACTCAAATCCTAAACCCTAAACCTTAACCCTAAACCCTAAATTTAAACTAAATCCTAAACCTAAACCTAAAAACTAACCTAAACTAAAACTAAACCTAAACTAAACAAACCTAACCTAAACCCAACTAAACCTAAACTTAAACCTAAACCAACTAAATCTAAACCTTAAACCCTAAACCCTAAACCTTAACCCTAACAAGAAACCCTAAACCTAAACCTAAAACCTAATCCTAAACCCTAACCTAAAACATAAACCCTAAAAGCATAAACCTTAAAACCTATAAATATAAACCCTAAACCCTAAACTTAAACTTAAAGTAACTAAATAAATTAAATAAAATAAACCTAAACCCTATAACCTAATAAAATGATAACCTAAGAATAGGGAGAACCTTGACGGCTGGAACATCACCATCAACCAGGCTCGATCTAGATCTAGTGGTGGAGGTGAAGGTAGAGGCGGTGGTTATCGTAGTGGTGGTGGGGGATCTAGAGGTGCTGGTAGATATGGAGGTGGTGGTTGGGGTAGTGGTGGTTATGGAGGCCGGAGGGGCGACGGACGTTACGGTTGTGGTAGATGGATATGATGGTTGATCCCGCTACTTGAGAGACCAGTCTTGGTTCTGATGGGAACTAGATGAACTAAAGAACGGCTATTCCGATCTACTGCTTATGGAAGTGTGTCTTTATAGCAGAGACGGTTCTAGTTATCTAAGGTTTTTGATTTGCTCTACGTGTGCTCATTTTTTATTTATGTCATCACTTGTGTCTTAGAAAACTTGGTGTGTTAGTTGTTTGATGAATTCAAAAAGAAGAAATGTTGAATCTTAATTTGTTCTTTGTAAAAAAAAACTAAAAGCTCTAAACCCTAAACAAAAACTTGAACCCTAAACCTAAAACCTAAACCCTAAACCCTAAACCCTTAAAACCTAACCCTAAACCCTAAGCCCTAAAACCCTAAACCCTAAACCCTAAACCATAAACCCTAAACCCTAAACTAAAACCCTAACCTAACCCTAAACCCAAACCTTAAACCCCAAACTAAACCATAAACCCTAAACCCTAAACCCTAAACCAAAACCTCAAGCTCCACACTCCTCTGGTGCCTCCTCTCTATATGTGTTCTGCTAATTCTCTAAGTAATGCATTTTGGGCCACCCATTGTGTTCTAATTCTTTTTTGGCTGCATTGAGCTACCATCATGTTCATGTGCATTTCTATACGGTTTGGCCGCATTTCGGGCCACCCTGATCATGATCGCTGCTTTAATGCTTGTTTGCACTTCTTTTGGTTTCTTATGTGATTCTCACCGGAACGTTCAATGGCGGAGGCATCGCTCTCCGCACAATCAAACTCGTCGCTCCTGGATGCGCCGACTTTAACCTCTGACCCTAAAGGTATTTTGGATCCGATTTCTTTCATTAATGCGCCTTCTGTCAAGTCTTTTAAGGATGCTCTTTCAGGTAAGATCCCTAACTCTAATGCCTTGGTTAACTTAATTTTAACCTCTTTTCATGGATTGCCGACTGTCATGTGTTCTGACCAGGAAGTTGAGAAATTAGCTAAGCTTTTTGAATTCTCTTTGGTTGGTAAATTCTCTTTACGGTGTCCTACTCTAGATAATATCAGATCTTTCTTCCATAGCTTTAGGGGACACTCCCCCAACCGTGTAGGAGCCTCACGCACTCATAACATCAAACTTCTTATTATTGAGCCTTTCATTAACTCTTCCAAGATTGCCCATGTTGCTAGATCACTTGGATTTCAAAATTTCTTCTTCATCTTAATAATAAAATTTAGTGTTTTGGAATAATTCAATCACCATTTCCATCATTGATGATCTTGATTAGTTAATGTCAAAATCTCATTAGGTGAGTTTTGACTTTTCCTTTATCTATGCTTCTTGTAATAGAGTAGGAACATTCTTTGGAATCATCTAAGAACCTTCGCCTCCTCAGTTAACCTACCCTAGTTGGTTGGGGGTGATTTCAACACTATCATTGCTTCTTCATAAAGGAGGGGAGGATGTTCTCCTAACCTCCATTCCATGGAAGACTTCTCTAATATGATCCTTGATTATAATCTGATTGACATTGGTTTTTCAGGGTCTGATTACACGTGGCATAACTCTAGACTTTGGCAGTGTCTTGAGAGGATGCTCTTTAATTCTCTTTGGATCAATCAATGGCCTCTTACTTCTGTTGAGCATTTAAGAAGAACTTTGTTTGATCATGCTCCTCTTTTGACCTCTATCAAAACTCCTCCCCTTAATCCTTCTACTCCCTCACCTTTTCATTTCCAAAATATGTGGACCCAACATGAATTTCACTAATGTTGTTTTCACTAATTGGATGGCTCTTTCACCGGATAATTCCATTAAAGGCATGATTGACTTTGGCTTAAGCTCAAGAGGCTTAAACAAAACCTTAATTGGTGGAACAAGCATATTTTTAAAAATCTTTTTACTAATCTTAAAGCTATGGAATAAGTGATTTGTTCTCTTGAAGAGGCTGTCTTAACTGACCCCAGTAAGCTTGATGAGTTAAGCATTGCCAAAGATAGTTTGATTAATTACCAAAATATGGAGGAAACCTATTGGCGTCAAAAAGCCCCTAGCAAACATATTACTGATGGTGATAGAAACACTAGGTATTTCCATGCAATTTGCAATAAACGGAAAGCTCTAAACTCGATTAAGAAAATTAAGAACCCTAATGATGGCTGGATAACTGATAATAATGAAATTAAGGAATCTGTCATTCATCACTTTCAAAATTTATTAAATTATAATCCTTTGTTAGATGCGCCCTCCAACACCCATCTAATCTCTTCTATGATTAGCAATGAGGATAACCATTTGCTCACTATGCATCCCTCAGAAGCGGAGATTAGTAGTACTCTCAATAGCATGAACATTTTGTTCGCCCTGATGGTTTTATGACTCATTTCTTTCAGCATTGTTGGCCTTTTATTAAATCTGATCTTGTTAATCGTTATTGATTTCTTTGATGGCAGCTCTATTCCCATATATTTTTCAAGTACTTCTATTATCCTTATTCCCAAAACCATCAATCCTGATTCTTGGGGTGACTTTAGACCTATTAGTCTTTGTACTTTTTTTCAAAAATTCATTGCTAAATTAATTAATAATTAGATTAGCCCCCTGCTCCATAAAATCATCTCCCCTAACCAAACTGGTTTCGTTAAAAATAGAGCCATATCTGATAATATTCTTCTCACTCAAGAGCTGGTTCATGACATTGATGTTTCTTCCAGAGGAGGTAATATGCTTTTCAAACTGGACATCTCTAAAGCCTTTGACAACCTCTCGTGGGATTTCCTCTTTCAAATCTTACATTTGTTTGGTTTCTCTGATAATTTTATCCGGCTTATAAAAAGTTGTATCACTAATGTCTAGTTTTTTGTTATCTTAAATGGTGAGTCCCTTGGTTTCTTTTCTTCGAGCCATGGTTTGCGTCAAGGTGACCCTCTTTCTCCTTCTCTTTTTATCATTATTGTTGAATATCTTTCGAGAAGCCTCAATGATCTTTTCATTAAAAAACCTAACATAGTTTTTAAAACTCATGGTGGTTTCCTGTTTCATCTTAGCTTTCGATGATTTTATAATCTTCGCAATGCCTCCCATCAACATGTTAAAACTATTAAGAATCTCTTAAATGATTTTGGCAAAGTTAGTGGTCTCTTCTAATGAAAGAAAATGCTATTTTATTCCTCTAAGATTTCCACCAATAGACTCAATCAAATCTCGAATTACTAATTTTAAGCAAAGTCAACTTCCCATTAATTATCTGGCTCGCTTTTAAAGGCAAAAAAAGATCTCATCTTTTGATGACCTTATTCAAAAATTTCTAATAAAATTTTAGTTTGGGAATTTCATTTACTCTCTTTTGGTGGTAGCCTTACCTTGATTAAGAGCACTCTTAATTCCATGCCTTTATACCTCATCCAAACTATTGTGTCGACCATTTCTAGCATCAACAGAATTGACCGTCTCCTAAATAAATTTTCGGGGCTCTAAATACCTCTTCTAAAAAATGCACTGGACCTCTGGTTTAAAAGTTGTGGCACTTTTGAAGGTGGTCTTTGTTGTAAATCCATAAAAGAAGCTATCAATGCCTTTTCCTATAAACTCGGTGGAATTTTAGAGTAATCATAGTCTTTGGGCTAATTTCATGATCTAAATATTGCTGGTAAGCACCCCTCATTTATTCCTTTAAGCTGGGTGACTCTCCTGTGTGGAAAAGACTTTATTCTGTCAAATGAAATGCAATCCTTAATTTTGGGGCATTAACTGCCTCTTTCTTTTGGCAAGATAACCGAGTGGATGTGGATCCATTGATGACTTACTCTCCACCCATTCCACTTTCGCTATTAGAGTAAACTCTTTCTCGGCATAACAATAAGTGGAACAATAGTAAGCTTACTGATTTTATACCTTTTACTTTCTTGAATATGGTTACTACTATTCCTATCACTCCACACAATTAAGATCAAATTCTCTTTAAGCTCTCTCATAATGGTGATTTCAACCTCAAAAATGTGTGGCTCCACATTAAAGATACTCATGATTCCTCTTATGTATTCTCCAAACTTTGGAATAACAATATCCCTACTTCTTATTCGTTCTTACTTGGCATATTCTTTTTATCCCTATTGATTCTTTTTGTGGGGTAAAGGTTTCCATTTACCCTCTAATTGTCAATGTTGTTTCCATATTGAGAATGTTAATCATATTTTTGTTAATGAGGTCATTGCTTCTAAACTTTGGATTTGGTATGATGATCTTTTTAACACTGTCAATTTCAATGGCTCTTTAACTTTATATCAACTTCTTGAAATCTATTTTGATAATACTATTAAAGGTCACATTAAAGTTATCATTACTCTCACTCTTATCTGGTTCATATGGATGGACCGTAACGATGCAAAACATCGTGGGATCCCTATGAACCACGTGAGGATTCTTGCTAGAACTAAAAACAAATTTCATGGCTTGTTTAAGCCAATCTCATTCATTATAGACAATTCAAAGGCTGTAAATTTGTCGCCAATAAATGGGCATTAACTGGATCAACCTTCTAAAATGACAAGATTGTCTATTAGAAAAACCTCTTGACCATATTATTAAAATCAATACGATGGCTCGTCTCTCATAATGGCTTTGGATGTGGTGGCATTTTTTTAGGAACTCTAAGGGTATAGTACTATGTGCTTTTGCTTATCCCCTTATTTCTCGTGACCGTCCCATTTTTGAGCTTATGGCAGTCTTCAAAGCTCTTGAGATTTGCCTCCAAAATGGCTGGCTCAATATTTGGATTGAGGTGGATGCTATTCTGTTGATTGATCTTTTGACCTCCACTAAGATGAGCAACACTGAATTGTACTACCTCCTCAAGCAAACTAGAGCTCTTCTTTCCCAATTGAATTTTAACATCACTCATGTTTAGCATGAAGGAAATGCCTATGCTGACTACCTTGCCAATCTGGGTGCTAGATCTGATGGTATCATCTTCTTTAATCAACTCACCTTACCCAAACACTTGTGTGGTTAACTAGACAACTCGGGTTTCCTTATCTCAACTTAATCTACCTTTTTCTTTGATCTTCCATTCATCCTTTTATGTATGCCTCTTTACTTTATGGCTTTCTGTTCTTTTTGGTTCTTTTGTGGATGTTTCACACGGATATTATTTACTGTCTTGATTTATGTGGGATCACTATTTTTGGCATTTACACTGAGAAAGGGTTGCTGTTGAGCTATGTGCATACTAATATCCTGCATTGGAATTTTGTTGAGCTGTCGAAACTATTGGTTTTATAACAATCATTGGAGGGAGATTTTATCATGATGGGTTTAGCTACTACCATTATTTCGCAACATGTTTCAAAGATATTAGCTTGGAGAATCTTAGTTACCTATGTTTTTCTATGCATTATATTAGTGTTCATTACTGGTTGCAATATTTATTTTGAAGATTTTTATTTGTTGGATTTTAAATGATGATTGTGGTTGGACTTTGAAATGTTGCTTATCTCCCTATTAGATCTGCTGATATATTCTTTGTCTCTCGCTTTGGTGATGTTTTCCTTTATTTTGGAAGTTATCTTTTATTTTTTTTTTTCTAATGAAGGTTCTAGGGTCTTTACGCCGCCTCTCCTATGCTTCATAACCTTACCTTCACATTCTGTAACAATAATAGATTCAACATCCTGGTTAAAAATCTTTCTCTGTAGATTTGGAATTATTTCTTGATTTTTAATATTCCTGATGTTGTGGGTCTTGCTACTGGTCTATTTCTTTGTTCTCCTTTGCTCTTTAATGGCTTATCCTATGTTTGGAATTGTTTATTAATTTTCAATCAGTATGATTTCTCTGAGGATGATATTTCTGCTGCTAACCTGCTCTTTTTTGTCCTATTTCTGCTGCTAACCTACTCTTTTTTGTCCTAGAGGATCTCATTGATGAGACTCTTTTGAACCCTTATGGTGGCTCTATTGCCCCACTTATTTTTATTGGCTTACCCTATGGTTGCAATCAATGTAGTGTTGTTTTAAGCTATGACTGTTGGATTTTTGGATTCACTATCCCAGGCTAATCTTGCTTTAATCTATGGCTATTGGATTTTAGGCTATTATGTGTCTGTAGCTGTGGATTTGCCTTTTTATATAATGTTTGTCTACTAATAATTGGGATGATGCTATTTTCACTTGTTATTTATTTCTGTTCCTTGTCTTGGCCAGAGCACTTCATTAACTATCTGGGAATTTACTTATGCACTGTATAATTTGAATGGTTGGTTTTATGCCCAACTTGCAATTTTTTATTTCTTGGTTGTTGGATGGTCTCGTTCCTTATATGAATCTGGGTTGTTTATCTCTAGTGGTGATTTTGGTGTTGTCTTGCTGTTTGTCTTTGCCAACCTTCTTTTCCCAACCTGTGAAGCAATATTTTGTTATTTCCTGTTCTATTTTATTATTTCCCTGTAGGTTTGGATTCCCTTAATGGCTTCTCTGTTAGCCTTTACTATGGTTGTAGGTTTTTCTGCTACCTTGATCTGCTTTATCTGGAAGGTTTTTTCTTTTTATTATCCTTTGAGCCCTTTTGCTACCATTGTTGGCTTTTGGTCTTTAGGGCCCTTTGACCAGCTGGTGGACTTTGTGAATAATATATGTTCCCTATTTTTTGATTCTCTGACTATTTTTGCTTTTATCAATTGGGCTACTACTATTTTTTCCTGCTTCTGTTCTTTCCCACTTGGTTCTGTTTACATCGAGCAAATACCAGTGATTTTCCATCTGATTATTTGGATCTTTACATTTGTTTTGGGTGGACTCTTGCCTTGTTGGTTTTATGCCTTGGTTGTTTAACTGGATTAATACTCTACATCTTTGTCTGGGGTTTTCGTTTATTTTGCTCAGTAACTCTCTTTTGTAGTTGTTGATTGCTTGGTGGATTTTGCCTTGATCCCCCTTAATGGTTTATTATATGAATATCACATTAATTCATTGGTTTACTTTATCTGTTGTTGTTTTCTCCATCTTCTTTTAGTTAAACCTATTTCTATTGCAATGTTTATCATGGATGGGTGGCTTTCTGGCAAGCTAGCTGGTTTCTACTCTCTTGTTAGTTGTTTCTTGTCTTGGATATTTGTTGTCTTGGCTTTTCAGGGTTCCTATGTTGGCTCCATCGGTTAGTCAGGACTCCTATGTTCAAATAGTGCTTCATACATTGATATTGATGGTTTTGGTGTATGTCTGGTTGCTACCTTCTAGATACTTGTTTTTATGCTCTATCTACTTAGTTATTAAATATGGCAATGTCTTCTCTGTTGGAGAAGTTTTATGGCCAACTTGCTGTCCCTTTCTATTTTGGATGTTGTTGTCTTTAGTGTTATTGTCTTGGCTGGTTTTTAGCTTGGTTACCTGCTGTCTTGCTTTTTTTAGATTCTAATGTTGATATTCATTCGAATCCATTTTTGATTTTTCTTCCGGTGGGTTCCAATGTTGCATTAACTTCTGTTGTTGGGGTTGGCTTTTGGAATGCTTATTTACATCCGGCTCATCATCTCGATTGATCTACATTATCTATTGTCTCTATTCCCATCTCAGTTTAGTTAGGTTGGTGCATTGCGTTGCCTCTACTGACTGGGTGGTACTATGGATAGTTGCTATCTTTTGCTGCCTTGCTCTCTTGGTTATTGGTTGATCTGAATTATCCAATTTTTGGTTCTTATTCAACCGAGTTGTAGCTAATTATGTGTTGTAGGTTTCCGCTACCCTAATCTGCTTTATCTGCAAGGTTTTTTCTTTTATTATCTTTTGAACCCTTTGCTATCGTTGGCTTTTTTGGCCTTTAGGGCCCTTTGTCTAGTGGTGGACGTGATTATTATTTGTTCCCTATTTTTGATTTTCATTTTTTGCTATCAATCTAATGCTATGTTTTCCCGCTTTTTTTTTCCCACTTGGTTCTATTAACATCAGCATCCTGATTTTCCATCTGATTATTTGGATCTTTATCTATGCTTTTGGGTGGACTCTTGGCCAGCTTGTTGGTATTAACTGTTTTGGTTGTTGGTTGAATTGGATTAATACTCTACATGCTGTCTCTGAGGTTTTGGTTTGTTTTGCTCAGCAACTCTCTGTTAAAGTTGTTGATTGCTTGGTGGACTTTTCCTTGAACCACGTAATGGTTTATTACTTGCATATCATCTTAATTCAGTGGTTATCTGCTGCTATTTTCTCCAACTTCATTCAATTAAATTTGTATCTATTGCAATGTTTATCCTGGATGGGTGGCTTTATGGCAAGCTTGCTAGTTTTTGTTCTCTAGCTGGTTGTTTCTTGTCTTGGATATTTGTTGTCTTGGTTCTTCAGGACTCTTATGTTGGCTTTCCCGGTTGTAGGGATTTCGGGTCCTATGTTCGAAATGTCGACATTGCTATTCGATGGTTTTGGTGATTGTTGTCCGGTTCGCCTTCCGGATACCTATTTTTATGCTCTACCTACTTGGTTATTAATGATGGCAATGTCTACTCTAATGGAGGGAGGTTTATGGCCAACTTGTTGTCCCTTCCTGACTTATGCATCTGTGGTCAATTGGGCTGGGGTTCACTTTTTCTTGTAGATTACTTAATTCCGGGCGGCAATGTGTTGATTTTTTTGTTTTGTCGCTTATGGGCTTGGTAGCCGCACGAAAACCAGCTTTACTTGCCTCTTATCTTTTCCCCATTATTAGACTAATGTAGACCATTGTTAAGATGCTCTTAACTAATTCATATTCAAACCACATCATGCTCTATCTGAATGGGTTGTCTTATAATGAGCTTGTTGCCTAATGCTATATCTGATGAACTTCTTGTATTAGTGCTGGGCATTCTTTGACATGGTGTCTTATATCGGGTCTTATTTCCGTGATGGGAACCTTTTTCATTCGACTTTTCGATTCTCTATCTACCGTATTTGATTAAAATTCTGTATTAAGGATATCAAGACTTTTATCAAATGGATGCAATAGGTTTGTTGGCTATGATGGATGTGATGTTTTCACCCCTTTTGGTTTGGTAGTAGCTCTTGTGATGTAACCCTTAACATCCGGATGCTCATATTTGCATCCCCAACTTGGTGTGACTGAGCTGAGCCTTCTATCACAACTCTTACTATCATTCTCGATTATGCTTTTCGTTATCATTTTGTCTCAGATTACCTTAATCGCCTAACTTTTTTCTATTTACATTCTTCCGTGTGCTTCTCTTGTCCTCTTGTAGGTTTGCTGAGTGTCATGCATTCTCCCATCCTCAGAGCATTGGCCCTAATCTTCCACCGCTTATTAAGTTAATCAATTTGTATCTTTTGATTGCTTTATTGTTCTCTTTTGCTTTTGGTGTACTTAGATAGGGATTTACTCCTAGTCGATTGTAGCTCTTGAGCAATAGTTCGGAGTTTATCCCTTTAACGACCTTGTAACTCTCTTTTTGTGGCAATAAAATTCCCCTATATGGGGTTCCCAAAAAAAAACCCTAAACCCTAAACCCTAAAAACCTTAAAACCTAAACCTAAACTAAATAAAACATAAAAACAAAATAAATAAAGAAATCTAAGCCTAAATAAAAAAAAACCTAAACTAAAAACTAAACCTAAACCTATAGGTAAAAATAAAATAAAATAAAAAATAAAAACTAAACTAAAATAAAATAAATAAAAACCTAGACTACATTAAAAAATAAAATAAACTTAAAAATTAGAAACCTAAATAAAATTAAACCTAAACATAAAATAAAAATAAAATAAACCTAAAATAACATAAATTAAAAACTAAATAAAAAGCTAAATCTAAATAAAAAACCTAAATATAAAACTAAAAAATGAATAAAAAATAAAACCTAATCCCTAAAATAAAAAAAAAGAACTTAAACCTAAAATAAAAATAAAATAAACCTAAAGCTAAACTAAAATAAACTAAACTAAAATAAATAAAACCTAAACCTAAACCAAAACATAAACCTAAATAAAATAAAATAAAATATACTAAAAATAAACCAAAACCTAAACTAAAATATAAAATCTAAAAATAAACTTAAAATAAAAACCTAAAACCTATACCTAAAAAACCCTAAACTTAAAAAATAAAATAAAAATAAAACCAATCTAAAAAATAAACATAAACCTAAACCTAAACCTAAAAAATTAACTAAAATAAAAAACCTAAACTAAAATAAATAAACTAAACTAATAAAAAAAGAAATAAACCTAAATAAAAATATATAATAAACTAAATAAACCTAAACCTACCATTTTACTTAATTTAAATGAAAAACCTTAAATCCTAAACCCTAATCCCTAAACACTAAATCCTAAACCCTAAACCCTAAACTCTAAACCCTAAAACTAACCCTAAACCATAAACCAAAAACCTACAATCTTAAGCCCTAAACCCTAAACTAAAACTTAATCCTAAAATAAAAACCAAAACTTAAACTTAAACCTAAATAAACTAAAAACCTAAACCTAAATAAACTAAAATCAAAACCTAAACCTAAATTTAAATAAACTTAAATAAATAAAACTAAAAAATGTAAACCTAAATAAAGCCAAAGAAACTCAAACTAAACCCTAACTCTAAACCCTAAACCTAAATCCTAAAACTCTTAAACTAAATCCTAAACCAAAACCTAAACCTAAAAACTTAAAATAACCTAAACTTTAACCTAAACCTAAATTAAACTAAATAAATAAAAATAAAAGGTTAAACCTAAACCTAAACCTAAACCTCAATAAATAAACAAAATAAAATAAACAAAACTAAAATAAATAAGTAAATAAGATAAAGCATAAACCTAAACCTAAACTAAACTAAATAAACCTAAATAAACCTAAACCTAAAACCTAAATCTAAATCTAAACCTAATCCTAAACCTAAACCAAAACCTAAACCAAAACCTAAACAAAGCTAAAAAACTTAAAACCAAATAAACTAACCCTAAAAAACCTAAACCAAATACCTAAACTTAAACCTAAACTAAACTAAATAAATAACTAAACCCAACTTAAAACCTAAAACCTAAACCTAAACTAAATAAATAAAATAAAAAATAAATAAATCAAAAATAAACCTAAACTTAAACCTAAACCTAAATAAACCTAAACCTGAACCTAAAAACCTAATCCTAAAACCTAAACCAAAACTTAAACTAAAATAAAAAAATTAAATATCTAAACCTAATAAAATAAAAACCTAAACTAAAATAAATTAAACTAAAAACTTAAACCTAAACCTAAACTAAAATAAATAAAATAAACCTCAATAATGAAAAATAAAATAAAAAAACTAAAATAAAACAAAAAATACCTAAACTTAAATTTAAACCTAAACCTAAACCTAAACCTTAAAACCTAGACTAAACCTAAACTAAAACTAAACTAAATAAAATAAATGAAAGCTAAACCTAAACCTAAATAAATAAAACTAAAAACTAAACCTAAACCTAAACCTAAACCTAAACCTAAAAGTAAACCAAAATAATAAAATCTAATTCTAAACTAAATAAACTAAAAAATAAATAAAAGAAACCTAAGCTAAATAAAACCTAAACTTAAACCCCAAACTAAACTAAATAAAAGTGAATAAACCTAAACAAAACCTAAAAACCTAAACCTAGAAAACCTAAACCAAAACCTAAATAAAAACCTAAACCAAAACCTAAACCTAAACTAAAAATAGACCTAAAACCTAAACCTAAATAAACCTAACCTAGAATAAATAAATAAAAACAAAACCTAAACTAAATAAAATAAAAATAAACCTAAAACCTAAAACTCAAAACTTAAACTAATAGTTAAACACCAAAACCTAAACCTGAACCTAAACTAAACTAAATAAACCTAAATAAATAAAACCTAAATAAAAAAATCTAAACTAAATAAACTTAAACCTAAACCAAAACTTAAACATAAAACTTAAATTTAAAAATAAACTAAATAAATAAAAATAAACCTATACCAAAAAAATAAAAAGTAAATGTAAATATAGGTTGGTAGCCTCTTAAGAAGATCTTAATTGAGCCTAAGCCGTCTTTTTCTTAGGTCTCTTTAATAGATTTCTTTATCCTTATTCTTGTTAGTTATGACTATTGCTTTTGTGGTGTTTTGTAGATTTCATTTATAGGTTGGATCTTTTCAGATGGAATGATCGTTACTCAATCAACTCAAGAGCTGTTGATATGAATCTTGCTATCTTGCCTCCCAAAAGGGATCATGAGCTGCTATTGACTAGTGTTTTGATTACTTTTTTACTTATATAGTACTAGTCTTAATCTATCTTTTCCTCTTTTGCTTTTCAAGTTGTTGACTTTTCTCTTTCTTTTTCCATTATACATAGATGGGGGTTTAGCTCTTTAGGTTCCTTGTAGCTCTGAGAGCAGTATATCTTTGAGCATTACTCTTATGACAATCCTTTTCTTTATAATAAAATTCTAACCTTTCCTTAAAAAAAACTCTAAACCTAAACCTTAAACCCTAACCTAAACTAAACCCTAAACTAAACCCTAAAACCTAAACCTTAAACCAACTAACCTTAACAAAAAAAAAACCTAAACCTTAAAGCCTAAACCTTAAACCCTAAACCCGAAACCCTGAACTCTAATCTAATCGTAAACCCTAAACTACAAAATATCAAAACCATATAGCCTAAACACTAAACCCTAAACCCTAAACCGTAAACCCTAAACCCAAACCCTAAAACTAACCTTAAACCCTAAACCCTAAATCCTAAACTTACAACACTAAACCCTAAACCCCAAACCCTAAACCCAAAACCCAAAACCCAAAACCCAAAACCCTAACACCTAAACAATAAAAACCTAAAAACCTAAAAACCTAAACTTAAACTAAATAAAACTAAAAAAATAAAAATAAAAAAACCTAAACATAAATAAATAAATAAATAAAAATAAAAACCTAATCAAAAACCGAAACCTAAAAATAAAATAAAATAAAAAATAAAAACTAAACTAAAAAAATAAATAAAAACCTAAACTAAACTAGAAAAATAATATAAAGCTAAAAATAAAACCTAAACATAAAATAAAAATAAAATTAACATAAAATAAAATAAAATAAAATAAAAACTAAAGAAAAACCTAAACTTAAATAATAAACCTAAAAATAAAATCAAAAAATAAAGAAAAAATATAACCTAAACCCTAAACTAAAGAAAAATCCTAAACCTAAAATAAAATAAAATAAAATAAAATAAAACTAAACCTAAACTAAAATAAACTAAACTAAAATAAATAAAACATAAACCTAAACCCAAAATAAACTAAACCTAAACCACAACCTTTACTAAATAAAATGAAATAAATTAAAAATTAACCTAAACCTAAATGAAAAAATAAAACCTAAAAATAAACATAAAATAAAAACTTAAAACCTAAACTTAAAAAAAGTAAAATAAAAACGTAAACCTAATTCTAAAAATAAAAAAATAAAACCTAAACCTAAAATAAAAAATAAAAATAAAACTAAACTAAAAAAATGAACATAAACCTAAACTTAAACCTAAAAAGTAAACTAAAAAAACATAAACTAAACAAAATTAAAAAATAAATCTTAATAAAAATATAAAATAAACTAAATAAGCTAAATAAAACTTAACCTACCATCCCCTTTAATTAAAAAAAACCCTAAACCCTAAGCTCTATACCATAGAAAACTCTTAACCCTAAACCTTAAAAACTAAACCCTAAGCCCCAAACTAACCCTAAACCCTAAAACGTTATCCATAATCCTTAAACCTTAAACCTTAACCATAACCCTAAACCCTAAACCCAAAACCCAAAACCCTAAACCTTAAAAACCTAAACCATAAACACTAAACTAACATTAAACCCCAAACACTAAAAACCATAAACATTAAAAATCCTAAACCCTAAAAAATCATAAATAAACCCTAAAACCAAACCCTAAAGCATAAACACTAAACCCAAAACCCAAAAACCCAAACCCTGAACATAAACCCTATACCCTAAAGCCTAAACACTAAACCCAAAACTCTCAAAGATAAACCCTAAACCCTAAACCCTAAAATAGACTCTAAACACTAAACATACAACACTAAACCCTAAACCTTAAAATATGAAATCCTAAACCCTAAACCCTAAACCTAAACCTAAATCTAAATAAACCTAAACTAAACCCTAAACCTAAACCTAAACCCTAAACCTAAACATACAACCTGGACCTAAACCCAAATCTAAAAACCAAACCTAAACCATAAATAATAAACCCTAAACCCTAAACCATAAACACTATAAATGTAAAAACCTAAACCTAAAAATAAAATAAATAAGCAAACCTAAACCTAAACCAAAATAAAATAAAAAAATAAAATTAAATAAAAACCTAAACTAAACAAAAATAAATAAAAAACCTAAACCTAAAAAAAATAAAATGAAAAAAAAATTAAAAAAATTAAATAAAATAAAGAAAAGACTAAACAAAACTAAAAAAATAAAATGAACCTAAGAATAAAAACCTAAATAAAATAAAAACTAAATGTAAAATAAAAATAAAATAAACTTAAATAATATAAAATAAAAACTAAATAAAAACACAAACCAAAAAATAAACCTAAAAATAAATAAAAAATAAAACCTAAACCGTAAACTAAAAAAAAACCTAAACCTAAAATAAAAAGGAAATAAACAAAATAAAAAAAACCTAAACCTAAACTAAAATAAATAAAACCTAAGCATAAACCTAAAATAAACTAAACCTAAACTAAATAAAATAAAATAAACTAAAAATAAACCTAAACCTAAACTAAATGGAAAACATAAAAATAAAATTAAAATACAAACCTAAAACTTAAACATAAAAAATAAAATAAAAACCTAAACCTAAACCTAAATATAAAAAAATAAAACCTAAAATAAAAATAAAAATTTAAATAAATCTCAATTAAAAAATAAACTAAATCTTAAACCTAAACCTAAAAAATAAACTAAAATAAAAAACCTAAAAAAAATAAATAAACCTAAAATAAATAAACTAAACTAAATTAAAATAAAAAATTAACCAAAGTAAAAATAGGAAATAAAGTAAACTAAAATAAATAAAAATATTCTAAATATACTAAATAAATGTAAACATACAAATTTACTTAATTTTAAGACCAAAACAACAACAACAAGACTTTATCCCACTAAATGGGGTCGACTACATGAATCCTTCATCTCCATTGTGTCCTATTATGTGTCAAATTCTCTTTTAATTCAAGTATACATAGGTCATTTTTTATACATCTTAATCAACTCTTTTTAGGTCTACCACTACCTTTCTTAATATAAGGCAAATCTAATGCATCTATTCTCCTAACTGGGTTATTAGACGGTCGATGCTTTATGTGGCCAAACCATCGAAGGTGACTCTCTCTATTCTTATCTGCCACTGGAGCTACTCCAACTTTTTCTTGAGCATAGTCATTTCACATTTTATCTTTTAGAGTAAAGCCACTCATCCACCTGAGCATCCTCATCTCGTAACACTTAACTTAGTCTTATACTTCTCTTTATTGGCCAACATTCGCACCATAAGTTCATAGGTCTTACCACCATCTTATAAAATTTTCCCTTATGTTTAAGTGGAACTTTTTTATCACACAACAGGCTAGATGCTTTCCTACACTTCAACCATCCAACTTGAATTCTACTAATAACATCTCCATCTATTTCACCATCATTTTGAATAATAGAACCTAAATATCTGAATCGCTCACTCTTATTAATGAATGACTTATTCACCTAATGTCACAACACTACCACTAGAGCTTCTACAAATAAAATTACACTCCATATATTCAATTTTAGATCTACTTAAATGAAAACCTTTAGACTCTAATGTTGACCTCCATAATTCAAGTTTCTCTTGGACTCCCTCTCTAGTATTATCAATAAGAAGAATGTCATCAACAAAAAGCATACACCAAGGTACATCTTCCTATAAATGCATAGTAAGAACATCCATAACTAAAGCAAAAAAGATAAGGGCTTAAAGTTGATCCTTGATGTAATCCAACTAAAATAGGAAAATATTTTGTCAATCCTCCTTGTGTTTGGACACAAGTAATAGCTATACATATCCTTAATTACTTGAATATAACCAATATTAACTCCTTTTTGTTCTAGAACTCCAAAGAAAATCTCTTGAAACTTTATCATAAGCTTTCTATAAATCAATAAATATCATATGTAGATCCTCCTAACATTCTCTATACTTCTCCAATAAACCTGTTGACAAATGTATAACATCCACAGTAGATCTACTTGGCATGAAAACAAAGACAGAGAAACTTTTGTATCACATCATAACCTATGCTCAATTACTCTCCCATAATTTTAATGTATGACACATTAACTTAATTCCTCTATAATTTGTTATTGTTGTGCATCACCTTTATTCTTAAATATAAGAATCAACAAACTCTTTCTCCACTCATTTTGCATCTTTTTAGTCTTTAAAATAACATTAAAAATATTTGTAAGCCAAGAAATTCTTTGATCTCCTAAACATTTCCACACTTCTATTGGAATATCATCAGGTCCTACTGCTTTTCCATATTTCATTTTGTTTAAAGTTTCTCTAACTTCAGACTTACTAATATGATGATAAAAATAAAATTTTCTATTTTTTTTAGGGTATTAAAGTTGCTAAAATCAATTGTACTTTCAAATCCTTCATTGAAAAGTTTATCAAAATACCTCATCCGCCTATTTTCAATATCTTTTTCAAAGAAAAGCACTTTATTATTTTCATCTTTAATACACCTAACTTGACTAGGTCTTTACTTCTCCTATCTCTTTGGTTGGCTAACTTATACATACATCTTTCACCTTCTTTGGTATCTAATCTATTATATAAATCACTAAAAGCTAAATTTTTGCATCATATATTACTTTCTTAGAATCTCTACAGGCCACTTTATATCTTTCCAATTCTCCAAGTTTTTACATCTAAACCAAGTTTTATAACATTGCTTCTTATTTTTATCTTTTCTTGCACACTCTGACTCCACCACCAACTATTTTTATTAAAAAAAGTTTTTTCCTTTTGATTCTCCAAGCACATTTTTAGCAACTTGCTTAATATTGCTTGCTACTTTTTTCCACATAACATTAGCTTTCTTATGAACATCCCAAATATTAAGCTCTTGTAGCTTGCTATTAAAAATATTTTTATTTGTGTTCTTTAAGTGTCCCCATGTAATCTTAGAATAATAATTTAATTTATTTTTCTTCTTACAATCTTTCATCTTAAAATCTAAAACTAATAATCGATGTTGGATACATAAACTATCACTTGAATGACCTTACAATCTTTACAATCTAAATGATCATTTTTCTTATCGAAAATAATCAACTGTGTTTTACTAGATCCATTTTTATAAGTAATAATATGTTCTTCTCTTTTGTTAAATAAAGAATTAGCAACTACAAAATCATAAGTTAAAGCAAAATATAAAATAGTCCTACCTTCTTCATTAGTCACTCCAAATCCATAACCACCATGAATACTTTTAAAAGCTTCTACCACTCTACCAACATGTCCATTTAAATCTCCTCCAATAAATACTTTTTCTTCAAGAGGTATCTTTTGTATTAATCCCTCTAATTCATTCCAAAACTTTTCTTTTCAACTTACATCCAAACCTACTTGAAGAGCATCAACACTTATAACATCGATAATCTTAGTATCAATAATAATCTTTAAAGCTATAATTCTAACTTCACATCTATTAATATTTATAATAATATCTTTCAAACTTTTATCTATAATCACACCTACACCATTTCTAGTTTAACTTCTACATAAATACCAAAGTTTATAACCTAAACTATCAATTTCCTTGGCCTTCTCCCAAACCCTGTTTGTTTCTTGAACACATAAAATATTTATCTTTTTATGAACAATAATATCTATTAATTCCATTAATTTACCTATAAGAGTACATATATTCCATGATCCTAACCTAATTCTTGTTTCATGGACTAACTTCTTTGCCAGCATCCATCCATAATGTGGGAACCCTTTCTTATTTAACACTGCACCCAGGCACCGATGCAGTGGCCATTGCACATTTTTCACTATATTCAAGCCATACAGGGCATCACTTCCAGGGGATGCCCTAGCATTAACACAAAGGTTTAGAGGATTCATGTCATGATTATTTCTATAAGTTTTATGCTGGCTGTCGACTACCTATGCAACCCTCCACTTTTCACATCCGAACTTGGGACCGACAAAGTTTTACTTAATTTTAAGACCAAAAAAACCTTAAACCTAAATCCTAAGCCTACAACCCTAAACCCTAAACTCTAATAAATAGCCTTAAACCAACAAACATAAATCCTAAACTAACCCAAAACCCAAAACCCTTAACCTAAAACCCTAAGCCCTAAAACCCCTAAACCCTAAACCTTAAACCCTAAATCCTAAACCCTAAACCCTAAAACTTACAACCCTAAACTACAAACCCTAAACCCCAAATCCTAAAACCTAAACCTAATCCTAAACTTTAACATAAACCTAAAAAATAAACTAAAATAAAAACCTTAAACTAAAATAAATAAACCTAAACTATTTAAATAAAACTAAATAAAAAATAAAGATAGATAAAAAATAAAAATAAACTAAATAAACCTAAACCTATCAGTTTACTAATTTTTTTTTAAAAAAAACCTTAAAAACTTAAATCCTAAACTAAAACCTAAACCCTAACCTTAAAACCTAAACACAACCCTAAAGCTATAACCCTAAACCTTAAACCCTAAATTTAAACTCTAAAAAACTATACACCCTAAACTCTAACCCTAAACTTAAACCTTAAAAGAATAAACCCTAAAACACTAAACCTTAAACCCTAACATGAAATCTTAAACCCTAAACCCTAACCTTAAACATAAACCTAAAGTAACTAAGTAAATTAAAAAATAAATATAAACCCTAAAACTTAATAAACCTAGGGTTAGCTTAGGGCTTAAGGTTATTTTAGGGTTTAGGGTTTAGGGTTTGGGTTTATGCTTATATAGGCTTTTGGGGTTTAGGGTTAGTTGGGAGTTTGGTTTTTGGGTCAGGTTTAGGTTGGTTGATGGGTCAGGTTTAGTGTTGGTGGGTTTGGATAATTGGGTTTGTGGTTGTGTTGGATTTAGGGTAGATTTAGGGTTTATGGTTATGGCCTAGGTTTAGGGCTAAGGTTTAGGGTATATTTAGATTGGTTTAGAGTTTGTGGTTTAGGTTTAGGTCTGTGGCTAGATTTAACATGGTTATTTTAATAAGATTAAGCTTTAGGTTTAAGTTTTTTATGTAGTTTATGTTTATGTTTAGGTTTAGGTTTAGGTTTATTTATTTTTAATTTAGTTTATTTTTTTAGTTTAATTTTAGTTTATGTTTTATTTATTTTTTAGGTTTTTATTTTTAGTTTTATTTACGTATAGTTTTATTTAGGTTTCTTTTATTATTTATTTATACAGTTTATTTTTTTTAGTTTAGGTTTAGGTTTAATTTTTTATTTTAGTTTATTTTTTATTTTAGTTTTGTTTTGGTTTTCTTTTAGTTTAGTTATGTTTATTTAGTTTTACTTTTTAGGTTGAGGTTTACTTTAGGTTTAGGTTTTATTTATTTATTATTTATTTATAGTTATTTTAGTATAGGATAATTTATTCTTTTTATTTTTTTAGTTTATTTAGTTTAGGTTTAGGTTTATTTAGTTTAATTTAGGTTTGGGGTTTAGGTTTTATTTAGGTTTAGGTATAGATTTTATTTATTTTTCTTTTATTTATATTTTTTTTTATTTAGTTTAGTTTATTTAGTTTAGGTTTATTTTATTTATTTTAGGTTTAGGTTTTATTTAGTTTATATTATTTAGTTTTTATTTTAGGTTTAGGTTTAGATTTAGTTTAGGTTTATTTAATTTTTATTTTGGATTAAGTTTATTTATTTTATAGTTTAGTTTATTTAGGTTTAGGTTTTAGTTTAGGTTTAGAATTAGGTTTATTTAGGTTAATTTAGTTTAGGTTTTTTATTTTTAGGTTTAAGTTTATTTATTTCTTTTAGTTTTATTTTAATTTATTAGTTTTATTTATTTATTTAGTATTATTTATATTTTATTTATTTTTTATTTTAGTTTAGGTTTAGTTTATTTATTTTTGTTTAGTTTAGTTTTTATTTATCTTTATTTTAGTTTTTGTTTATTTAGTTTAGTTTGGTTTAGTTATTTATTTTATTTGTTTTATTTTATTTAGTTAGTTTAGTTTGTTTATGTTTATGTTCACTTATTTAGTTTAGTTGTTTATTTTTTATTTATGTTTATATATTTAGTTTATTTATTTATTTAGTTTTAAGTTTTTATTTAGTTTAGTTTATTTTTTATTTTATTTTGGGTTTATTTTATTTAGGTTTATTTAGTATATTCATTTATTTGTTTTATTTTTTTTATTTTAGTTTATTCATCTCTTAGAGTTTCGACATTTAGTTTTATATTTATTTGCTCTTTGTAGGCTTCAGTTTCATTTATTTTAAATTTCATTTCAGTTTAGGTAGGTTTTATTTAGTTTAGTTTATTTAGTTTTATTTTATTTTGGGGCTTAGGGTTTAGGGTTAGTTTATTTAGTTTAGGTTTATGTTTATTTTTTATTTATTTATTTATTTATTTAGTTTAGATATTTTATTTTAGGATAAGGTTTTATTTAGTTTTATTTAGGTTAGGTTTAGTTTTTCTTAGGTTTAGGGTTTAGGTTTATTTAGTTTTAGTTTAGGTGTAGATTTATTTTATTTTAGTTTATTTTTTTTTGTTTAGGTTTATTTATTTAGTTTAGTTTAGTTTTTTGTTTATGTTTAGTTTTATTTAGGGTTAGGTTTTATTTAGTTTATTTCAGTTTAGGTTTTTTAGTTTAGTTTAGGTTTATTTTTATTTATTTATTTTAATTTAGGTTTATTTAGTTTATTTAGTTTATTTTTATTTATTTAAGGTTTAGGTTTAAAGGTTTATTTTTTTAGTTTTTTAGGTTGAGTTTTTATTTAGGTTTAGTTTAGATTTTATTTTTTAGCTTAATTTATTTAATATATTTTTTATTTTAGGTTTATTCATTTTGGTTTAGTTTAGGTTTAGGTTTTTTTATATCATTTAGTTTATTTATTTAGTTTAGAATTAGGTTTAGGTTTATCTTTAGGTTTAGGTTTAGGTTTAGGTTTAGGTTTAGGTTTATGTTTATTTTATTTAGTTTGTTTATTTAGTTTTTGTTTAATTTATTTAGTTTATGTTTAGGGTTTAGGTTTAATTTAGTTTAGGGTTTAGGTTTAGGTATAGGTTTATTTTAGGTTTATTTTTAGTTTAGTTTATTATTTAGTTTAGTTTAGGTTCAGGTTTATTTTATTTAGTTTATTTTTTAGGTTTTATTTTAGGTTATAGGTTCAGGTTTAGGTTTAGGTTTAGGTTTAGGTTTATTTATTTAATTTTGGGTTTTAATTTTTATGTTATTAGGTTTTATTATTATTTAGTGTTTTTTAAGTATTATTAGTTTTTAGTTTAGTTTATTTATTATTATTATTATTATTTATTAGTTTATTAGTTAAGTTAGTTTTATTAGTTTATTATTACTAGTTAGTTTCATAAGTGTATTCATTATTATTAGATTTAGTATATTTATTTAGGTTTTATTTGTTATTTAGTTTATTATTAGTTTAGTTTATTATTATTATTATTTTAGTTATTAATTTTATTTAGTTTAATTTATTATTAGTTTATTAGTTTAGTGTTAGTTATTATTAGTTATTTAGTTTTAGTTTATTAGTTTGTTTAGTTTTATTATTAATTTTAGTTATTATTATTTAGTTAGTTTATTAGTTTATGAATTTAGTATAGTTATTAGTTTTAGTTTTTAGTTACTTATTATTATTAGTTTTTTATTAATTATTTAATTTGGTTATTAGTTTTAGTTTATTAGTTATTAATTTTAGTTTAGTTAGTTTAGTTATTGTTAGTTTAGTTATTGGGTTTAGTTTTATTATTATTTAGTTATTTAATAGGTTAATTATGTTTAGGGTTTAGGTTTATTTATTAGTTATAATTATTACTTAGTTATTTATTAAGATTTAATTTAGTTAGTTTATTAGTTTAGTTTCAGTTAATAATTTTGGTTTAGTTTAGTCTTTATTAGTTTTATGAGTTTAGTTTATTTTTACTTAGTTTATTATAGGGGTTTTTTTATTTATGTTTAATTTAGTTATTAGTTTGTTTATTAGTTTAGTTAGTTTTTGTTATTATTAGTTTATTAGTTTTTTTAGTATTTATTTAGTTAATTTTATTAGTTTTTATTTTAGTTTATAATTAGTTCTTATTTATTATTAGTTTATTAGTTTTAGTTTATTAATTATTAGTTTTAGTTTTAGTTAGTTTAGTTTAGTGTTTTATTAGTTTCTTATTAGGGTTTAGGGTTGAGGGTTTAGGGTTTAGGGTTTGGAGTTTAGGGTTTAGGGTTGAAGGTTTAGGGTTTAAGGATTAGGGTTAGTTTTAAGGGTTACCATTTTGGTTTAAGCTTTTTAATGTTTTTATTATTTTTAGGGTTCAGGGTCTAGGGTGTAACTTTTAGGTTTTAGGTTCATTTTTAGTTTTGGCTTTTGGCTTTTTGGTTTTTTTAACAGTGAAAAAATTTAGATACAACATTTCTTAGTTTTTATTTCATCAATCAACTAACACACCAAGTTCTCAATGACATAAGCGACAACATAGATAAAAATAAGCATGCATAGAGCAAATCAATAGCCTTAGAAAACTAGAACCATCTCTACTATAAAGACATAATTCCATAAGTAGCAGATCTAATCGGACATTCTTCAGTTTCTCTAATTCCCATTAGAACCACCCTGGCCTCTCGAGTAACGGGATCCGCCATCATATCTACAATATCTCCCTCCCACCACCATTGCTAAAGCCTCCCCTCACTCTCCCTCCCTGCTTGCTTTGATCACCACCTCCATATCCCCCAGCCTCTAGATCCCCACCACCCGTGATAACCACCGCCTCTACCTTTGCCTCCAATGCCTCCGCCTTCGCCTCAACCGCCAAATCTAGACTGAGCTTGGTTGACTATAATGTTCCTTCCATCAAGGTTCTGCCCATTTTTAGGGTTTAGGTTTAGGTTTAAGTTTATTAGGTATTAGGGTTATTTTTTAATTTATTTAGATACTTTTGATTTAGGTTTAAAGTTTGGGGATAAGGGTTTAGGGTTTGGGGTTTATGGTTTAGGGTTTAAAGTTTAGCATTTAGGGTTTAAGGTTTAGAGTTTAGGGTTTAGGGTTTAGGGTTTTAGGGTTTAGGTTTTATGGTTAGGGTTATAGTTTAAGGTTTAGGGTTTAGGGTTTAGGGTTTAGAGTTTAGAGTTTAGAGTTTTAGGTTTAGGGTTTTTTAGGGTTTAGGGTTTAGGGTTAGCTTTTTTATTTAGGGTTTAGGGTTTTGGTTTAGAATTTTGAATTTAGGGTTATTTTTTAATTAAGTAAACTGGTAGGTTTAGGTTTATTTAGTTTATCATTTATATATTTTAGTTTATTTTATTTTTTTTATTTTTATTTAGGCTTATTTTTTATTTTTTTTAGTTTAGTAAATTTAATTTAGGTTTATTTATTTTAGTTTAGCTTTTTTATTTTAGTTTTTTTTAGGTTTATGTTTAGATTAAATTTTTAGTTAAGTTTATTTTTATTTTATTTTTTTAAGTTTTGGTTTTTTTTTATTTTAGGTTTAGGTTTTATTTATTTTTTAGGTTTACATTTTTTGTTTTTAGTTTACGTTTAATTTTAGGTTTTATTTTTTTGTTTAGGTTAGCTTTATTTTTAGTTGATTTTTATTTTTATTTTAGATTTTAGGTTTAGGTTTTGTTTTTTAGTTTTAGGTTTAAGCTTCAATTTTTATTTTTTTATTTTAGCTTTATTTTTTAGGTTTATATTTTAGGTTTTAGGTTTAGGTTTAGGTTTATTTATTTAGTTTAGATTTTATTTTATTTAGTTCAGGTTTAGGTTTATCTAGTTTAGGTTTATATTTAGGATTATGTTTAGGTTTTAGGTTTATTTTTAGGTTTATTCTATTTAAGTTTTAGTTTATTTTGTTTAGTTTAGGTTTAGGTTTTTATTTATTTAGTTTATTTTGGTTTAGGTTTAGGTTTATTTATTTTTATTTTCTTCTATTTTTTAGGTTTATTTATTTTAATTTAGGTTTAGGTTTAGGTTTATTTATTTAGGTTTATTTTAGTTTAGTTTATTTAGTTTTTATTTAGGTTTAGGTTTAGGTTTAGGTTTAAGTTTATTTATTTGTTTATTTTTATTTATTTTTTAGGTTTAGGTTTTAGGTTTATTTATTTAGTTTTAGGTTTACCTTTAGGTTTAATTAGTTTAGTTTTGGTTTATTTATTTAGTTTATTTTATTTAGTTTATTTTAGTTTAGGTTTAGGTTTAAGTTTAGGTTTATTTAGTTTAGTTTAGGTTTATTTATTTTATTTTTATTTTGTTTAGTTTATTTATTTTGGTTTAGGTTTAGGTTTTGATTTAGGTTTATTTAGGTTTATTTTAATTTTAGGTTTAGGTTTATTTATTTATTTTAGTTTAGGTTTATGTTTAGGTTTATTTTATTTAGTTTAGGTTTAGGTTTAGGTTTAAGTTTATTTAGTTTAGTTTATTTTGATTATTTAGTTTAGGTTTAAGTTTAGGTTTAGTTTAGGTTTAGGTTTAGTTTTGGGTTTAGGTTTAGGTTTAGGTTTTATTTAGGTTTATTTAGTTTAGTTTATTTATTTTTTAATTTAGTTTTATTTATTTTAGTTTATTTATTTTAGGTTTAGGTTTAGGTTTAGGTTTATTTTATTTAGTTTATTTTAGTTTATTTTAGGTTTATTTAGTTTATTAGTTTAGTTTATTTTAGTTTAGGTTTAGGTTTAGGTTTAGTTTAGGTTTAGGTTTAGTTTAGGTTTAATTTTGGTTTAGGTTTAGGTTTAGGTTTAGGTTTAGGTTTTATTTTATTTTTTAGGTTTAGGATTAGGTTTAGGTTTTGGTTTAGGTTTAAGTTTAGGTTTTTTTAGTTTAGGTTTAAGTTTAGGTTTAGGTTTAGGTTATGTTTAGGTTTAGGCTTATTTTTATATAGTTTATTTAGTTTATCTTAGGTTTAGGTTTATTTAGCTTAGTTTAGTTCATTTTAGTTTAGTTTAGGTTTATTTTTAGTTTAGTTTATTTAGGTTTAGGTTTAGGTTTATTTTAAGTTTAGTTTATTTGTTTATTTTTTTTACTTTAGTTTAGTTTAGTTTAGGTTTAAGTTTAGGTTTATTTTATTATTTTAGATTTATTTTTAGTTTTGCTTAGGTTTAGGTTTATTTAATTTTTATTTAGTTTAAGTTTGTTTTATTTAGGTTTAGGTTTAGGTTTAGGTTTAGATTTATTTTAGGTTATTTAGTTTAGATTTAGGTTTAGATTTAGGTTGAGGTTTAGGTTTAGGTTTTTTTTTGGTTGAGTTTAGTTTAGTTTAGGTTTAGGTTTAGGTTTAATTTATTTATTTTAGGTTTTGGTTTAGATTTAGTTTAGGTTTATTTTTGTTTAGTTTAGCTTATGTTTTTAGGTTTTTTAGGTTTAAATTTAGGTTTTATTTTTTTAGTTTAGTTTAGGTTTTTTAGTTTATTAGGTTTAGATTTTTTTAGTTTAGGTTTAGGTTTTTTAAGTTTATTTATTTAATGTAAGTTTATTTAGGTTTAGGTTTAGGTTTATTTATTTAAGTTTAGTTTATTTATTTTAGTTTATTTATTTAGGTTTAGGTTTAGGTTTAGGTTTAGATTTATTTTTTTACTTTGGGTTTATTTA
>JAKCPB010000790.1:0-136907 GCA_021442155.1 Cymbidium sinense | reverse complement strand
AGATTTTGCATCTATAGATTAAGTCATATGCTCATACCACTCATGCTCTAGTCTCTTAGGGTGTGTTTAGGGTTTAATCTCTTTCTAATTAAATAACTACCCTAGTTATCTTGTAATTCATAAGACCACTAGATGGTTTTAAAATCATAGGAGTTAAGCGACCACTCACGTAGTCATATGTCGAAGTCAGACAATTTATTCTCTCTTGTGGAGGTAAACCCTTATGTCCACCTATGCTTAGATTTAGGTCATGCTTTAGCTCATATAGCTCCTAGATTTAGGATCAGGTAGTTATTTCCTTCGGGCTATGAGCATGAATCCTCACCTCTTAGGCATTCCCCAACCTTGTGTTGGTGGATTATAAGCCTAGTAATCTAATTAAATTTCAACTCAAAACATATAAATCTCTTCAACTTCAAAATTATAAAACCCAACCATAGGATAGATTGGAATGCTCACTACTTCTAGTATCATGAGAATTTCTACTTATTTCATTTGGATTCCAAAATAAGTCTTCTCCTTGAACTTTCCCAATTGATTTTCCAAATACAGCCAATCTTTTGATAGTCTAACCTTGAAAGCTTTGGAGATGATAATTGTCTACTTTAATGTGAGTATTCTTAAAATTTTATTTCTAAGATGTAATTAACTATAGAGGCTTGCCTCCATAGGAAACTTAAGAACTAGTTTAATATAAACTCTACTTTATTCATTCATGTAAAGTTGGGAAAATCTTTGGTACATTCGAAGACCCATCATGCCTTAGGAGTCCTTATTACATGATTAGGTCCATTGTAGGGTGATGCCTCTATCTTTTGAGATAGTACATCATATCTCAATGTACTCAATCAGCTCAAAAAGTACCCCCCTATGATCTGCGTGGTGTCCCCACATCCAAAATAAACACCACAAGGCCCTCTCACCTTGTTCATTAAATCCTCTCAACATCATCTTTTCTTTTGGAGTTTAGAGATGTTGATCCTCAAGTAGGCAAGGGTTCTTAGACTCATAATGTTGAATGATACACCTAGGTTAACCAAAACTCTGGATAGCCTGTATCTACCAACATCCACTATAATGTAAAGAGGCGATTGTGCTTGGGTCATCCAGGAGTAAGTCTTCATCTTGAATGTAACTCTAAGATGTCCTTCAAGTGGCATGCCTCCTCTTTAGTAGTCGGGAGCTAAGCATATCTCTAGATCAAGTAAGGCCTTGATTAGAGATTCCCTCATCTCTTTGGATAAGATAAGGGCATCATATGCTTAACTTAAGGAAACTTTCTAAGGTGAGCGGACATTGTAATCAACTCTGCATGGTCCTCACAAGCATATCCATGGGTGGAGCATCCTATGGAGGGGAAATCTGCTCATTGGAACCAATGACTTGCTTACCCTTATCTTGAGGTGCTACCACAGGAGGTAGAACTTTGCTGCATGGGTTGACTTGGTGACTTCTTGGAATGATGAGCTTGTGAAAAGTTCTACCTTCTCATCTAGCATACCTACAACTTCTCTATGGAATCCTCGAGTGTGACTCAAGTCAATCTCAAGAGGTGAACGATTGATTTAGAGAAGGATAATCGACTGAATCGAAAGGAAAGGATCAAACTAAAGCTATTATTTTTATTTAGACTGGAGAGCTTTCAATAGGAATAAAATCAAGAGCATCGGATGTAGACAATATATAAGTAGAATCGACTTTCTTCATTAGTTTCTTTTTTGGGTGGAGGTACATGATAGAAATCAAGTAAAGTAAGCGAGTAAGGGATTTAATGCCCTTATATCCATAGAAGGAGCTAGAAGAAGAGGTGGTAGCTTGATGGTGGAGAGAATCTTGGACTCGGACGGTGGCTATGCTACTAGACTATCCTGGGCAAGTATGGTGAGCTGCTACTACTGCTGGGCTATCACCCTCCCCGAGTTGTCCTTTGCAACTAACAAACCTTCCTTGGTGTTGGAGGTTTGAGCTACTTCAGACACTTGCAAGGAAAACTTCTTCATCTTAGAAATGATCTTCTTCAAGGTTTGGGATAGGGAGATATACCTTTTTTTGGTCTTAAGAGGATGCAAGTATCCCCAAGGATTACTCTAATAGAATTGGATGGTTGTTCTAATAAGTATTCCTTAGGATAACTATGGCTCTCAACATGTAGCTGCACTCAAGCTAGTCCTTAAAAGTGATACAATACTTTAAGACATGGCCTAACATGCGGTGGTAGGGGAAGTAGCTAGGATCATCACTCTTGCCCACTTCCTCCGGCCTCCTAGGCTCTGGTAACTAAAATTCTCTCATATCGACAAGAGTAGGAGGAAAGTAGCTACCTGGCGATAGATATGAATACCACTACTGGGTAGGCTACTGAGGTGGTGGAAATGGTCATTCATTTGGTATGATGATGAGGTGGTGGAAGAGGAGGTGGCAAAAGGCTGTTGAGCTCGTAATATCTCATCTTGAACTCTGCTTTCTATCCTTGATACAACTATCCGGCTTCTTGTCAAACACCTTGCGGCTTGGGCCTAGATGATTGGTCAGAAAGGGCAACTATTTGGCTTCCTCTTCTTTAGCCACCTTGTTGATTAATTTCTTAAATGTTTTGATGGTAAAGCCCTTAAGCATGAAGGGCGCGGTCCATGAATATTCTTGAAGAAATGGCATGTTGTTTGGACAGATGGTTGCATTTCATGCTTGGGTTGTGACACGAGAATGTAATCAACAAAGGACTTGTTGAATTTTGTTTCTCTAAAATGAGGTCACCTACAATCACCCTCTGAGCTCCAGGAAATCTCTTGATGAAGAGGTGCTCCAACTCAACAAAAGCCTTCATCGAACCGTTGGGCAATTCATACCAATCAAATACAACACTACGATAGCTATAAAAGGTGAAAGAGGAGTGTGTTGCGATGTTGCGATTGACTCTAAAGTGTGCAATGTGTTATCGTCCACTTGCCATCAAAGATCTTGAAGGATGGTGGCACAAAACCCTAAATAAAATAAAACCTAAACCTAAAAATGAACCTAAAATAAATAAAAATAAAACCTAAACCCTAAACTAAAAAAAACCTACCTAAAATAAAGAAAATAAAATAAACATAAACTAAAATAAAATAAATAAAACCTAAACTAAACTAACTAAAATAAACAAAACCTAAACCCTAAACTAAATAAAAATAAATAAAACTAAAACATAAACAAAAAAAATAAACCTAAAACTAAATAACCTAAAAAAAAAAAAACTAAATATAAAATAAAATAAAACTAAATGAAAAATAAATAAACTAAACTAAACCTAAAATAACTAAGATAAAACCTAAACTAAGATAAATAAAACTAAATAAATCAAAGATAAAATAAAAAATAAACTTAAATAAGAAACAAAAAAAATAATAAATAAATAAAACTAAAATAGCTAAAAATGGTTTGCATGAAAGCTAAGGCCTGAAGCCAGGCTGGGCCACTGAGTCATAGATCCTAGGCCACAGGCCACTGAGGAGCCTAAAGACTGACCTGGGCCTAAGGCTAAACTGAGGCCCTGGAGTCTGGAGCTGAGCCCTAGGCCAGGCCCTGGGCCCTGACCCTGACCTGGCCTGCAGCCCAGGCCTGGGCCACAAAGCCAGGCCACAGGCCCAGGCCACACAGGCCTGGGAATAGGCCAGGACTAAACCCAGGCCAAACTGGAGCCCTGGGCCCTCTGGCCATGGGTCATGATCACCATGGGCCACAGACCTAGGCCACTGGGCCATGAGATCATGGGCTGGGCCACAAGGCTGACTTAGGCTGATCAGATAAAAGATAAAGATAAAATAAAAACCCTGGCCACAAAGATAAGATAATAAATAAATAAAAGATGCTAAAGATAAGATAAATGAGCCTAAAAGATAGATAAAATGGGCAATAATAAATAAAGATAAAAACAAATAATATTACTTAAGATAAATAATAAATAATCTAATAACTTAAATAAAATGGAAAACCTAAACTACTAAAAACTTAAAATAAAATATAAATAAATAAATAAAATAAATGATAAATAAATAAACCTAAACTAAACTACTACTAAACCTAATTAAAATAATAAACTAAAACCTATACTATAAAATAAAATAAAACTTGAGCTTAAACCTAAAATAAAATAAAATAAATAACTAAAATAAAAAATAAAACTAAACCTAAAATAAATAATAATAAAACTAAAATAAAAATAAAATAATAAAAAAAATTAAACTAAAAATTAATAAATAAAATAAAATGACTAAATAAAAATAAAAGTGAACTAAATAAAAAATAAAAATAAAATAAACTAAATAAATAAAAAAACTAAAATAAAATAACTAGTTTATTTATTTAAAACCATAAAAATCTTTAAACCCTAAACTACACCCTAAACCCTGACACTGGACCCTAAAAAAAAACTAAAATAAACTAAATTAGTTAAAATACTAAAAAAATGACTACTGGGCCTAAACTGAAAAACTAAAATCTGACTAAAGGCTAAAAAAACCTAAAAGCTAAATGATAAAAAATAAAATAAGATCCAAAACCAAAAGAATAAAAATAAACATAATAAAACCTAAACTAAAAAAAAAATAAACTAAGATAAATAAATAAAACCTAAACTAAACTAAAAAAAAGATAAAATAAAAATAAACCTAAAGATAAAATAAAATAAAAAATAAATAAAATAAAAAATAAATAAACCAAAAAAACAATAGAGCCAAAGAAAATAAAACCTAACATAAATAAAATAAAACCTAAACTACTAAAATAAAAATAAAATAAAGAAATAAAATAAATAAACCTAAACTAAAATAGCTAAATAAGATAAATAAAAACCTAAACCTAGGCTAAAATAAACAAACCTAAACATAAAATAAAATAATAAACTAAAATAAAACTCTAAAATAAAACCTAAAATAAACCTAACTAAAATAAATAAAATCTACCTAAAAATAAATATAATAAGATAAAAATAACTAAAAAAATGATAAACCTACTAAATAAATAATAAAAGAATACTAAACTAAATAAAGATAAATTCAATAAATAAACTAAATAAAACCTGTGGGTTAACTAAATAAATGATAAAAAATAATAATCCACTCCCCAAACTCTAAACCACTGACTTGAGCTCTACCCTTACCTACCCAAACCACCCTAAATAAACCTCCCTAAACCCTATTCTCTCTACCCTAAACCTAAACCCTACCTACCTTAAACCCAAACCCCAAACTAAACTTTAACTAAATAAATTAAAAATAAATCTAAACCTAAACCTAATAGCCTAAACCTAAATAAACTCTAAGAATGGGAACCTTGATGAGGAAAAAGGGCACATTTTAGATCGGTGGTGCGAAGGTGGGGGCGGTTATCATTGGTGGTGGGGGGATC
This sequence comes from Cymbidium sinense, assembly GCA_021442155.1. Taxonomy (NCBI): domain Eukaryota; kingdom Viridiplantae; phylum Streptophyta; class Magnoliopsida; order Asparagales; family Orchidaceae; genus Cymbidium; species Cymbidium sinense. The sequence goes on along the minus strand of JAKCPB010000790.1, from coordinate 131,522 downwards.
GAGGTTGAAGGATATGGAGGTGGTGGTGGAGTAGTGGTTGTTATGGAGGCATGAGGAGGCGATGGAGGTTACTTGTGGTGGCGAGAGGGAAGAAGCGATGGTGGATCCCTCTACTCGAGGAGGGGTGGTTCGATGGGAACTTGAACAAATTGAAGAATGGTAATCGATCTTGCTTATGGGCTATGTCTTTAGTTGGGATGGTTGTAGTTATCTAGGTTTTAATTTCTCTAAATAAATTTTTTATCTATGTCTTCAAATAAATAAACTAAACCTAAACCAACAAATAAAAAAATAATAATAAAATAAATATAAACCTAACATACTAAAAATAAAATAAACTAAAAAAACTTAAATAAAATAAAAACTAAACAAAAAATAAAAATAAAATAAACCTTAAATAATAAAAATAAAATTAAATAAAAATATAAACCTAAAATATAAACTTAAAAATAAATCCTAAATATAAATATAAAAATAAAACAAACCTAAACCTAAACAAAAAAAAAAAAACTAAACTAAAATAAATAAAACCTAGATAAATAAAATAAAATAATTAATCTAAACTAAATAAAAATAAAATACTTAAAATAAATAAACCTAAACTAAATAAACTAAAATAAACCTATAAAACAACTACTAAAAATAAAACTAAATAAAATAAAATACTACTAAAATAAAACCTACCTCCTAAATATAAATAAAATATAAACTAGGCTATATAAATACCAAAATACAAAACTGACTAAAAATAAATGGGATAAAATATAAATATAAATAAAAAGATACTAAATGAGCTTGAAAACTAATGGGTTAATTTAAGAAAACCCTAGGCCTTAAACCCACCAAGATCTGGGATAGACTAGGCCTTAGGCCACAACTGGCTGAGCCACTGAGCCAGATCTGCTGAGCCCTGGGGCCCTGGAGCACAGGCCCTGACTGCAGCATGCCACAAGGCCCAGGCCAAATGATCCCAGGAGCTGGACCCATCTCTGGGCCCTGTCAGGCCCTGGGCCACTGAGACTGACCTGACCCTGACCTGGCCAGGCCACTGATCTGGGCCATGACCTGAGGCAGGATGACAAGGCCATGGCTGTCAGAAAGACCATGGGCCCACAAGGCTGGGTTGAGGCTCTGGGCTGACCTGGGCCCTAGGCTGAGGCCAGGCCACAGGCCCACTGGGCCACAGGCTGGGCCTGGGCCTGGCTGGGCCACTGAGACTGAAGCCTGGGACCTAAGCTGGGCCACAAGACTGAAGGCTGGGACCTAGGCCTGTGATGGGCACTGGGCCCTGGGCCAAACCACAGGCCTGAGCCTGAGCCACAGGCCTGCCTGGCAGCCCAGGCCATGGCCTGGGCCACACTGGGTTGGCTTGCCACAAAACCCTGAAAAAACCCACTTAAGAAACCCTGACCACAAATCTCCTAAACTAAAAAAGAGGCCAAAATAAACTAGGTGGGTAGCCAAACCAGACCTGAAAACTTAAAACTGGAGCCTATAAAAAAACCTGAAACTGGCTAAAACTAGAGCTAAAATAAAACAAACCATAAAATGAGTTTAAATAAAAGTAAATAAAAAAAAATAAATAAATAATTAACTTAAATAAATAAAATAAAAATAATAAAATAAAACCTAAATAAATAAAAATAAAGATATAAATAAAATAAAACTACTAAAATAAATTAAACTGGAATAAAACTAAATAAAATAAAACTAAATGTAAATAAAATAAACATAAAAGATAAAATAAAAACAAATAAAATAAATAAAATAAACCTAAAATTAAATAAAAATAAACCAGACCCTTAATAAAAAAAACTAAACTTAAAATAAATAAATAAAATAAATAAGCGTAAACTAAACTAAAATAAATAAAACCTAAACTTAAATCTACCATAAATTAAAATAAAATAAATAATAAAAAACTACTAAAAAAATAAACCACAAAATAAACCTAAAATAAAACCACAACCTAAACTACCACAAACCTCTAAAACTAAACCTAAATAAATAAAAAAAAAATAAATAAACATAAAATAAATGAAACTAAATGAAAATAAAATAAAATAAACCTAAAATAAAGAGATAAAACTAAATAAAATGTAAACCTAATATAAAAATAAAACCTAATAAATATAAAACTCTAAAATAATAAAAACTAAACCTAAAAAATAAACTAAACTAAAATAAATAAACCTAAACCTAAAAATTAATAACCCTAAACTATAATAAATACTAAACCTAAACTCTATAATAAATAAACCTAAAATACCTAAATATAAATAAAAACCTCTGACCTAAAATAATAAACCAAAACCTAAAATATAATTAAGACTAAAAAAAGATAAAACTATAAACCTAAAAATAAACTAAGATAAAATAAAATAATAAAATAATAATAAAATAAATAAATAAATAAAAATAAATAAAATACCTAAATAAAAATATAAATAGGCTAAAGAAAAAAACTGATGTTTGCCTGGTTTTTTTTAAAACTTATGGGCCAGACTGGGCCAAGCCACAAGGCCCTAAAGGCAGCAAACCACTAATAGGCCACACAGGCCTCCTGACCCTGGGCCCTGGGCCCAGATCTTGAGCCACAGGCCCCAGACCCTGGCTAGGTTAAGGCAGATCATGCCACTGAATACTGGCCTGGAGCCATAGGCCATGGGCCAAGGCCCAGGCAGGCCACAGGCCCTGGCGAGGCCCTAGGCCCTGGGCAAGGCCTGGGCCCAGAGCTGACCCTAGGCCTGAGCCCTGGGCCAGAGCCTGGGGAGCCTGAGGCCACTGATCCAGGCCATGGGCCACTGGGCACTGAGTAGTAAGACCCAGCTGAGCCTGAGGGTGTGAGTCTGGGCTGACTGGGGAAAACTGGGCAGACCCTGACCCTGATCATGGGCCACAGGCCCTGGGCCAAGGCCACAAAGGCCAAGGAAAATGAGTGGATAAGACCAATAAAGATGGATAAAATGCCTGACTAGATTAGATAAGATAAAAGATAACTAAGGCTTAATCTAAAAAAAAATAAAAATAAAAAAATTAAATTAATACCTTCTAAACTAAAAAAATAAAATAAACCTAAATAAAAAAACTTAAATAAAATAAAACTAATAAATAAAATAAATAAATAAAATAAAATAAAAAATAAAATAAAATAAAAAAAATAAATAAAATAAACTAAAAATAAATAAAAAAATAAAACTAAAACTAAAATAAAAATAAAATAAAATAAAATAAAAAACTAAACTAAACTAAAAGATAAATAAACTTAAACATAACAAAATAAACTAAACTAAACTAAAACTAAATAAAATAAATAAACTAAAATAAACCTAAACCTAAACTAAAATAAAACCTAAAATAACTAAAATAAACCAAATAAAACTAACAAACCTAAAAAGCTAAAACCTAAAATAAAATAAATAAAACCTAAACAAAAATTAAAAATAAAATAAAATAAAAACATATATTAAAACTAAAATACTAAACCTAAAGAAAATAAATAAAAATAAAAACTAAAATAAATAATATAAATAAAAAACCTAAACTAAACTAAAAAAATAAAAACCTAAATAAAATAAACTAACCTAAGATAAAAATAAAATAACCTAAAATAAAATAAAATAAAACTAAATAAAACTAAACCTAAAATAAATTTAAAATAAAACCTAAAATAAAAATAAAACAAACCTAAATAAAAAACTTAAACTTAAAAAAAAAAAATAAACTAAAATAAACTAAGATAAAACTAAACTAAAATAAATAAAACTAAATATAAACTGTATAAACTAAACCTAAAGCCAATAAATAAAATAAAATAACTAAGATAAACCTAAACTAAATTAAAAGAATGCCTAAAATAAACCTCAAATAAAACCTAAAAATATAATAAAACCTAAACCTAAAAAAAAAAAAATAAAACCTAAACCTAAAAAATAAAATAAAAAATAAAATAAACTAAAATAAATAAACCTAAACTAGCAAAACAAAAAAACTAAATAAATAAACCTAAAATGAATAAACTAAACTAAATAAAATAAAATAAACTTAAATAAAAATAAACTTAAATAAAAATAAAAAATAAAATAAACTAAAAAAACCTAAACCAACTAGTTTACTTAATTTTAAAAAAATGAAAAAAATAAAAACGAAGAAAAAAACACTAAACCCTAAACCTAAACCCACTAAGCCCTCCTCCCCAAAATTCTCTTACAATTTTTGAATCCTCTTGGTGGCTCAGATTGGGGATTATGGCTTTGGCTTCATTTCAAGCGATTTCAAAGGCTTGAATAGCGGCTATTTCATGATGTTTTGTCATTGACCATGGCTAGTGAGTTGATTCATTGGGTTCCACCTAAAGATATGGATGTTTCACTAGGGCATCGACATTTGTGGATTGGAATTTTAATCATCTTACTAAATCTTTTAAGGTGGCACTCTCGGGTAAGATTTCTCTCTTGTTGATTTGGTTAATCTCATTTTGACATCTTTTAGAGGTTTGACCATAATGTGCTCGATGTGGATGTTGAAAAGTTGATAAAACCCTTTGAATTTTCTCTTGTTGGAAATTTGCTTTTGCATCGTCAAATTTTTTAAGATCCATTCTTTTTTTGTAATCTCAAACTTACGGGTACCTTCTAATTGGTCTTATTGACCATGGCATATCTTGATTCAACTTTCTAATGATGGATTATTCATGTGTTTTATCAGTCATTCTTATTTCATCTTTTAATTATCAAAGTGTTTCTTTGAAGTGGTCACCTTTTGACATTTAGGAGGAATCTCCTATTATCCATGTGTGGTCATCTCTTCCTAATATGCACATTCATTTTGTTACCCATCATGTGCTTTTTACTATTGGGGCTTTATTTGGTCGACCTTTGTAACTCGACCAAGCAACCGTTGAGTGATTTTTCCCTTCTATGGCTCAGATCCTCATGGAATTAGACATAATTAAAAAAATACCCTAAGGAAGTTTGGATTGGCTCTAAAAATTATAGGTATTTGCAAAAGGTTGAATTGAGAAACATTCTAGTTTTGTTCCCCTTTGTAAAATATGATCATGATAGTTGAAAATGTTTTATTCTGCATCCCCACTTAAAAAAAAATGAATTCCTCCTAAGGAAAATGTTATCTCCACCCATAAGCTGATTCCTTCTTATGTTTAGAAATTGGCCTCAAATCCTAAGGTTGGTATGAAGGCTGTTATTGAGGTTTATTCCTTGGATATCGAGGTTAATCTTATTTAACATCATTAAGCTTCTAATGTTGGTAGGAATTCAGTCAATATTCAAAATGGGAAGGATGATTTACCTCTTATTCCTTCTTTGAATTTGAATATTTCTAATACAGAGAATAATAAATTCTCCAAGTTATTAGAAGATGATTCTACTTCCTCTAATTCTATTCACATCTATCACTTTGATCGATGAAAATGAAGCTTTTAAAATGATTTAAATGATGTTGAGCATCTAAAACATTTATCCATTTTTACTACTTGTGCTTTAAATGGTTCTAAATCATCACCATCTCTCATTTCTAATCTTGATGATCATGTTAATCTTACTTTTCAACTAAATATGGATTTGGAAGAAGGTGAACTCCCCTCAAACACTTGGAGAATTTTCCTAAATCTATGACCAATGTTACTAAATCTTCGGATGATGACTCTAGGGGAAAAGAAAATAGCTTCCAAACTTATCATGCTAAAAAGAAAAAAAATGTTAAAAGTTTCCCTCCCAACTTGTCTTAAAACACTAGATCTGCTACGGCCTCTCACTCCTCTCTTAATTAACCTTTGTTTAACTCCCCCTTTTCTATTTTCCTTATGTTTAATTTTCTTGTTTGGAATGTTAGAGGGATCGGTACCATCTCTATTTGTAATCATAATAGAAATCTTTTTTGCATTCATAATATTTCTCTTTTTATTATTATAGAGCCTCTTTTATATTAACCATGTTGCTAGAATGATCAATTTCAATAAATTTTTCTCTAATATTAGTAATAATATTTGGTGTTTTTGGTATAATATTATTGAGGTCTTTATTCTTTATGACTTTCATCAAGTTGTCAATGCTCAAATATTTTATGGTGATTATTGTGTTTTGGGCTATTTTGTTTATGCATTATTATAGATTTGGTAGAAATCTTCTTTGGGATAATTTAAGGGATTTTTCAACCTCTGTCAATAAACCTTGGTTTATTGGTGGTGATTTCAACACCATTTTATTCTCTTTTGAATGAAGTGGTGGTTGCTCTCTTAATATTCATTCCATGGAAGATTTCCCCAACATGATCCTTTATTGTAATATGATTGATATTGGCTTTAAGAGCTCTAATTATACTTGGCATAACTCTAGACTTTGGCAACGGTTGGACAATTCTTTTTAATACTCATTGGATTACTCAATGGCCTATTACTTATTGACCATTTAGTAGAACCTTGGATCATGCTCCTCTTGGTTTCTATTAAATATAATTCTAATAGACTAAAAACCCACTCCTTTTAGATTTCAAAACATGTGGATTTAGCATATTGATTTTTTTAATGTTGTGGCTAATAATTGGAAAGCTCCTTTACATCCTGATAATTTGATTATGGGAATGAATACACTTTGGTTTAAACTTAAAAGACTTAAACAAAATTTGGGCTAATGGAATAAGCATTATTTTAAAAACCATTTTGCTAATATTAAAGATATGGAAAAATTGGTTTGTGATCTTGAAGTCTTTGTTATATCTGGTCCTTCTAAGATTATAGATTTGATTGAGGTGAAAGATAAACTTGTTAACTTCAAAATATGGAAGAGACCTATTGTGCCAAAATTGCTAGTAAACATATTGCGGATGGTGACAAAAATAGTTATTTCCATGCTTTGGTTAATAAAAAAAAGCTTTAAATAATATTCAAAATAATAAAATGATAATGAGATTATTATGGAGAATAATAATATTAAGAATTCTTTTATTAATTACTTTAGAAATATGTTTAATAAAATTACTCTTATGAAGCTATTTATCAATCGTTGATTCTTTCTATTATTACTAATGATGATAATGATTTGCTTACCATTGTATGAAGATGAAATTTTCAAAGTTCTAAATAGCATGAACATAGATTATGTTCTGGTCGAGGGTTTCACTACAATTTTTTTCAAAATGTTGGTTTATCATTAAAAATATTTTAATTGAGGTTGTGATTGATTTTTTAAAAGGTAATCCTTTCCCTAGATATTTTTCTGGTACTTCTATCGTTCTCATACCTAAGAAAGATAATCCGGACTATTGGAGTGATTTTAGACCTATTAGTCTTTGCACCTTCTTCCATAAGCTGATTTGCAAAGTTCTTACCAATAGACCTAGTCCTTAATAGAATTATCTCTCTCAACCAAACTGGTTTTGTTAGAGGTAGATCTATTTCTAACAATATTTTACTTGCCCAAGAATTAATTCATGATCCTAATGCCAAGACTAGAGGTGGCAACATTCTTTCCAAATTAGATATTACCAAAGCATTTAATAAAATCTCTTGGGATTTCCTTTTCCATATTCTGAATTTATTTGGACTTTATGATAAATTTATTTTTTTATTAAAAAATGTATTAATAATTCTTGGTTTTGATTTTGTTTAATGGGGAAGCCTTGAGTTTCTTTCCCTCTTCCATGGCTTATGACAAGGGGATCCTTTATCTCACTTTATTTATTATTTTTTATTGAGTACTAGAGCATCAATGATTTATTCTTAAATAATCATAATATGTACTAAAACACTTGATGGTCTTCTGTTTCCCATTTAAGTTTTGCATATGATTTCATTATTTTTGCAATGCTTCTATTTATCACATCAAGCATCTCAAGTATTTTTAAATAAATTTGGTAGAGAAAGTGGCTTTTCTATAAATGATAACAAAAAATTTTTTATCCCTTCCTCTAGTATCTCCAATAATAAAATCAATCAAATCCTACATATCACTAATTTTAAACATCAACACTTACCACTTAAGTACTTGGGTGCTCCACTCTTTAAATGCCTGAAATGTTCCCATCTCTTTGATGAGTTAATTCAAAAATTTCAAATAATATTTCTATTTGAGAATTCCATTTAGTTTCCTTTGGTGGTAGGCTCACTATTCTCAAAAGCACTCTTAACTCAATGTCTATTTGATTCAAACTATTATCCCCATTAATGCTACACTTATCTTGATCATTTGCTTAACAAATTTTTTTAGGGCTCTAATAGTTCTACCAAAAGAATGTATTGGACATCTTGGCATAAATGTTGTGGTCCTTTGGGAAGAGGTGCTCTTGGTTGCAAGCCTTTTCGTGAAGCTCTCACTACCTTCTCTCTTAAGCTCTAGTGGAATTTTAGAAAAAATGATAGCCTTTGGGCTAATTTTATGATGGAAAAATATTGCCATGGTAAACACACTCTTGTGCTTATATAGTTGGCGACTCTCCTGTTTGGAAAAGGCTTTGCTCCATTAAATGGGTTGCCAAATCATTAATATCTTGGGGTATTCAGTCGGGTTCTCTCTTCTTTCAGCAAGATAATTGGATTGCCAATGGCTCTATTACACCCTTTTATCTACCCACTCTGCTATCAAAGTTAATTCTTTTGGCTTAATAACAATTGGAATGAAAATAAACTTGAGAATTATATCCTATTTCTCTTTTTGACAACTTTAGAAATATCCCCATTTCTTCTAACAACGGCCAAATTCTTTTAAGCTTTCTTATAATGGTGACTTTGTTCTTAAAGAGGTTTGGAATTTTATTTGAGATTAAGAAAACCCTCTAATGTTTTTATTAAACTTTGGAACAATATCATTTCCATTTCTATTCCATTTTAGCTTGGAGGATTTTAATAACTTTATTCTATGGACTCTTTGCTCACGGACTAAAGGGTTTTACTTACCTTCAAAGTGTTATTGTTGCTTTCATATTGAAAATGTAAATCAAGTTTTTTTGTCAATGGTTTATTGCTTCTAAATTATGGTTTTGTTATGATGATTTATTTAATACCAACTATTTTCAGGGTTCTCTTTCTTTTTATCAACTTCTTGAAGTCTGTTTCAAAAATACAGTGAAAGGTCATATCAAAGTTTTAATTGCTATTACCCTTATCTGGTTCATTTGGATGGATAGAAATGATGCTAAATATCATGGTACCCCTATAAACCATAAAAGGATCCTAGCTAGAACTAAATAAAAAAATTCATGCTCTTTTTAATGTCAATATTATTAGTATTATTCATTTTAAAGGTTATAAAATTTGGGGATAAAATATTGGGTATCATTTTGCCTAAGTTTGACTCTTATAAAAGTGCTAGGATTATTCATTGGCTCAAACCTAAGATAATTTGATTAAAGTGAATCTTGATGGTTTACATTGCTTTGATAAATATGGCGTGGTGGTATCCTTAGGGATTCTAAAGCTCTGTCATTTGTGCTTTTGCCAATCCCTCAAAGCCTATTATTTATTTTTGTTGAGCTTATGGCTATTAATAAGCTATTGAAATTGTTTGAATAGATGTTTCCACAACATCTGGATTGAAGTTGATGCTATATTGCTTCTTGACATGCTTAATTCCAATAGAAATGGAATGCTTTGAATATTTTATCTTCTTAATCATACTAAAAATAATCTTTCTCAAGTTCATTTTAAAATTTCTTGCATCCTTCATGAAGATAATGCTTGTGTTGATTACTTGGGTAAGTTTGGTGCCAACTTAAGCGAGTTCATTTTATTTGACAATCAAACTTTTACTATTTAAGAGGTTTGGTTAATCACGGATAATACTGGATTGCCTTATCTTATATTATAAATTCATGGCTTTGTTTTTGATGATCTCCTACTTTTGGTTGACCCTTGTTAAGCCCTCTTTGGGTTGTGGTTATCTACTTATTTTCTCTCTTTGTCTAAAGGTTATGTTTTGATCTCTTACTTTTGGATTGGCTTTTTTTTGGTATTGATTATTATAAGTGCAACTGGGTTGCTTTGGTTTTTAGCTTGGTGGCTTCTATCTTGCTGGGTGCTTACCAAAATTTTCCTTAGCTATTTTTTATATCCACCTTCTGGGTTATGGCTATGGCTATTATAGTTTTTTCTTTTTGTATGGATTTTTCCTCTTTTCTATGCTACTTGCTAACTTACCTGAGTTGGATCTATTTGTGGTGGTTGTGGGGTGGCTTTGTTGGGCATTAGTTGGGTTGGTTGGATGGCTAGCTGTGTTGGCTACTTTTTCATTTTCTTTTGGTGACTAATCTAGGGGGCTACTGGTGGTTTATATCTACGTTGATTTTGGTATGATGTAAATTGTTGGTTGGCTATTATTTTCTATATTTTCTTGACTGGGACTTCATGGTTGGTTTTGTTGATTTTATATATTTCTTTTGTTTATGGTTTTGACCTCCTCCTATATTGGCCTTCCTCTCTTGGCTGCAGGGGCTTTGGGTTTGGGTATTCTGATTGGTGGTTGAAGCTATTTTGTGGTTTGTTGGCTGTGGTGGCTTGGTGGGTGCTTTTATTGTTGTTCTATTGGTTGGCTTATAGTTTCTTATTGGGATTTGTAGCTTTTTTTCTTTGGGTTATTCTACTTACACGGATCGATTTTCTTTTGCCTTGGTTGGGTTTGGTGACTTGTCTCTACTGTTCCAGCTATCTTCGGTGATTTTGGCGTGATGACTGATGTTGGTCTTTACACTGACTTGGGTCTTCTGCTGCTGTGGTGGTTGACTAGGAGGATATGTTAGCTTGCTGGTTTGGTTGGTTGTATTGGTTTGTTGGGTTGGTTGGATGGGTGGTTATTTTGGTCAATTTTTCTTGCTCCTTTGGTGACTATTATGGGAACCTATTGGTGTTCTTTCTATGACCTATATTTATGATTTCCTCCTTCTTTGTCTTCTCTCTCTTGGCTATAGCTGACCCCCTTTTTCTTGTTTGGGTGGCAGCCTTGCCGTCCACTTCTTTTGCAGTTAGGATGGCTATTTTTACTCTCTTTATTTTGCTTTGTTGGTGGAGGATATGAGCACTTGTGTTTTTCTTTCTTGCTCTTGTTTGTCTCTGGTTTGAGTTGTTACCCCTATCATGATGGTTACTCCTTTTGATTTTGTTACTCTTTTAGGTGGTGGCTTTGGTGGTGCTCCTACTGTATTTCTGCTATCCCTGATGGTTGGTTGATTATCTGCCTTATTGGGCTTAATTATTCTAGTGGCTTTTTTGGTTGGGATTATGTTTGTTATTTGGAGGATTTTTTACCTTCGGATGACAAATTTTGGATGATGGGCTACACAAGGTATGCTGGCTATGATGACCTTGATGTTTCTCACTCTTTATTTATTTATTTGGTTGGTAGAGCAATATGTAATTGTAACCCTTCTCCTGAAGTTTGGATGCTTACATATAGTGTTGCTCCTTGAGATGATTGTAACTGAGTCGATGCCTTTTCTTTACTTTACTCCTTTTTTTTGCTCTTACTTTTAATGCTTGCTTAAATGTACTCATCCTTTCAAAAGTATGTTGCAGATTTCTTTTATAGGTTGGGAGAGTCTTGCGGTATCAGAATGACTAAATGAAGTTTGTTGTTGCACAAATGGATTTTCTGCTATTGATTTTTTTGTTTTTCTTTTGCTTTCTTTCCTTTATTATTGTAATAGTTAAGGGGTTTATCTCTTTAGGATTTATTGTACCTCTTTGAGCATTAGCTTAGAGATTTACCCCCTCTGAAGACTTTGTACTTTTTCTTTGTGGTAATAAAATTTCTTTAATTTCCACTTAAAACCCTAAACCTAAATCCTAAACCCTAAACCCACAAAACCCAGAACTAAACCATAATTGTAATCCTAAAATCTACAACCCTACCACAAAACCACAAACCACAAAACTAAACTAAATACATAAAAATAAAATAAAATAAAACCTAAACTAAATAAAATAAAATGAAAACATAAAAACACTAAACCTAAAAATAATAAAATAAAAATAAACTAAACTAAAATAAAATAAATAAAACTAATGTAAATAAAATAAAAATAAATCTAAGAATAAATAACCTAAATAAAATAAAACTAACATAAATAAAAAAAATAAAATAAACTAAAATAAACCTAAAATAAGATAAAAAAAATAAATAAAACATAAAACTATAAAATAAACATAAAAATAAAACCTAAAATAAATAAAAATAAAACCTAAATTAATCTAAAACCTACCTAAATAAAAATAAAATAAACCTAACTAAATAAAATTATAAATAAACCAAACTAAACTAATGAAAATAAATAAAAATAAAATGAAGTAAAATAAAAACCTAAATAAAACCTAAACCTAAAAAAAATAAAATAAACCCAAACTAATAAAATAAAATAAAACTAACATAAAAAAAAAATAAAATAAAATAAACTACTAAAAGTGAGCTAAAGATAAAACCAAATTAAATAATGATCTTAAGACAAGTAATTAAAAAATAAAAATAAACTAAATAAAAGATAAAATAATAATAAGATAAAATACTAAAAGGCTACCTGCGTGAGCTGTAAGAAAGACCCTAGGCAGCCAGGCTCTAGATCACTGGACCTGGGCTGACCACAGGCCTGGGCCATGGGGCCCAGGCCCGGACACTAGGCCTGAACCTGGGCCTGGGCCAGGAATACAGGCTGACCTGGGCCATGATCCTGGGCCACTGAGCCCTAAACTGAGAGCCTAGGCCACTGGGCTAGGAAAGGCCTGAATAACAGGCTCTGGGCCACTGGTGACTGGGCCATAGCCACTGAGCTGGCAGACTGGGCCATGGGCCACAGGCCACTGAGCCATGGGCCCTGACTGGGCCATAAAGCCCTGAGGCTGAGCCTGGCTAGATCCTGGGCCCTGGGCCCTGACCAGAGCATCCTGGAATCACTGAGCCCTAAGACCAGCCAGGCCACTGGCAGATCACAACTGAAGACACAACTGAGCTAGTAATGTACAAAAATAAAGATAAATAAATGAGCTGAGCACATAATGATATAAACCTTAAGTGTGAGCTAGCCTAAATAAATAAATAGATTAAGACTAAAATAAGATAAATGAACTTAGTAAAATACTAATAACTAATAAATAAAATAGTGTAAATAAAATAAACTATAAAGATAAAATAAAAAATAAAACCTAAATTAAAATAAACCTAAAAATAAAAAATAAACTCACCCAAAAATAAAATAAAATAAAATGCACAAACTATAGATAAAATAAATAACTACTAAACCCTAAACTAAGATAAAATAAAATAAATAAAATAATCTAAACAAAATGAAAAAAAAAACCTAAAAATAAAAAATAAAACAAAACCTAAACTAAAAAAAAAAAAACCAAAATAAAAAAAATCTAAATTAAAAACCAAAAATAAAAAAATAAAAAAAAAACATAAACCAAGATAAAATAAAATAAAAAAACATAAAACTAAATAAACTAAACTAACTAAAAATAAAATAAATAAAATAAAACTAAACTAAAATATAATCAATAAAAACTTGAGCTAAACTAAGAAATAAAAACCTAAATAAAAAATGAAAATTAAACTAAAATAAAATAAAATAAACAAATAAAAAAAAATAAAACTAAATAAAACTAAACTGAAATAATCCTAAAATAAAACCTAAACTCTAAACTAAAAAAAAAATCCCACTAAATAAAATGATTAAACATAAACTTAATAAACTAAAGATAAATAAACTGAAGCCAAATAAAATACTCTAAACTAAATAAAATAAAATAAGCTAAAATAACTACCTAAATATCTAAAAAATGTGCTTAAAAAAATAAACATGACTTAAAAAATAAAGTACCTAGCTAAACCTAAAAAAAATAATAAAAATAAATTAAACTAAAATAAACTAGGCTACTACCTAAAAATAAACTAAAAAAAAATACCTAAAATAAAAAGTTACTAAATAAAAATAAAATAAAGATAATGGTAAAGCAAAGATAAAATAATGATAAAATATCTAAATAACCACTGGTTTTAGATTAAAAAATGGAAATAAATAAGATAAAATACTAGGCCCCAGGCCACTGAGCCCTGGGCCCTGAGCCCACAGGCCCTGACCCCTGACCACTGAGCTAGGCCCTGGATCCAGGCTAGAGCCACATCATGCCAAACCCAGCATCAAGATCTATGAGCTGGGCACTAGTCAGACTAGAGCCTGAGTCCTAGGCCCTGGGCTATGGGCCATGGGCCACTGGGCCCTGAGCCCTGGGCCACAAGACCTGACCTACAAGATAAGAAACCTAAATAAATAAATATAAATCTGAGCCTATAAATTTAATATAAAGATAAATAAGCTGACCTAGACTGACATGAATATCCTAAAATAAAATAAAATAAATAACTAAATTAATAAAATAAAATAAGATAAAATACCTAAAATAAAACCTAAAAAAATAAAATAAATAAAAAATAACTAAATATAAACTAAATAATAAACTAAAAATAAACTAATAAATAAAATAAAATAAAACCTACTATAAAACTTGGGCCTAAAATAAACAAAATAAAATAAAAATCTACTAAAATAAACTAAACTAGATAAAACCTAAAATAAACTAATATCTGTATCTACTAAATAAATAAAATAAATTATAAAATACTTAAACCTACTAAAATAAACTAATACCTAAAATAAAACTAAAAACCTAAAAAAAAATAAATAAAAACCTAAAACCTCAATAAAAATAAAATAAAAAAAATAAAAATAAAACTAAACTAAAATAATATAAACTAAACCTAAATCTGAAATAAAATAAAACCAAAATAAATAAAACTAAACTAAATAAAATAAAATAAACCTAAATAAAAAAAAAAAAAATAAAATATAAATAAATAAAATAAATAAATAAACTAAACCTGGGTTTGCTTAATTAAAAAAAAAAAATCTATGCCACTATAACATACCTATTAAAAACCCTAGACTACCACTAAAACCCTAAAACTAAAAACCATAACCCTAAAAACTAAACCACTAAACCTAACCCTAAACTACCATAAACCTTAAATCTTAACCTGACCTAAACTACTAAACCCTAAACTTAAACCAAGGTAATTAAATAAATTAAAAATAAACCTAAACCCTAAAACCTAATAAACCTAAACCTAAAGCTAAACCTTAAAAAGCCAGAACCTTGATGATACAAACATCACCATCAATTAGGCTCAAATCGATAGGGTGGTGGAGCTGAAGGAGAGGTGGCATTATAAAGTATGGTGGGGATCAGGGGTGTTGGTGGATATAGGTTCTCAGCGGTTGTGGGTATGGAGGCGGGAGGAGCGATAGAGGTTACAGTCGTGGCGGTGGTGGAGGGAGAGATCAGGTGTATGATGGTGGATCCGGCTACTCGAGAGGCCAAGGTGTTTTTGATGGGAACATGAAAAACTGAAGAACGGTCGATCTGATCTACTGCTTATGGAATTATGTCTTTACATTAGAGATGATTCTAGTTATCTAGTGTTTTGATTTGCTCTATGCATGCTCATTTTTTATCTATGTTGTCGCTTGTGTCATAGAAAACTTTGTGTGCTACTTGATTGATGAAATCAAAAAGAAGAAATATTGAATCTGAATTTGTTCTCTACTAAAAAAACCAAAAACCTAAACTAAAACTAACCCAGACTAAAATAAACCCTAAACCATTAATACCCAAAGGCCAAAATCCTGACCACAAACCCCAAACCCAAACTCTAAAATAAACCCCATACCCCAAAACTTAAACCCTAAACCTAAACCTCTAAACCAATCACTAAAAAAAAAAGCTAAAACCTAAACCTAAATAAAATAAAACCTAAAAATAAATAAAGCTAAAAACTAAACCTAAACTAAATAAAAAAAAATAAAACCCTAAACCCAATAACTTAAAAACCTAAAACCAACCTCACTAAATAACCAAAAAAATAATAAATAAAACCAAATCTTAAATAAATGAGACCTAAACTAAAACTAAACTAAACCTAAACCTAAACATAAAGATAAATAAAGATTCAAATTAAAATTGAACTAATAAATAAAAACTAAACTAAATAAATAAATATGAAAACCTAAATAAATACTATGTAAATAAAATAAAATAAACATAATAAAATAAAATGATGATTAAATAAAACCAAAAAAAAATAATAAAAAAATACTAAACTAAAACTACCAAAATAATTTAAATAAAACAAAATAAAATAAACCTACCTTTTGCTAAGAAATAAACTAAAATAAATAAACTAAACTAAACCTAAAATATACTAAACTAAACTAAACCTAAACTAATTAAATAATAAAATAAACTAAAAATAAACCTAAAATAAAACTAAATAAAGAAACCTAAAATAAAAAATAAACCTAAAAAAAAAATAAAAAATAAAAAACCTAAAACTAAACCTAAAACTAGTTGGAAAATAAAATAAAATAAAATTAAAAATAAAATAATCCTATATAAAAAAATAATAAAATAAAAAACTAAGATAAAATACCAAAATAAATAAAAAATGAAAAATAAAAAAATACACTAAATAAAAATAAAAAAATAAAAACTAAAAAACAAATAAATAAATAAACTATAAACTAAACCAAAACCTCGGATTACTTATTAAAATAAACCAACCACATGCCTACCCACCTCAACCATCCACACCCTACCTGATCGATCCTCACCTAAAGCATACAACCCAATCACTCCACACCCTCCATGACCACTCTACCACACCCTAAACCCACCACTGATCATACACCTACTATATATAAATAAAAATAAACCTAAACCCTAAACAAATAAAACTAAATCCAACCTGAATGGGCTGCAACTGCAGACATTCGATGAGCTCAATCAAGATGTGGTGAAGGTGGAGGTGGCTATTAGTGGTGGTGGGGATCTAGTCTTGGTGGATAGGAAGTGGTGGTGAACTATCTGATTATGTAGGAGGGAAAAGCGATGAAGGTTACATGTGTGGTGATGGTGGAGGGAGAGATCAGCGATATGATGGTGGATCCCGCTACTCGAGAGACTAAGTTGGTTTTGATGGGAACTAGAGAAATTGAAGAATGGCCGATCCATTTTGTTGCTTATGTGAGAGAAGGTTCTAGTTATCTAGGGTTTTTGATTTACTCTATGCATGCTATTTTTTATTTATGTCGTTGCTTGTGCCTTAGAAAACTTGGTGTGTTACTTGGTTGATGAAATCGAAAAGAAGAAATGATGATTCTTAATTTGTTTCTATTAAAATAAAAAAACCAAAACATTAAACCTAAACTAAAATGACCCTAAACTAAACATAAACCCATAACTAGTAAAACTAAACAAATAAAACACTAAACCCTAAACCCTAAAACCAAACCCAAACCCTAAAACCAGCAGTAAACCCTAAATCCTAAAAAAATAAAACTTAAACTTAATAAATAACTTAAAATAAATAAATAAATAAACTAAACAAAAATAAACAAAAAATAAACTAAATAAAATAAAAAAAACATAAAGCGAAACCTAAAATAAACCTACAAACCTAAACCTAAAATAAAATAAAATTAAAATTTAAAACTTAATTAAAATAAATATACTAAAATAAAAATAAAATATACTATGGATGAAAACATAAATATAATAAAACTAAACTTAAAATAAATAAATAAACCTAAAATAAATAAAATAAAACAAAAAGAACCTAAACTAAAAATAAACACAAAATAAAACCTCAAAGATAAAATAAACACTGATTGAAAAAAACCTAAACTAAAATAAACTAAAATAAAATAAAATAAAATACCAAAATAAAATAAACTAAACTAAAATAAATAAACCTAAACCTAAAGTAATATAAACTAAACCTACCATAAACTAATTAAAATAAAATAAACTAAAATAAACTAAACCTAAACTAAAATAAAACCTAAATATACATAAAATAAAACACAAACTTAAACTTAAATAAAATAAACAAACCTAAACCTAAAATAAAATAAAACATAAACCAAAAATGATAAAGATCTAAAGCTAAACTAAAGATATAAACATGACCTAGGCCTAACTATAAAAGACTAAGATTAAATACTGGCTAAGATAAATAAACTTACAATTCGTCTACTAAATAAAATAAAAATAAATCTAAATAAAGTAAAATAAAATAATCTAAGATAAATTAAAATTAAATAATAAAGATAAACCTGACCTGTCGGGACTACATTTCTTTTAAAGGCTTGGAAAACCACTAACCCCCCTGGAACTTGTTGCCCAGGCCTCCAAAGCCCTGACCAGAATAATGATGGGCCCTGACCTAGGCTGACCCTGAGCAGGCCCTAGGCTGCCCTAAACCCTGACCCTGGGCTCTGGAGCAGATCCCACAAACTGAGTCTTGACCACTGAGCCCTAGGCATGGGCCAGCTGAGCTGGGCCATGATGACCTGACCCTGAACCACAAAGCCTAAACTAAATGTCTATAAACCTTAAACCCTAACTTGGAAACCTTAAACTTAAAACCTAAACCCACAAAGCCTAAGCCCACAAATAAAAGATTAAAATAAATAGCTTAAAACTAAATAAAATAAAATAAATAAACTAAAACCTAAACTGACCTAAAAAATAAAATAAAATAAAAAAATAGAAATAAACTAAAGTAAAATAAATAAAACCAACTAAACTAAAAAATAAAATAAACCTAGAATAAAACATATAAAATAAAATAAAATGTAAAAAATAAAATAAAATAAATCAAAATAAAGCTAAAACTTGATAAAACCCTAGATCAAAAATAAACCTAAAATAAATGTAAAATAAAACATAAACTAAAAAAAAAAAACTTAAACCAAAATTAAAATTAAATAAACAAAATAAAATGAACCTAAACCTAAATTAAACTAAACTAAACTAAAATAAATGAAACCTAAACCTAAACCTAAACCTAAGCCTAAACTAAAAAGAAACATAAACCTAAACTAAAAAAAGAAAACCTAAAAATAAAACTAAAATAAAACAAAACTAAATATAAATTAAATAAAACCCTGAACCTAAATCTAAAATAAAAAAATAAACCTAAACATAAAATATAATAAAATAAAACTAAACTAAAATAAACTAAACCTAAACCTAATTAACTAAAATAAAACCTAAATAAAATAAATAAACCTAAAATAAATAATATAAACTAAATAAAAAAATAAACCTATATAAAAATAAGAAATAAAGTAGACTAAAATAAATAAAAACTATACTAAATATACAAAATAAACCAAAACCTACCGGTTTACTTAATTGAAAAAAAAACTTTAAACCTTAAATCATAAACCCTAAACCCTAAACCCAAAACCCTAAACCTATAACCCTAAACCCTAAACCCTAAATCCTAAATGCCAAACCCTAAACATAAACTTTAAGTATCTAAATAAAAAAAAATAAACCTAAACCCTAAGAATGGGCAGAACCTTGATGACATGAACATCACCGTCAACCAGGCTAAGTCTAGATCTAGTGGTGGAGGCGAAGGTGGAGGTGGCGGTTATGTAGTGGTGGCGGGAAATCTGAAGGTGCTGGGGGATATGGAGGTGGTGGTCGGGGCAGTGGTGGTTGTGGAGGCGGGGGAGCTGTGGTGGGGGATCTGGAGGTGTTGGTGAATATGCGCTCTCATTTTTTATCTATGATGTCACTTATGTCTTAGAAAACTTGGTGTGTTACTTGGTTGATGAAATAAAGAAGAAATGTTGAATCTAAATTTGTTCTCTGTTAAAAAAAAAAAAAACCCTAAACCTAAACTAAAACACAGCCTAAACCACAAAACCTAGCGGAAATAAAAACCCTAACAAACCCCAACCCTAAACCACAACCCTAAACCTAAACCACAAACCATAAACTCTAAACCACAAGACCAAAACCACAAATTAAACCATAGACCATAAACCACAAAACCACAAAACCATAAACTAGGCCAAATGCTACCATAAACTTAAAACCCTGAGCCAAAACCCAACCAAAACTGACTGACCCTAACCCTGCCCCAAACCTAAATCCTAAAATCTAGCCACACCTACTCTAAAGGCCCTAAATGACTCTACCCAGGCCCAGACCATGAAAACAAGGCTGGCTGGACCTGAAACTGAAGTAAACCACTGGGAATGACCTGGCTGGCGGGTCACTGGAGTGCTAAACTGTGCCCAAGACCACAGGCCCTGACACTAACCCCAGGCCCTAGACCCTGGGCTAAATACTAGCCATGGGCCAAAACCACGACCCTGGGCCACAACCTAAACTAAATAAAGATAAGATAAGAACTGAGCTTAATATAATAAGACATAAAATCATAAACTAACTAAAATCTAAACTTAAATAAAATAAATAAACTAATAAAAATAAGAATAAAATAAATAAAAACTATTAAACTAAAAAATAAAATAAACTATGGATAAAACCTAAATAAAATAAAAACTAAACCAAATAAAATTTAAAAACTAAATAAAACCTACAAAGCTAATAAATAAACCTTAAAATAAAACCTAAAATAAATAAAAATAAAACCCACCAAAACAAAAGAAACCTAAATCTAAAATTAAAAAATAAAATAAAATAAACATAAACCTAAATTAAAATAAACTAAACTAAAATAAATAAAACCTAGACTTAATCTAAAATAAACTAAACTAACCTAAATAAAATAAAATAAACCAAAAATAAACCTAAATCTAAACTAAAATCAATCTTAAAATAAACCTAAAATAAAACATTAAACCAAACAAAAAAATAAAACCTAAATCACACTAAAATAAAATAAACCTAAATAAAATAAAATAAATAAACTCACTAAAAAATAAACCTACTAAAATAAACAAAAATAAGACTAGCTAAAATAAATAAAACTAAAATAAATAAACTAAAATAAATAAAAATAAAATAATACAAATAAAATACATTAAACTAAAATAAACTAAAATAAACTAAATAAACTAATTAAACTAAACCTCTTGGTTTGCTTATAAAACCATAAATCCAAAATCACAAACCTAAATCCTAAATCTACAACCCTAAACACTAAACCTTAAACCCTAAACCCTAAACTAAATCCTAAACCATAACCACAAATCCTACTAAAGCATAAACCTTAAAACCCAACCCCCAAACCCACAAATCCTAAACCACCCTAAATACCAAACCCTCACTAAAGTAACTAAATAAATTAAAAAGTAAACCAAAATAATAAAACCTAATAAAAATTAAGCCTAAAACTAACTCTAAGAATGGGCAGAACCTTGACTACAATAACATCACCATCAACCAGGTTCAGTCTAGATCTAGCGGTAAAGGCGACCGTGGAGGCGATGGTTATCGCAGTGGTTGTGGGAAATCTGGAGGTGGTGGTTGGAGCAGTAGAGCTTATGGAGGTGGGAGGAGCAACGGAGGTTACAACCATGGTGGTGGTAGCGGGAGAGATCGGGGATATGAATGTGGATCCTGCTACTCTAGAGGTCGGGGTTGTTCTGATGGGAACTAGAGAAACTAAAGAACGACCGATTTGATCTGCTGCTTATGGAATTGCATCTTTATAGTAGAGACGGTTCTGATTATCTAGGGTTTTTAATTTGCCCTATGCATGCTCATTTTTTATCCATGTCATCACTTATGTCTTAAAAAAATTGGTGTGTTACTTAGTTGATGAAATTCAAAAAAAGAAATGTTGAATCTAAATTTGTTCTCTGTTAAAAAAACCCAAAAACCCTAAACCCAAAACTAAAACCTGAACCCTAAATCTAAAACATAAACCCTAAACCATAAACATTAAACCAAACCTAAAACAAACCACAAACCTAAATAAATGCTAAACCTTAAAACCACAAACCATAAACCTTAAACAAACATTATGGCTAAAATAAAACCACAAACCTAAACCACTAAAACCTTAAACCCCAAAAACCCTAAAACTAAACCAAAACCAAAACCCTAAACCTATACAGATGGAAAAAAAAGCCCTGACTCACACTATAATCACTGAGCCCTGGGCACAACTCTGAGCCCTGAGCTACAAATAAGGCCCTGGGCAGGCCCTGAGCACTAGGCCCAACCCACTGAGCCTGGGCCCTGGGCCACAACACTAGCTGGGCCTACTGAGCCACAACAGACCTGAGCTGGGCTATAATGACTAATAAGATAAATAAATGACCTAAAAGATTAAAACTAAAATAAAATAAATGCTTAAACTAAACCTCACTGAGCCCTAGGCTGACCTAAATCTGATCACAAAGATATTAAATAAAATAAAATAAACTAAAATAAATGACCTAAATAAGCTAAAATAAAATAAACCTAATTAAAAATTTAAATAAAATAAAACCAAGATGTAAAATAAAAAATAAAATAAAATATAAAGATAAAATAAAATAAAAGAAATAAATAAAA
Organism: Cymbidium sinense; assembly: GCA_021442155.1. Taxonomy (NCBI): domain Eukaryota; kingdom Viridiplantae; phylum Streptophyta; class Magnoliopsida; order Asparagales; family Orchidaceae; genus Cymbidium; species Cymbidium sinense. The sequence goes on along the minus strand of JAKCPB010000790.1, from coordinate 109,141 downwards.
AACCTACATAAATGTAAAAAATAAAACCTAAAATTAAATAAAATAAAACCTAAATAAAAACCTACCTAAAATAAAAAATAAAATAAACCTAAACTAAACTAAATTAAAGCAAGCTAAAATAAAAACATAAACCTAAACCTAAAAAAACTAAATAATAAAATAAACTAAAATATAAACTAAACTAAAAATACCTAATATAAACATAAAATAAATTAAAACCTAAACCCTAAACCTTAAAATAAAATAAACCTAAACCAAAATAAAATAAAAAATAAAATAAATAAATAAATAAACATTAAACCTAAACCTAAAAAATAAACTAAATTAAATTAACCTAAAATAAAATAAACTAAACTAAATAAATAATAAATGAACCTAAATAAAATTAAAAATAGATAAACTAAAATAATCAAAAAAATAAACTAAATACATACCTCTGGGTTTGCTTGGTTTTTTTTAAAAAACCACACTGAGCCTGACCCTACACCTGACAGGACTTTAAAAATAAGACCCTACAATAAACATACCCTAGGCCTGAGCCACAGGCTCTACAAATGACCACAGGCCTACCCAGGCCTAAACCCTAACTGATCCTGACCCTAGGCCTTGCCCAGACCCTGAGCTGGGCCACCACCCTAAATCTGACCCACAAGACCATGGGCCCTAGGCTCTATGGCCCTAAACATACTGGGCTTTTAAAGGGCCACCACAAGCTGAGGCTGCCACTGATTCTGACTCTCCATGACCTGAAACTGGGCTCTAAACCAGGCCACAACCCCTGAGGCTGAGCCTACTGACCTGGGCTCTACCCAGACCGGAACTAAGACTTAAGACCTCCTGAAACTGGGCCACTGAGCACTGGGCCATGGGCCACAACCAAAACCTGAGCTAGCTATAAGACCTAAATAAGATGATAAGACAGCTGCCTAAGATATAAAAATAAATGTATAGACCTAAATAAATAAAATAAAACTTGATAAAATAAATACTAATTAAAAAATAAAATAAATGTTAAAACCTATAAAATAAAACTAAACTTAAGGTTATAATAAATAAAAATTTAAAAATAAATAAAACTAAGATAAAATAAGATAAGATAAAATAAAATAAACTAAAACTAAAAAAAAATAATAAAACCACTACAAACCTACAAATAAAATAAAATTAACAATGAATAAACTAAACCTAAACTTAAATAAACCTAAAATAAAATAAAATAAACTCACTAAAATAAACTGACCTAAATGTAAACTTAAAATATAAAATAATAAACTATAAAGATAAAGATGCTATTAAATAAAATATAAAACCACAAAGATAAAGCAAACTAAAGATAAATAAAATACACTCGTATGCTGTATAAATGTAACTGGTTTGCTTAATTTAAATAAAACTTAAACTCTAAATTCTAGAAACCCTAAACTCATAAACCACAAGCCCCAAACCTAAACCACAAAACACCTAAAAAACCCAACCCCTAAACCCTAAACCCAAACCCACACAAAAGAATAAATCCTAAAACCCTTAACCCTAAACTCTAAACCCTAAACCATAAACCCTAAACCCTAAACTTAAACACTAAACTATAAACCCCAAACCTTAAACCTAAACTTAAAGTAATTGAATAACTTAAAACCTAAACCTAAACCTTGAAATCTAATAATCCTAAACCAAAACCTAAACCCTAAGAATGGGCAAAACCTTGACGGCAGGAACATCACTATCTACCAGGCTTAGTATAGATCTAGCGATGGAGGGGAAGGTTGAGGCGGCAGCTATCGTAGGGGTGGTGGGGGATTTAAAGGTGTTGGCGGACATGGTGGTGGTGGTCAGAGCAGTTGTCATTATGGACACAGGAGAAGCAGTGGTGGTGGATCTCGAGGTGCTGGTGGATAAGCATGCTCATTTTTGATCTATGTCATCACTTGTGTCTTGCTAAACTTGGTGTGTTACTTGGTTGATGAAATCAAAAAGAAAAAATGTTGAATCTAAATTTGTTCTCTGTTAAAAAAAACCAAAAACCCTAAACCCGAAAACTAAAACTCGAATCCAAAACCTAAAACATAAACCCTAAAACCTAAACCTTAAACCCTAAACCCTAAACACTATACTAAAAACCCTAAACTCTAAACCCTAAACCCTAAACACTAAAACCATAAACCCTAAACTCTCAACCCTAAAACCTAAACCCTAAACCCTAAACCCTAAGCCCTAAACCCAAAATAGAAAACCCCAAACCCTAAACCCTAAACCACAAACTAACCTTAAACCCCAAACCCAAGCTGACCACTAAAAAATAAACCTAAACTAAACTAAACCAGATAAAATTAATAAATAAAACCTCTTAAAACATGACTAAAACTTAAAGCTACTGTTGCACTCCTAAAAATAAAATAAAACCTAAAATAATAAGACCTAAACTAAACTAAAAAAATAAAATAAACATATGGATAAAACCTAAATAAAATAAAACTAAACTTAAGATAAAATAAATAAACCTAAAATAAAATAAAATATAAACTAAATAAACCTAAACTAAAAAATAAACCTAAAATAAACTTCAAGAAATAAAAATAATACCTAAACTAAAATAAAACAAACTTAATCCACAACAAAAATAAAATAAAAATAAATAAACCTACTAAAATAAATTAAACTAAAGATCAATAAAACCTAAACGTGAACACTAAACTAAAATAATAAAATAAACTAAAATAAACCTAAACCTAAACTAAAATAAAACCACAAAATATAAAATAAAACCTAAACCTTAACATAAAAAAATAAAACCTAAACCTAAATCTAAAATAAAAATAACATAAATTTAAAATAAAATAAAAAATAAACTAAACTAAAAAAATAAACATAAACCTAAACCAACAAAATAAAATTAAAACCTAAACTAAGATAAATAAACATAAAATATATAAACTAAATAAAGAAAAATAAACCTAAGTAAAAGTAAAATAAAATAAACTATAATAAATATAAAATAAACTAAATAAAGACTGCGGTTTAGTTTTCTTTAAAAAAAAAACTCTAAAATTCCCTAAACCCTAACTAAACTAATGGTGACCCTAAACTGAGCCTACACTAGCCACCAAACCCTGACTACACTACCTGGCATAAACCCTAAGACCCAAACTGGGCTCCCCACTAAGTAGCCATAAAACCCAGGCCCAAAACTGAAAAACCCTAGGCATGGTCTAGGCCTAAACCTCTAACCAAAATGCTGCTGACCTAGCTAAACTATCCTAAACCCAACCCTCCCTGACCACTCCATAAACCTAAAATCCTCCCTGATCTCAAACCATGGGCTCCAAAGCTGATCACTAAGCTAAAACATGACTAAATAGAAAAAATAAAATAAAACACAAAACATAAAATAAATATAAAAAAAACCTAAATTAAAACCTAAACCTAAACTTGAAAATAAAATTAAATAAAATAAAATTAAACTAAAAAATAATTAAAAAACCTAAACTAAACTAAAAATAAATAAACTAGAATAAAGGCTAAATAAAATTAAAATAAAATAAACAAAAAATAAAATAAAATCTTAATAAAATAAAACCTAAAAATAAACATTAAAAGAAAAAAGAAACCTAAACCCTAAAAAAAAAACTAAAATAAAACATAAACTTAAATTAAAATAAAATAAACAAAATAAATTAAACTTAAACCTAAACTAAAATAAACTAAACTAAAATAAATAAAACTTAAACCAAAACTTAAAATAAATAAAAGCTAAACCTAAACTAAATAAAATAATAAACTTAAACTAAACTAAAAATAAAACCTAAAATAAACCAAAATAAAAACCTAAAACCAAAATAAAATAAAACATAAACTAAACCAAAACATAAAAAATAAAACCTAAACTTAAATAATAAAAATAAAATAAAACTCAACTAAAAAATAAACATGAATTTAAACCTAAACCTAAAAAATAAACTAAAATAAAAAACCTAAACTAAAATAAATGAACCTAAAATAAATAAACTAAAGTAAATAAAAAAAATAAACCTAAATAAAAATAAAAAAAATAAAGTAATCTAAAATAAATAAAAAATAAACTAAATATACTAAATAAACCTAAACTGGGTTTACTTAATTAAAAAAAAACTTTAAACCACAAATCTAAACCCATACCCAAACCCTAAACTCAAAACCCTAAACATCCTTAAATAAATTAAAAATAAACTTAAACCATAAAACCTAGTAAACCTAAACCACAGAATGGGTAGATCCTTGATCAGAACGACCATCACAGGCTTAGATCTGGTGGTGGAGGTGAAGCGGGTGGTGGAGATTATGTAGTGGTGGTGGTGGATCTGGAGGTGCTAGTGGATATGGAGGTGGTGGTCAGAGTAATGGTGGATATATGGGCGAGGAGGCATGAGGGATCAGGAGGTCTTTGGTGAATATGCGATCTCATTTGTTATCTATGACATCACTTGAGTCTTAGAAATATTTGTGTGTTACTTGGTTGATGAAATCAAAAGAAAGAAAAGTTGAATTTGAATTTGTTCTCTTTTTAAAAAAAATTAAAAACCAAAGACCCTAACCTAAAACGAAAACCTAAAGTTGAGTCTTTAAAACTAAACACTAAACCCTAAAATCCTTAAACCCTTAACCACATTAAACCCAAACACTAAACCCTCACTAAACCCTAAACCCTATCTACCACATACTTATCCTCAATAAATCTAAATGCTAAAACCTAAACCTAAATTAAATAAAACCTAAAAAAATAAATAAAAAAAGCTAAAACAAAATAAAATAACAACATAAACTAAAACTTCTTATAAAATAAAATATAAATACATAAATACTAAACATAACTAAAAATAAAATCTTTAATAAAATAAAACTAAACATAAAATAAAATAAAATAAACCTAAAATAAAATAAAATAAAACTAAATAAAATCTAAACCTAAAAATAAACTTGAAAAATACCTAAAATTCAATAAAATAAAACCTAAACCCAAAACTAAAAAAAACTACTTAAAAAATAAAAGCTAAACTAAACTAAAATAAAATAAATAAACCTAAACTTAAACCAAAAATGAACTAAGCGTGTAACCTAAAATAAAATAAAATAAAATAAAAAATAAACCTAACTAAAATTAAAACTTGAAAATAAACCTAAAAAAATCTAAAACCAAAACCTAAAAATAAAACTAAAACTTAAAATAAAAAATAAAACCTAAACGAAAAATAAAATAAAATAAAACTAAACTAAAAAATAAACCTAAACATAAATAAACTAATAAAAAAACTAAACTAAAATAAACTAAACTAAATAAAAAAATAAACCAAAATAAGAATAATAAATAAACTAAGTAAAAATCAACTAACTAAACAAAATAAACATGAAACTACTAAAATTAAAATATATAAAATAAAAATAAAACATCTCTAACCCTAAACCCTACATACCCTAAATCCCAAACCCTAAACCCTACCTTAAACACTAAAATTTAAATACTAAATAAACTAAAATAAAATAAGTAAAAACTTAAACCTAAATTAAATAAAATGAAATGAAATAAAACCTAAACTAAAATAAAACCTAAAACAAATAAAATATAAAAATTAAACCCTAAATTAAAACCTAAACTAAAATAATAAAATAAATAAACCTAAACTAAAATAAACTAATCTAAAATAAATAAAGCCTAAACCTAACTTAAACCCTATTAAATAAAATAAATTAAAATAAACCTAAAAAAACTAAAAATAAAACCAAAAATAACCTAAAATATAAATAAACCTAATCTAAAAAATAAAATAAAAACCTAAAGTTAAACCTAAAAATAAAAAATAAAACATAAACCGAAATAATAAAATAAAAAACTAAGCTAAAAAATAAACCTAAACATAAACCTAAACCTAAAAAATAAATTAAAATGAAAACCTAAACTAAAATAAATAAATTGAAAATAAATAAACTAAATTAAATAGAAATAAAAAAGAAACCTAAATAAAAATAAAAATAAAATAAACCGAAATAAATAAAAAATAAACTAAATAAACTAAATAAACCTAAACCTACCAGTTTAGGTTTATCTCAATGGTGATGGGTGATCTGGAGGTGCTAGTGGGTATGGAAGTGGTGGTCGGAGTAGTGGTGGTTATGGAGGCAGGAGGCACGACGGAGGTTATAGCCGTGGTGGTGGAGAAGGTAGAGATTGGGGATATCATGGTGGATCTCACTCGAGAGGGTGGTTCATGGGCTGAGAAAGCGAAGAACGCATATTCAATTTGTAACTAATCGAACAGTATCTTTAAAGTAAAGAAGGTTACAATTATCTATGGTTTTTGATTTGCTCTATGCGTGTTCATTTTTTATCTATGTCATCGCTTGTGTCTTAGAAAACTTACTGTGTTATTTAGTTGATGAAATCCAAAAGAAGAAATGTTGAATCTGAATTTGTTCTCTGTTAAAAAAAAACCAAAAACCATAAACCCTAAACTAAATCCTTAACCATAAACCTGAAACCTAAACCCTAAATCCTAAATCCTAAACCTTAAACCATAAAAACCCAAAACCCAAAACCCTAAACCCTAAAACCCTAAACCCTAAATCCTAAAACCTAAACCACTAAACCTAAATCCTAAAGCCACACCACAACTTAAATCCTAAACCTACACTTACACCACTCCAAACAAGCTCTATACAATAAAATAATATAAATAAAACCTAAAATAAAGTAAAAATAAAATAAAATAAAACATTAACTAAAACCCAAACCTAAAAGAAGATAAAATTAAAATAAAATAAAATAAAATAAAATAAAATAAACAAAATAAAACCTAAATAAAATAAAAACTAAACCTAAAATAAAATAAAATAAACCTAAATTAAAATAAAATAAAACTAAATAAAACCTAAATAAAAGTTAAAATAAAATAAACTTAAACAAAAATAAATAAAAAAATAAACTAAAATAAATAAAAAATAAACTAAATAAACTTAAACATACCAATTTACTTAATTTTAAAAAAACCCTAAACTAACTCTAAATCATAAACTCTCAACTCTAAACATAAATCTAAACTATATAAAACCTAAAATCAAAATAAATAAAAAAACCTAAACCTAAATAAAATAAAAAAATAAAATAAAATAAAAAGCTAAACTAAAACCTAAACCTAAACCTAAAAATAAAATAATATAAAAAATAAAAACTAAAAAATAAAAAATAAACTAAAATATAATTAATAATAACCTAAATTAGACTAAAAAATAAAATAAACCTAAAAATAAAAAACCAAAATATAATTAAAACTAAACCTAAAATAAAAATAAAATAATCCTCAAATATAATAAAATAAAAACTAAATGACAACCTAAACCTAAGAAATAAAACCTAAAAATAAATAAAAAAACAAAACATAAACCATAAACAAAAAAAAACCTAAACCTAAAATAAATAATAAAATAAAATAAACTTAAACCTAAACTAAAATAAATAAAACCTAAGCCTAAAACTAAAATAAACTCCTAAATCCTAAATTAAATAAATAAGATAAACTAAAATAAACCTAAAATAAAACTAGAATAAAACTTAAAAAAAAATCCTAAAATGAACCTAAACCTCCAAAAATAAGAAAACCTAAATCTAAACCTAAAATAAAAATAAAACCTAAATGTAAAATAAAATTAAAATACTAAAGATAAACATAATCTTAAACTAACCACTGATAAAATAAAATAAAACCTAAACTAAAATAACTAAACTAATATAAAATAAAAAATAAAATAAACTAAAAAAAATATAAAATAAACTTAAACTGTCGATTTACTTAATTTTTTTGTTTAAAAAAAAAACCCAAACCTAAAACTAAAGCATAAATAAAATAAACCCAACCCTAAACCTAAACCCTAAACCCTAAAACCATTAATCATGAAACCCTAAACCCTAAACCCTAAATAATAAACCCTAAACCCTAATCCCTAAACCCTAAACTCTAAACCTCAAACCTTGAACCTAAGCCTAAATTAACTAGATAAATTAAAAAATAAACCTAAGCCCTAAAACCTAATAAACCTAAACATAAACCTGAACCCTAAGATTGCGAAGAACCTTGATGATAGGAACATTACCATCAACCAGGCTCAGTTTAGATCTGGGTGGAGAGGCGAAGCGAGGCGTGATTAATGCGTGGTGGATTTGGAGGTGCTGGTGGATATGGAGATGTTGGTCAAAGAAGTGGTGGTTATGGAGGCTGGAAGAGCAGTGGTGGGGGATTTGGAAATGCTAGTGGACATGCATTCTCATTTTTGATCAGTCTCGTCACTTGTGTCTTAGAAAACTTGGTGTGTTAAAATCAAAAAGTAGAAATGTTTAATCTGTATTTCTTCTCTATTAAATAAAATAAATAAAAACCTTAAGCCCTAAACTTGAACCTGAACCCTAAACCTAAAACCTAAACCCTAAAAACCCTAAACCCTAAACCTTAAACCTAAACCCTAAACCCTAAAACATAAAACCCTAAACCCTAAACCCTAAAACCTAAACCCTAAACCCTAAACCATAAATCATAAATCCTAAATCATCCCACCCCAAACACTAAATCACCCTAAACCAACAACCATAAACCCTCAACCACACCCTAAAAAAGCTAAACCTAAACTAAATAAAACTAAACTAAACTAAAAAATAAAAACCTAAATAAAATAAAACTAACAATAAAATAAAACCTAAAATAAAATAAAATAAAACTAAATAAAGCCTACATAAAAAATAAACCAAAAATAAAACTTAATAAAATATAAAATTGAAACTCTAAATTAAAAGATTAAAACTTAAACCTAAACTAAAATAAACCTAAACCAAATCCAAAATAAACTAAACCTTAACCTAAACTAAATAAAATAAAATAAAATGTCCTAAACCTAAACTAAAAATAAAACATAAAAACCTAAAATAAAACCTAAAACTTAAACCTAAAAATAAAATTAAAACATAAACCTACAAAATATAAAATAATACTATATACAAAAAATAAAATAAAATAAATCAAAATTAAAATAAATCTAAACCATAATCTAAACCTAAAAATAAAATAAAATAAAACCTAAACTAAAATAAATAAACAAAATAAAATATATTAAACCTAAACTAAAATAAAATAAAACCTAAATAAATAAAAAATAAACTAAATATAATAAACCTAAACCTCTGGTTTCTTAATTAAAAAATAAAATAAAACCCTAAGTCTAAATCCTATGCCTAAATTAACCCTAAACCACTAAGCTTTAAACCCTACACACTGACCATACCACAAATAAACCATCTAAACCACACCCTAAACCTTAAATCCTATAAACCTAAACTAAACCTAAAATTAAAATAAATAAATAAACTTAAACCTAAATTAAATTAAAAGTAAAATAAAATAAAACTAAACTAAAACATAAACCTAAACCTAAACCTAAACAAAAATTAAAACCTAAGAATAAAATAAAAAATGAAATCTAAACTAAAATAGATTAAATAAAAACCTAAACTAAACTAAAAATTAAAATAAACCTAAATATAATAAAACTAAATGTAAAATAAAATAAAGTAAACCAAAATAAAATAAAACCTAAACCTAAAACATAAAATTAAGAACAAATAAAATCTAAACCCCTAAAAAACCTAAACTTAAAATAAAAATATAAATTAAACCTAACTAAACTAAAATACTATACTAAAATAAACAAATTGAAACCTAAACTTAAAATAAACTAAACCTAAGAATTAAATTAAATAAAATAAATTAAAATAAACTTAAAACTAAAATAAAAATAAAACCTAAAATAAACCTAAAATAAAACCTAAAACCTAAACCTAAAAAAAATAAAATTAACACTTAAACTAAACCTAATTATAAAATTAAAATCTAGACCTAAAAAATAAAATAAAAATCAAAGTAAACTAAAAAATAAACATAAACCTAAACTAAACCAAAAAATAAACTAAAATAGAAAACCTAAATTAAAATAAATAAACCAAAAAATAAACAAACTAAATTAAATTAAAATAAAAAATGAACCTAAATAAAAATAAAAAATAAAATAAACTAAAATAAAAAATAAACTAAATTAAACCTAAAAATAAAAAAAAGAAAAATACCAAAAATGTAAATAAAATCATAAAATAAAATAAAACTAAAACTTAAACCTAAACATAAAAAGAGAATAAAATAAAAAAATAAAAAAAACTAAAATAAAATAAATAAAAGCCTATACTAAACTCAAAAATGGAATAAACCGATAATAAAACCCTAAATAAAATAAAACTAAACAAAAAAATAAAAAAATCTAAAATAAAATAAAATCAAAATTAAATAAAACTTAAATTAAAAATAAACCTAAATATAACTAAAATAAAATAAAACCAAACTTAAAAATCGAACCTAAAATAAAATAAAATAAATAAAATAAAATAGACCTAAACAAAAAAATTAAATAAAACCTAAACTAAACCTAAAAAAACTAAACCTGACTAAACTAAATAAAATAAAATAAATTAAAATACCTAAGCCTTAAATAATAAAACCTAAAATAAACTTAAAATAAAACCTAAAACCTAAACCTAAAACATAAAATAAAACCTAAACCTAAAAAAATAAAATAAAACCTCCAAAGTAAAATAAAATAAAACCTAAACCTAAAAAATAAAATAAAATAAAAAACCTAAATTTAGATAAATAAACTAAAATAAATAAAATAAAAAATAAACCTAAATAAAAAAATAAAGTAAACTAACATAAATAAAAAAAACTAAATATTATAAGTAAACCTAAACCTATTGGTTTTGCTTAATTTAAAAAAAATAAATCAAACCCTCCCTAAACCCTAAATTCTAAACCTAAACTCTAAACCCTAAATCCTAAATCATAAACTAACCTAAACCTTAAAAAACCTATAAACCCTCCCAACCCTACCCTAAAACCATAACCCCAAACAAAAACTAAAGTAATTAAATAAATTTAAAAATAAACCTAAATCCTAAAACCTAATAAACCTAAACCCAAAGAATGGGCAGAACATTGACGGCATGAACATCACCGTGAACTAGGCTCTATCTAAATCTGGAGGTGAAGGTGAAGGTGAAAGTGGTAGTTATAGTAGTGGTGGTGGGGGATCTTGAGGTGATGGTCATAGTAGTGGTGGTTATGGAGGCGAGAGGAGTGATGGAGGTTACATCCATGGTGGTGGCAGAGGGAGAGATAGGGGATATGATGGTGGATCCTGCTACTTGAGTCGGTGTGGTTGATGGGAACGAGAAAGCGAAGAACTGATCGTCTGTTGCTTATGGAACTATGTTTACAGTAGAGATAGCTCTAGTTATCTAAGGTTTTATATTTTCCCTATGCATGCTCATTTTTCATCTATGTCATCACTTGTGTCTTAGATAACTTGGTGTGTTACTAGTTTGATGAAATCGAAAAGAAAAAATGTTGAATCTGATTTTATTCTAAGTTAAAAAAAACCAAAAACCTTAAACACTAAACTAAAACTTGAACCCTAAACCTAAAACATAAATCCTAAACCCTAAACCCTAAAAACTCTAAACCCTAAACCACAACCACAAGCCTAAAAACATAAACTCTAAACTAAACCAAACCCACAAACCCTAAACCACCCAATCCATAACGCTAAACCTTAAACCCCAAACCCTAAACCCTAAACCCTAAAAACCTAAACCTAAACTAAATTAAATCTACAAATAAAATAAATAAAAAAACTTAAACCCTAAGTAAAATAAAATTAAAAAAATAAAATAAAAATATAAACTAAAATGTAAACCTAAACCTAAACCTAAACCTAAAAAAAAAAGATAAAATAAAATATAAATAAGATAAAATAAATAAAAGCTAAACTAAAAAATAAAACATAAATAAAATAAAACCTAAGATAAAAATAACCTAAAATAAAATAAAATAAAAATAAATAAAACCTAAACCTAAAATAAACCAAACACAAAATAAATAAAATAAAATAAACTCTAAACTTAAAATAAATATAAACTAAATAAACTAATATAAACTAAACTAAAATACAAATAAAAACTAAAAAAATATTAAACATAAACCAAACCTAAACCAAATAAAATAAAATAAACTAAAAAATAAACCTAAAAAAAAACTTGAAAATAAACCAAAATAAAACTAATACCTAATTAAAAAAAACTAAAATAAAAAAATAAAATAAAACTTAACTAAAGTAAACCAAACCTAAACTAAACCTAAAAATAAAATAAAAACTAAAATATAAATAAAATAAATAAATTAAATTAAATAAAATAAAATAACTAAATAAAAATAAAGTAAACAAATAAAAAAATAAACTAAAATCTAAAGTATAAGTTTGACTACAAGAAAATAAAATTAAAATGAAAACATAACCACCACAACTAACTACTTAAACCTTAAAACCCTAGGCCACCATCTATAACCTTGACCCTAAACCCTAAATCCCACTAAACCCTAAACCCTCCACACCATAAACCTTAAAACTTAAACTATTAAGAAGACTAGAAATAAAATAAATAAATAAAATCCTAAAGTAAAATAAAATAAATCAAATCAAATCAAATAAAAAATAATAACTAAACTAAAATATAATAAATAAAACCTAAACTAAACTAAAAATCTAAATAAAAAAATAAAATAAACCTAAAATAAAATAAATTAAAATATTTAAAACTTAAATGTAAAAAAAAATAAAATAAATCTAAATAAATAAAATAAAACCTAACCAAAACCCAAACTTAAAATAAAAATAAAATAAACTTAAACCTAAAATAAATAAAATAAACTAAAATAAATTAAACTAAACCTAAATAAAAATAAAATAAAGCTAAAAAAATAAAATAAAACCAAAACCTAAAATAAACCCACATAAAAAACTCAAAATAAAATAAACTAAAATAAAATAAATAAACTAAACTAAATAAAATAAATTAAACTAAATATAAAATAAAATAAACTCAAATAAAGAAATCTAAATAAACTAAACTTAATGGTTTGCATAATTTTAAAAAAATGCAAACCTATGCCTAAACCCTAAATCTAAATAAACCCTGACCCTAAACCTAACCCAGGCCAAACCACTTCTGCCACACACTGAGCCAACTGAACTACCCACCTGGGCCCAGGCCCTAAACCTGGGCCCACCTAACTGACCTGACCCTGGGCCCTCTATAGGCCCTTAAACCCACTGCTGACTAACAAATGCTACTTTACACTAAACTATAGATCCAACTAGTGAAACTGACTAACTGACTCTAAGATCTTACCACAACTCCATACCATGACCCTAAACTGGACTCTCAAAACCTAAAAGAGCTAAACTTAAACTAAATATAACCTAAAAAAAATAAATAAAAAAAACCTAAACCTAATTAAAATAAAATAATAAAATAAAATAATAACTAATCTAAACCTAACCTAAACCTAAAATGATGAAATAAACTAATAAAATAAACTAAAATAAAACTAATATAAAATAAAATAAAATAAAAAAAATAAAATAAAAAACTAAATAAAAACCTAAACCTAAAATAAAATAAAACTTAAAATAAATAAAATAAACCTAAACCTAAAATAATAAAAAAAACCTAAACCTAAATATAATTAAAATAAGAAAATCAAATTAACATAAACCTAATCTAAAATAAATAAAACCTAAACTAATTTTAAAATTATAAACCAAATCTTAACCTAAACTAAATAAAATATAAAATAAAAAAATAAACCTGCTAAAATAAAATAAACCTAAAAATAAAACCTAAACCTAAAAATAAAAAAGAACCTAAACGAACACAAAATAAAATAAAACTAAACTGAAATCAAATTAAATAAAATGACTAAATAATAATCCTAAAGCTAAAATATACTAAAATAAAAACTAAACTATAATAAATAATCCTAAAATAAATAAACTAAACTAAATACAAATAAAAATAAACCTAAATAAAATAAAAGAATAAAATAAACTAAAATAAATAAAAAAATAAACTAAATAAACTAAACCTAAACCTACTTGTTTTTAATTTTTGTTCTTAAAACCATAAACCCTAAACCCTAAACCCTAAACCCTAAACAACCTAAACCACAAATCTAAACCCCAAACCCTAAACCTAAACCATAGTAAATAAATAAATTAAAAAATAAACTAAACCCTAAACCTAATAAACTGGCTAAACCTAAACCCTAGCTCTACTTTACATGGATGAATAAAAGGGGTTTATTTAAGATGGATTCTAAAGTTCCATATAGGGGAAAGCCCTCATAGTTAATTACATCCCAAAGAAGGTGAGTTCCTTAGGAATACTCTCGATTAAAGTAGGCAATTATTGTCTCCAAATATTTCAAAGATATGACTAACAATAAATTGGCTATGTTTAGAAAATCAATCGGGATAGATAAAAAAGAAGAGACTTATTATCAAAGCCAATGGGAGATGAATAAGGAATAGTCATGATACTAAGAAAGCTAGTAAGCATTCCATCCTATCCTATAATTAGACTTTATATGTTTGCAGTTGAGGAGAATTATATGCTTGAATTGGAATTTTATTAGAAAGCTAGGACTTATAATATCACAACACAAGGTTGTGGAAATACCTAAGAGGTGAGTAATTATGCATGTAGCCCGAGGGGAAATAGCAACCTTAGATCCTAAATCTAGGGAGCTTTAGCGAGGACCAAAGCACCTCCTGAGCCTAAATGATATGATGGTTGATTTGATCTATCACTTATGGAACTGTGTTTTTATAGTATTGATGGTTCTAGTTATCTAGGGTTTTTGATTTTCTCTATGTGTGCTCATTTTTTATCTATGTCATCATTTGTGTCCTATAAAACATGGTGTGTTACTTGGCTAATGAAATAAAAAAAACTGTTGAACATGATTTTATTCTTTATCAAAAAAAAAAAAACAAAAACTGATAACACTCAAATAAAACCTAAAACCTAAACTCTAAACCCTAAACCCTAAACTAACTCTAAACCCTAAAAATCTAAAAACCTAAACCTAAATGAAATAAAACCTAAAAATAAAACTAATAAAAAAAACATAAACCAAAATAAAATCAAATTATAAAATAAAATAAAAATATAAACTAAAACCTAAACCTAACCTAAAAAGAAAATAAATAAAATTAAAATTCAACTAAAATAAAATAAATAAAAACTTAAACTAAACTAAACCCAAATAAATTAAAAACTAAACCTAAAATGAAATAAAATAAACCTAAAATAATATAATAAATACTAAATAAAACCTAACCTAAATAATAAAAATAAAACTTAAAATAAATAAAAATAAAACCTAATCCTAAACTAAAAAACCTAAACCTAAAATAAAATAAAAACCTAAACCTAAACTAAATAAATAAAACCTAAATAAACTAAATAAAATAAAATAACTAAAATAAACCTAAAAAGTAAAATAAAACTAAAAAATGGAACTAAAATAAAATAAAATAAACCTAAAAGATAAAATAAAATCTAAACTAAACCTAAAATAAAATAAAACCTAAAGTTTAAATAAAAATAAAACTACACTAAAAATAAACCTAAACTAAACCTAAATGTAAAATATAAACTAAAATAAAACCTAAAATTAAAATAAAATAAACCTAAAATAAACTAAATAAACATAAACCTGTTGGTTTACTTTTTTTTAAAAAACTTTAACCTAAATCCTAAACTACCCACCATAAACTAAACTCTAAACCCAAAACTTACTAACCCTAAACCCTAAACCCTAAACCCTAAACCCTAAAACTGTAAAACCCTAAACCCTAGAACCTAAACCCTAAACTGTAAACCCTAAACTTCCCTTAAACCCAAACCACTATCCCCCCTTCCCCGAGCTTTCTCTCATTCTCTAGCAATTTTTGAATCCCTCTTGGTGGCTTTTCCATGATTTGGGATTTATGTGGCTTAGGCCTTAGTTTTAACTGAAATTAAAGGCTTGAATGGCATCTGGCCATTTGCGTGATGCTTTATCATTGATCATGGTTGTGGTTGGTTCTATTCCTTGGGCTCCACCTCAAATTATGGATGCTTGACTGGGGCATCCAGACTTTAGCTTGGCGCCCGATCTTTTCTTCTACTAAATCTTTTAAGGAAGTCCTCTCTAGTAAGCCTTCTCCCTCTGTTATTTTGGTTAATCTCATTTTGACCTCTTTTAGTGGTTTGACAGTGGTAATGTGCTCTAATGTGGATGTTGAAAAGTTGGCAAAACAATTTCTATTTTCTCTTATCGATAAATTTACTTAGTATCGTCCAAATTTGGATAAGATTCGCTCTTTTTCCATAATCTCTAGCTTATGGGTGCATTCTCGATTGGTCTTATTGACCCACGGCATATCACGATTCAACTTTCTAATGATCAATATTATTCACATGTTATTTTGCATCTTTCTCATTTCATCTTTAATTGTCAAATATGTTTGTTGAAGTGGTCACCCCTTTTGACATTTAAGAATCTCCTATTATCACGTGGGGTTATCTCTTCCTAAAATGTGCATTCATTTTGTTACCCATCAATGTGCTTTTTACTATCTGTTCTTTATTTGGTCAGCCTTTTGCACTTCGACCCGGCTGGTTGAGCAATCTCATACGTGGCTCAAATCTTCTTGGAATTAGACAACTAAAAAATACCCAAAGGAAGTTTTGATTAGCTCTGAAAAATATGGGTATTCACAAAAGGTTAAATTAGAGAACCTTCTAATTTTTTGTTAACATTGTAAAATTCTCGATCATGATAATTCAAAATGTTATATTCTCCATCCCCACTTAAAAAAATGAAATCTTGCTAAAGAGAATGTTGTTCCTACCCATAAGTCGATCCCTACTTATGTTCAGAAATCAGTCTCAGATCCTAAGAATGGTATGAAGGCTATTATTAAGGTTGATTCCGTGGGTATCAGGGTTAATCAAGTTGAACAAGTTTTGGCTCCTACTATTGATATAGATTCGATTGATTTTCAAAATGTGAAGGATGATTTACCTCATTTTCCTTCTTTGAATTTGAATATTTCTAATGTGGAGAATAATCAATTTTTAAAGTTATTAGAAAATGATTCTATTTCCTCTGATTCTATTCCTGCATCTATGCCAGCTTTGATCAATGAAAATGAAGCTTTTAATGAGGATTTAAATGATGTTGAGCATGCTAAAAAATTTTTGATCTGGGTTTAATAAATTGTGCTTTAAATGGTTCTAAATCATCACCATCTCTCATTTCTAATCTTGATATTCATGTTAATCCTACTATTCAACTTAATATGGATTTGGAAGATGGTGAACCACCCTCCAAACACTTGGAGAATTCTCCAAAATTTGTGAGCAATGTTACTAGATCTTACTCAGATGATGACTCTAGGGGAAAAGAAAATGGTTTTTAGACTTGTCATGCTAGAAAGAAAAAAAAGTGTTAAAAATTACTTTCCCAAATTGTCCAAAAACATTAGATCTACTGCGGCCTCTCACTCCTCTCTTAATTAACCTTTTCTTAACCCCTTTTTATTATACTTATGTTTAATTTTCTTGTTTGGAATGTTGAGGGATCGGTACCCTCTCTATTTGTAATCATATTAAAAATCTTTATCACATTCATAATATTTAATAACTTATTATTCTGGAGCCTCTTATTCATGCTAATAAAATTAACCATGTTGTTAGAATGATCAGCTTCAATAAACTTTTCTATAATGTTAGTAATAAGATTTGGTATTTTTGGATAATTTTGTTGAGGTTTCTATTATTGATGATTTTCAACGATGTCAATGCTCAAATCTCTTATGGACTATTGCATTTTGGCTCTTTTTTTATGCATCTTGTTATAGATCCGGTAGAAATCTTCTTTTGGGATAATTTGAGGAATTTTGCTACCTTGGTCAAAAAACTTGGTTTGTGGGTGGTGATTTTAACACTATTTTATTCTCTTCTAAACAAAGCGGTGGTTGTTCTCCCAATATTCATTTTATGGAAAATTTTTCCAATATGATCCTTAATTGTAATTTGATTGTAATTTAATTGAAATTGGCTTTACGGGTTTTAGTTATACTTGGAAAAACACTATACTTTGGCAAAGGTTGGATCAGATTCTTTTTAATACTCATTAGTTTACTCAATGGCCTATTACTTCTTTTGATGATTTAAGCATAACCTTGTCTGATCACGCTCTTCTTCTAGTTTCTATTAAAGATACTTCTAATAAATTACATAAATCCTCTCCTTTTAGATATCAGAACATGTGGATTTAGTATATTGATTTTTTTTGATGTTGTGGCTAATAATTGGAAAGCCCCTTTACATCCTGATAATTCCATTATGGGGAATGAATAGATTTTGGTTTAAACTTAAAATACTTATACAAAATTTGGGTTCATGGAACAAGCATTATTTTAAAAACCTTTTTGCTAATATTTTACGATATGGAAAAATTGGTTTGTCATCTTGAAGTCTCTTTTTTGTTTGATCCTTCTTAGATTAAGAACTTGATTGAGGTGGAAGAAAAACTTGTTAACTTCCAAAATATGGAAGAGACTTACTCGTGCCAAAAAGCTTCTAGTAAGCATGTTGCAGATGGTGATAAGAATACTAGGTATTTCCATGCTTTAGCTAATAAAAGGAGAACTTTAAATAATATTTAACAAATTAAAGAGGACAATGGTGTTTGGATTATGGAGAATAATGATATTAAGGAATCAGTTATTAATTACTTTAGAAATATGCTTAATAAGAGTTGCCCTTTTGAAGCTATTTCTAAATTGCATCTGATTCCTTGTATTATTACTAATGATGATAATGATTTGCTTACCATCGTACTGAAGATAAAATTTTAAAGTCCTTAATAGCATGAATATAGATTACATTAATGGTGGAGGGTTTCACTACTCAATTTTTTTTAAAATGTTGGTTTATCATTAAAAATGATTTGATTGAGAGTGTTTATTTTTTTAATGGTAATCCTTTTCTAGATATTTTTCTAGTACTTCATTATTCTCATAAAGATAATCCAAACTATTGGAGTGATTTTAGACCTATTAGTCTTTGCACCTTTTTCAATAAGTTGATTTCCAAAATTCTAACCAACAGGCTTAGTCCTTTACTTAATAAAATTATCTCTCTCAACCAAACTAGTTTTGTTAGAGGTAGATCTATTTCTGATAATATTTTACTAGCCCAAGAATTAATTCATGATCTTGATGCCAAGATTAGAGGTGGCAACATTCTTTTCAAATTAGATATTACCAAAGACTTTGATAACCTTTCTTGGGACTTTCTTTTCCATATTCTAAATTTATTCGGGGTTTCTAATAAATTTGTTTTTCTTATTAAAAATTATATTAATAATTCCTAGTTTTCGATTTTTCTTAATGGGAAAGCCTTGGGTTTCTTTCCCTCTTCACATGGTTTAAGACAAGAGGATCCATTATCTCTTGCTTTATTTATTATTGTTGTTGAGTACCTATCTAGGATCATCAATGATTTATTCTTTAACAATCCCTATGTACTCTGAACTCTTGGTGGTCTTCTGTTTCCCATTTAAGCTTTGTAGATGATTTCATTATCTTTTGCAATGCTTTTATTCATCATATCAAGCATCTCAAATATTTTATAAATAAATTTGGTAGAGAAAGTGGCCTTTCTATCAATGGTAACAAGAGCTATTTGATCACTTCCTCTCGAATCTCCAATAATAAAATCAATCAAATTTTTCATATCACTAATTTTAAGCATCAACACTTACCTCTAAAGTACTTTGGTGCTCTCTCTTTAAAAGCCGAAAATGATCCCATCTCTTTGATGAGTTAATTAAAAAATTTTAAATAAAATTTCCATTTGGGAATTCCATTTACTTTCTTTTGGTGGTAGGCTCACCATTCTTAAAAGCACTCTCAATTCAATGCCTCTTTATTTGATTCAAACTATTATCCCCACTAATGCTACTCTCATCAGAATTGATCGCTTGCTTAATAAATTTTTTTGGGGTTCCAATAACTCTACCACAAAAATGCATTGGACATCTTAGCATAAATGTTGTGGTCCTTCGGGTGAAGGTGCTCTAGGTTGAAATCCTATTCGTGAAGTTATCACCACTTTCTCTCATAAGCTCTGGTGGAATTTTAGAAAGAATGATAGCGTTTGGGCTAATTTTATGATGGAAAAATATTGCCAAGGTAAACACCCCTTTTATGTGCTTATAAAGTTGGTGACTCTCCGGTTTGGAAAAGGCTTTCCTCCATTAAATGGGTTCAATCCTTAATATCTTGGTGTATTCATTCTATTTCTTTCTTTTGGCAAGACAATTGGTAGACTCCATTGACACCCTTTTATCTACCCACTATACTTTATTATCAAAGTTAACTCATTTTGGCTTAATATTAATTCGAATGAAAGTAAACTTGAGAATTATATCCCTATTTTGCCTTTTGACAATTTTAGAAATATTCCCATTTCTTCCAACATACCTAATCAAATTCTTTTTAAGCTTTCTTATAATGGTGATTTTGTTCTTAAAGAGGTTTGGAGTTTTATTAGAATTAAGAAGAACTCCTCCAATGTCTTTATTAAACTTTGGAATAATATCATTGCCATTTCCTATTCAGTTCTTTTCTTGGAGGATTTTGAATAACTTTATTCGTGGACTCTTTGCTTTCACTAAAGGGTTATATTTACCATCAAAATGCTATTATTGCTTTCATACTGAAAATATAAATCATGTTTTTGTCAATGGTGCTATTGCTTCTAAATTATGGCTTTGGAATGATGATTTATTTAATACTAACTATTTTCATGGTGCTCTTTCTTTATATCAACTTCTTGAAGTTTGTTTCAAAAAAATTGTGAAAGGTCATATAAAAGTTTTAGTTGTGATTACCCTTCTCTAGTTCATCTGGATGGATATAAATGATGCTAAATATCGTGGCACTCCTATGAACCACAAAAGGATTCTGGCTATAACTAAAGAAAAAAAAATGCATGCTTTGTGTAATGCTAATCTTATTAGTAACATTCATTTTAGAGGCTATAAATTTGTGGCTAAAAAATTGGGTATCATTTTGCTTGACTTGAACCTACATAAAGGTGCTAGGATTATCCATTGGATTAAACCTAAAAATAACTTGATTAAACTGAATACTGATGGTTCTGTAGCTTCCAATAAATATGGGTGTGGTGGTATCCTTAGGGATTCTGAAGGTACTGTCATCTTTGCTTTTTCCTATCCTCTCAAAGCCTGTTCTATTATTTTTGCTGAGCTTATGGCTATTAATAAAGCTATTGAAACTTGTTTGAATAGAGGTTTTCTCAACATCTAGATTGAAGTTGATTCTCTCTTGCTGCTATACATTCTTAATTCCAATAGAAATGGGAATCCTAAATTATTTTATCTCCATAATCATACAAAAAATCTTATTTCTCAAGTTTGTTTTAAAATTTCCCACATCCTTCGTGAAGGTAATGCTTGTGCTGATTTATTTGGTAATTTTGGTGCCAACATAATTGAGTTCACTTTATTTGACAACAAAACATTGCCTAAACTATTAAGAGGCTTGGTTAATCTGGATAATACTAGGATATCTCAGTTATAATTTCTTGGCTTGGTTTTTTGTGTTGGTTTTTTATGAGCCTTTGCTTTTGTTTGCCTTTGTTAAACCCTCTTTGGGTTGTGGTTATTTATTTTTACTCTTTAATTTGGTTGTTACTTTTGACCTTTTACTTTTGGGTTGGCTGGTGTTTACTCCTTGGTGGTTATTATCATTGCACTTTGATTTGTTTTTTTTTTTTTTGGCACTCTGTCTTTGGTAGGTTTTACAACATTTTTCCTTGGCTATTTTGATAACATCCTATTGGGTTGTGGCTTTGTCCACTGTTGGTTTTTCCTCTTGTATGAGTTTTGCCTCATTTCGAGGCTAATTCATCACTTACTTGTTTTGGATCTCCTGCTGTGGTGGTTGAATGGGTGGTTTTGTTTCTTTGGGGTTGGTAGCGGTTGGTAGTTAGGTTGGCTAGCTAGTTGGTTATTTTGGCTATCTTTTTTTTTTTACATTTGGTGAAATATCTAGGGAACTATTGGTGGTTTAGCTCTGGCATCATTTTGAAATGGTGGAGATTTTTTTTTGGCTATTACTTTCTTTGTCTTGTTGACTGGGACTTCGTAGTCAGTTTTGTTGATTCTATTTTGTTTCTTTTGGTTTTTGTTTCATCCTCCTCCTATTTTAGCATTCCACTCTTGGTTGTAGTGACTTTGGGTTTGGTTATTGTTCTAGGTTGGCTAGTTGTGGGCTTTTTGGTGGCTGTTGTTTTCTTGGCTATCTTGGGTGATTTTGGCTTGATGCCTGCTGTAGGCCTTTACATTAACTTGGGTTTTCTGCTTCTGTGGTGGTTGGCTAAGAGGTTATGTTGGCTAGTTGGATTGGTTGGTTGTTTCTCTATGTGTGGTGTTTTCTTTGGTTTCTTTCTCTTGGTGATGGGGATCTTTCCTTTGTTACTAATGATGGGTTGTTCTCGGTGGTAGCCTTATGGATGTTTATTTGCTTTGGTGGGAGGACTTTTAGTTATCCTTGGAATCTTAGTTGGCTACCTTTCTCTTTATTAGTTATTTTTCTTCTTCTTCTTGGCCAATTTGTTGCAGCCTTTTGCTATGCTGGCCAAACCTTTGTTGATCCTTCTAAATTGGGATTTTTGGTTTTTGGTGGTTGGTGGCTGCCATTGGCTTCCTTCTGTGTGTGCTGGTCTTGGTTGTTGGCTTGTTCATGTATGCTGGTGGTGGTTTTCGTGGTGTTATTGCTTGGTTCCATTAGCTTGGCCAATGATATTGTAATAACTTTTGGGTTGTTGGCTTTATGTGATTGGCCTATTGTGGGTTTTAGTTGGTGGGTTTCTTGCTTAATGGCTACTAGCTAGTTATTTTCTCTGTTTGTTTAGTGCATGTGGATCACTATGCTACTTGCCTTGGATGGCGTAGGTCGGTATCTTGGCTATGATGGCTATGATGTTACTCACCACCTCTCTTTGGTTGCTAGCATTACATATGATTGTAACCCTTCTTATGAAGTTTGGATGCTCATATGTATTATTTCTCCTTGAGATGATCTTAACCGATCCTGAGCCTTTTCATTCTTAGCTCTCTCCTTTTACTCCCTTTATCCTTATCCTTTTAGCTATGACTTTTTCCTTGGTAGTGTTTTTGCAGAATTCTTTCATAGGTTGGAACTCTAACGAAGGCCTGGCCGTTTATCAGTCATCCCTACTGTTGTTGCTGTGGAGCTTGTCTTTCTTAAATATCATGAACTGCTACTGACTCAACCTTTTTCTACTTTCATGCTTTGTTTTGTTTTACTCTGTGTCATTTTGCTCTCATGCTTTATAGTTGTTGTTTTAGCCCATTTGTTTTCTTTTCTTCTACTAATTAGATGGGGGGTTTAGCTCTTTAGGTTTCTTGTACCTCTATGTGGTAGAATTATGAGCTTTACCCTTTTAAGGACATTGTCTTTTCCTTTTATGGAAATAAAATTCTAACTTTTCAAAAAAAAAAAAAAACAAAACCTAAACCCTACCTAAACCTAAACCCTAAACCCCCCCTAAAACCTAAACAAACCACACCTAACCCTTACCACATCCTAAACCTAAACCTACACCATTAAACCCCACTGACCCTGAGCTGGCTAACTGGGCCCTAAACTGAGAACTGACTGGGCCTGATACTGGGCCACTGAGCCTAAAGGCCAAAGCCCTGGGCCCTAGGCCACAGGCCCTGGCCAGGCCAATGACCACTAATGGGCCCTGGGCCTGGACCCTGACTGACCTGGGCCACAGGCCCAAGACCTGGGCCATGAGGCCCTGACCTAGGCCACAAGACCTGAGCCAAACTGGGCTTTGGGCCTAATCATGGCTGATCCTGCACTGTGCTGATCCATCCTGGGCCACTGGGCCTGGGCCAAACTCTACCTGAGGCACATGAGCCTGGGCCCTACCTGATCTTAAAATAAAATGGGCGGATAAAACCTAAATGAAATAAAACTAAATGTAAAAAAATAAAAATAAAATAAAATAAAATAAAAACTAAATATAAACTAAACCTAAAAAATAAACATAAAAATAAATAAAAATAAAACACTAAACCTAAAACCTAATAAACTAAACCTAAACATAAACCTTAATAATGGGAAGAACCTTCCATGGGAACATCATCATTGAGGCTCAGTCTAGATCAAGTGGGGAGCGAAGAGGAGGCAGTTATCCACTGATAGTGGTGGGAATCTTGAGGTGCTTGTGGATATGGAGGTGGTGGTTGGAGCAGTGGTGGCTATGGAAGCAGGTGGAGCAACGAAGGTTACAGCCATGGTGGTGGCGAAGGGAGAGGATATGATGGTGGATCCCACTACCGAGAATGGTTCTGATGGGCGAGAAAGCGAAGAACAACCCATCGATCCTTATGGAACTGTGTCTTTAAAGTAGAGACGGTTCTAGTTATCCAGGGTTTTTGATTTGTTCTATCCGTGCTAATTTTTTATCTATGTCGTTGCTTGTGCTTTAAAAACTTGAGGTGCTACTTGGTTGATAAAATAACAAAGATGAAATATTGAATCTGAATTTATTCTCTGTTAAAAAAAAACCAAAAACCCTAAACCAAAATAAAACTGAACCCTAAACTTAAAACAAAACCACAAACCCTAATAACCTAAACCTAAATCTAAACCCTAAAATAAACCCTAAACCTTAAATCCAAAACCTAAATCTAAATCCCTAAACCTACAAAACCCCCAACTAACCTAAACCCCTGACCACCTAAACTAACCATGAACTAAACCACTGTCACCTAAACTTTAAACCTAAAACTAACTATCCTAAACTATAAACTTACCCTAAACCCTACCTAAACCCCAAATGCTAAAACCTAAATGGGCTATGCTGGACCTGAGTACTGACCTGGGCCACTAATACCTGAGCCTAAAACCTAGCCAGTAACCACAAATACCATATGACCTGCTGATGACTCTAAAATGGGCCACAGGCCACAACACTGGGCCCTAAACCTTGATCCTGGGCTGGCCAGATCACTGAGCCCATCAACTGTGCCTGGGCTCTGGGCCCTGACCTGACCCACTGGGCCTGGGCTAAATCCTCCCTGATCAACTACTTGACCTGGGCCAAACTGGGCCAAAACCTGGCCACTTTAGTCTGGGCCTGACTGACTTTAAACCTATAAACATTAAACCTGACGTTAAACCCTAAACCCTACCTCCAACCCAAAGGCCCAAAACTATCATCTTTAAACCCTAATGAAAAATACCTAAAACCTGACTGATCTAAATATAAACCTAAAACAAAAAAAATGTAAACTAAATATATAAAAATAATAAAATAAAAACCTAAACTAAAACCTAAACTAAAGATTAAAATAAAATAATAAAATACACTAAAATAAAATAAATAAAATCCTAAACTAAACTAAAAATAAATAAATAAACCTAAGAATAAAAAACCTAAAAAAAAGTATAAACTAAATGTAAAATAAAAATAAAATAATCTTAAAATAAAATAAAATTAAAATTAAATAAAAGCTTAAACCTAAAAAACTAACCTAAAATAAATAAAAAATAAAATCTTAACCCAAAAGCTTAATAAACCTAAACCTAAACCTAAACCATATGAATGGGCAGAACCTTGATGGTAGGAACATCACCGTCGACCAAGCTCATTCTAAATCTAGCAGGGGAGGTGGAGGTGGCGGTTATCGTAGTGGTGGTGGGTGATCTGAAGTTGCTAGTGGATAGGGACACAATGGCCATAGCAGTGGTGGTTATGGAAGCGGGAGGAGACACTGAGGATATAGTCGTGGTGGTGGCAGAGGGAGAGATCGGGGATATGATGGTGGATCCCACTACTCGAGAGGTCGGGGTGGTTCTGATGGGAATTGGAGAAACTGAAGAATGGTTGATTCGATCCATTGCTTATGGAACTATGTCTTTATAGTAGAGATTATTCTATTTATCTAGGGTTTTTGATTTTCTCTAGGCATGCTCATTTTTTATTTATGTCGTTACTTGTGTCATTGAAAACTTGGCGTGTTACATAGTTGGTGAAATTGAAAGAAGAAATATTAAATTTGAATTTGTTCTCTATTAAAAAAAACCAAAAACCCTAAACCCTAAACTAAAACCTGAACCCTAAACATAAAACCTAAACCCTAAACCCTAAAACCCTAAACCCTAAACCCTAAACCTTAAAATACTAAACCCTAAACCTTAAACCCTAAAACATAAACCCTAAACCCTAAACCCTAAACCATAAACCCTAAACCCTAAACCCTGAACCCTAAACCATAAACCCTAAACCCTAAACCCTAAAAACTTGGCGTAGTATATTTATGATACTTTTCTTGAATGGGACACCTTATCCTTCAGCTCTTTGCAATTTCCTCTCTATATTAGATATGGTTTTGTTTAAGTTTGCAAGTAATAAAGCTCACAAGACTTTCAACAACTGGCTGTTATCTCCTCATAGGTTTGTTGGCTATGATGGTTGTGATGATCTCACTCCCTTTTGGTTTGGTAGTAGCTCTTGTGATGTAACCCTTCGTTTGGATGCTCATATTTGCATCGCCCCAACTTGTGTGTGAGCTGAACCTTCTCTATCATAATTCCTTACTATCATTCTCAGTTATGTTGTTTTCATTTATCTTTTTTGTATTATCTTAAGCGTTTAATCTCTTTTTTTTACAATTTTGCGGTGATTCTCTCTTGTCTTCTTGAGTTTGCTCCATATTGTCATGCATTCTCACATCCTCTAGCATTGCCCCTAATCTTCCTTTGGCTTATTCTGTTAATCAACTTTTTTTGATTGCTTTAATGTCTTCTTTTGCTTTTGGATGTACTTAGATAGGGGTTACTCCTTATATTGTAGCTCTTTGGCGTGGTTAAATTTATCCCCTTTAAGGACCTTGTAACCCTCTTTTTGTGGAAATAAAATACCCCTACATGGGATTCCCAAAAAAAAAACCCTAAACCCAAACCCTTAACCCTAACCCTAAACCCAAAACTCTAAACCCTAAAAACCCTAAACCTTAAACTTCAAACCCTAAATCCAAAACTAACCCTACACCCTAAGTTGACCAGAAACCATGAAACCTAAATCCTAAAAACTCTAAACCCTAAAGCCTAAACATTAAACCCTAAACCCTAAACCCTAAACCCTAACCCTAAATACTAAACCTTATAATCTTAAACCCTAAAACCCTAATCCCTAAAATATAAACCTTAAACCCTAAAAACCTAAAAACGTAAGCCTAAACTAAATAAAACCTAAAAAATAAATAAATAAACCTAAACCTAAATAAATAAAATTATAAAATAAAATAATAACATAAAATAAAACCTAAACGTAAACCAAAAAATAACATAAAACAAATTAAAAAAATAAACAAAAATAAAATAAATAATAACCTAAACTATACTAAAAAATTAAAAGAAAACCCAAGAATTAAAAAACCTAAATAAAATAAAAATCAAATAAACCTATAAAAACCCAAAATAAAATAAATTAAAAACTAAATAAAAACATAAACCCAAAAAATAAACCTAAAAATAGAACCTAAAAATAAATAAATAAATAAACCTAAACCCTAAATCGTAATAAACCTAAACTAACTAAACCCTAAGAATGGGTAGAAGCTTGGTGACATCACCATCAACTAGGCTCAGTCTAAATCTCGCAATGGAGGAAAAGGTGGAGGCGGCGGTTATCGTAGTGGTGGCGGGGGATCTGGATGTGATGATAGATATGGAGGTGGTAGTCAGAGCAGTGGTGGTTATAAGTGAGGAGGAACAGGTTCACCATGTGGTGGTGGTGGAGGAGAGATCGAGGATATGATGGTGAATCCCATTACCGAGTGTCGGTTGTTGATGGGAATTAAGCGAAACCGATCCGATATCTTTAAAGAACTATGTCTTAATAATAGAGATGATTATCGAGTGTCCGGGGTTAATGGTATGATGGTGGATCCCATTACTCGAGTGTCTAGGGTAGTTTTGATGGGAATTGGAGAAACTAAAGAACGATTGATCTGATATGCTGCTTATGGATCTATGTCTTTATAATAGAGATGATTAGTTCTAGGGTTCTTGAATTATGCATATATTTTATATTTATATCGTTGCTTGTGCCTTAGAAAACTTGGTGTTTTACTTGGTTGCTAAAATAAAAAAAAAAAGAAATATTGAATCTGAATTTGTTCTTTGTTAAAAAAAACCAAAACCCGAAAACCCTAAACTAAAACCTAAACCCTAAACCTAAAACCTAAACCCCAACTTTAAACCCTAAACCATAAATACTACCCAAATACTAAAACCTTAAACCCTAAAACTAACCCTAAACTCTAAACCATAAACCCTAAACCCTATAAAGCCTAAACATAAACTAAATAAAACCTTAAAATAAAATAAATAAAAAACCTAAAGTAGAATAAAATAATAAAATAAAAAATAAAACATAAACTAAAACTAAACTTAAACCTAAACTTAAAGAAAATAAAATAAAATTAAAACTAAAATAAATAAAGCCTAAACTAAAATAAAACCTAAATAAAATAAAACTAAATCTCAAATAAAATAAAATAAACCTGAAATAAAATAAAATAAAACTAAATAAACATAAACCTAAAAAAATAAACCTAAAAAATAATAAAATAAACCTAAACCCTAAACTAAAACTAAACCTAAAATAATAAACTAAATTTAAATAAATAAAACCTAAACATAAACCTAAAATAAGCTAAACCTAAACCTAACTTAAACCTAAACTAAATAAAATAAATTAAATTAAAATAAACAAAAGCTAAACTAAAAAATAAACAAAACCAAAACCTAAAGATAAAATAAACCTAAACCTAAACCTACCTAAAAATAAAATAAAACCTACTAAAAATAAAAAAATAAACATAAACCTACCTAAAGCTAAAATAATAAACTAAAATAAAAACATAATCTAAAATAAATAACTAAACTAAAAACCTAAATAATAAAAAGATAATAAACTAAAGTAATAAAAAAACTATATTTCACGTCTGGTTTTTATTTAAAAAAATAAAATAAAAAAAATAAAATAAAACCAACCCTAAACCTACTGAAACCCTAGGCCTTCCTTAAACACCCTACCCAAAACCCTACCTGACCTCCCACCCTAAACTCCCAACCCACCACACTATCCATCTCTCTCCCTAAATCCTGACCTGAGCCACAGACCCCTGGGCCTTAACTAAATTCTGATCCTAATACCCTAGTCTTACCCTGGCCTGTGGACCCTGGGCCTATCACTAAACCTGCTAAATATCCTCCCTGACCCTGACCCTCACTGCGCCCTCCACTGGGCCCTCCCCTGAGCTAAACCCTACCACCCCAAACCTAAAATAACCTAAACTAAAAACCATAAATAATATAAATAAAGAAACCTAAATAAAATAAGAAAATAAATTTAAATAAAAACCTAAACTAAAGCAGAAATCTAAACCTAAATATAAAATAAAATAAACTAAAATAAAATAAATAATAACCTAAACTAAACTAAAAAATAAATTAAACCTAAGAATATAAAACTTAAATAAATTAAAAACCAAATGTAAAACAAAAATAAAATATACCTAAAATAAAATAAAATAAAAACTAAATAAAAACATAAACCTAAAAAATAAACCTAAAAATAAAACCTAAAAATAAAATTACAAAATAAAACCTAAATGTGAAACCTAAACCCAGAATGGCAGAACCTTGGCAAGAACATCTTTCATCAACTAAACTCCTAGATCTGGCGATGGAGGCAAAGGCAGAGGTGGCGGTTATCCTAGTTGTGGTGGGGGATCTAG
This sequence comes from Cymbidium sinense, assembly GCA_021442155.1. Taxonomy (NCBI): domain Eukaryota; kingdom Viridiplantae; phylum Streptophyta; class Magnoliopsida; order Asparagales; family Orchidaceae; genus Cymbidium; species Cymbidium sinense. The sequence continues at coordinate 79,253 of JAKCPB010000790.1, read as the reverse complement.
AGGTGCTCGTGGATATGGAGGTGGTGGTCGGAGTAGGTGAAATTATGGAAGCCAGAGGAGCGACAGAGGTTACATGGTGGTCTTTGGAGGGAGAGATCGGATGATGATGGATCCCACTATTGAGGCCTTTGATGGGAAATGGAGAAACTAAAGAATATCGATTTCTTTGCTTATGGGCTGTGTCTTTATAATAAAGATGGTTCTAGTTATCTAGGGATTTTGATTTGCTCTTTTCGTGCTTATTTTTTATCTATGTTATCGCTTGTGTCCTAGAAAACTTAATGTTTTACTTGGTTGATGAAATCGAAAAGAAGAAATATTGATTATGAATTTATTCTTTATAAAAAAAATTAAAAACCCTAAACCCTACACTAAAACTTGAACCCTAAACCTAACAAACCTAATACCTAAACCCACAAAACCCTAAAAGACCCACAAATCCAAACCATAAAGACTAAACCACAAATCTTAAACACTAAACCTAAACCCCAACCCTAAACCCTTGTGAACCCTAAACCTAAACCCTCACTACCTACAAAATAAATCCTAAACCCTAAACCACTAACCTAACACTAAACCACAACCCTACCAAAACCCAAACTACCCAAACCCAAACCTAAAACTTAAAGTTAAACCTAAACTAAATAAAAAATAAATAAACCTAAATAAAATAAGAAATAAATATAAATAAAAACATAAACTAAAGCATAAATCTAAACCCTATATAAAGAAAATAAACTAAAATAAAATAAATAACTAAACTAAACTAAAAATAAAATAAACATAAGAATAAAACTTAAATAAAATAAAACCAAACATAAAATAAAATAAAATATACCTAAAGTAAACCTAAGATAAAATAAAACTAAATAAAATAAAACCTAAAAATAAACTAAAATAAAAATACAAAATAAAACCTAAAGTAAAACCTAATAGACTAAACCTAAACCCAGAATGGGCGAACCTTGACGGCAAGAACATCATTTGTCAACTAGGCTCTGCTAGATAAATGGAGCAAACGGTTATCTAGTGGTGTTGGGGATCTCTAGTGCTGGATATGGAGGTGGTGCTCAGAGTAGTGGTAATTAAGAAAGCGGGAGGGCGACGGAGGTTACAGCTGTGGTGGTGCCGGAGGTAGAGATCTAGGATATGATGATGGATCCCGCTATTCGAGAGGCCTTTTAATGGGAACTGGAGAAATTGAAGAACAACTGATTTGATCGCTGCTTATGGAACAGTGTCTTTATAATAGAGACGGTTCTAATTATCTAGGGATTTTGATTTTCTCTATGCATGCTTATTATTTATCTATGTCATCGCTTGTGTCTTAGAATACTTAATGTTTTACATGGTTGATGAAATCAAAAAGAAGAAATATTGATTATGAATTTCTTCTTTATTAAAAAAAATAAAAACCCTAAACCCTACACAAAAACCTGAACCCTAAACCTAAAACTTAAACCCTAATCCCAAAACCCTAAACCCTAAACCCTAAAACCCTAAACCCTAAACCCTAAAAACTTGGCGTAGTATATTGATGATACTTTTCTTGAATGGGACACCTTATCCTTGACTCTTTGCAATTTCCTCTATATTAGATATGGTTTTGTTTAAGTTTGCAAGTAATAAAGCTCACAAGACTTTTAACAAGCATTGTCTTCTGGTTTGTTGGCTATGATGGTTGTGATGATCTCACTCCTTTTTGGTTTGGTAGTAGCTCTTGTGATGTAACCCTTATGCTGAAGTTTGGATGCTCATATTTGCATCCCAACTTGGTGTGGTGAGCAGAACCTTCTCTATCATAATTCCTTACTATCATTCTCGATTATGTTGTTTTCATTTATCTTTTTTATTACGTATTATCTTAAGCTCTAATCTCTTTCTTATTACAATTTTGCAGGTGATTCTCTCTTGTCTTCTTCTTGGTTTGCTCCATATTGTCATGCATTCTCACATCCTCAGAGCATTGCCCCTAATCTTCCTTTGGCTTATTCTTGCAACTTGTATTTTTGATTGCTTTAATGTCTTCTTTTGCTTTTGGATGTACTTAGATAGAGATTTACTCCTTAGGTGATTGTAGCTCTTTGAGCATGGTTAATTTATCCCCTTTAAGGACCTTGTAACCCTCTTTTTGTGGAAATAAAATACCCCTACATGGGATTTCCCAAAAAAAAACCCTAAACCCAAACCCTTAACCCTAACCCTAAACCCAAAACTCTAAACCCTAAAAACCCTAAACCTTAAACTTTAAACCCTAAATCCAAAACTAACCTACCTGTTGACTACCATGAAAATCCAACTCACCTAAAGCTCATTAAACCCCTCCACTAAACCTCCTTCCTAACCCTATAATCTTAAACCTAAACCCTAATCCCTATATCCACCCACCTAAAACTCCTAAATAAATACCATAAATAAATAAACCTAAACCTAAATAAATAAAATTATAAAATAAAATAATAACATAAAATCTTAAAAATAACATAAAAATTAAAAAATAAACAAAAATAAAATAACTAAACTATCTTAAATTAAAAGAAAACCAAGAATTAAAACCTAAATAAAATAAAATCAAATAAACCTATAAACCCAAAATAAAATAAAACTAAATAAAACATAAACCCAAAAAATAAACCTAAAAATAGAACCTAAAAATAAATAAATAAATAAACCTAAACCCTAAATCGTAATAAACCTAAACCTAAACTTAAACCCTAAGAATGGGTAGAAGCTTGGTGACAGCGACATCACCATCAACTAGGCTCAGTCTAAATCTCGCAATGGAGGAAAAGGTGGAGGCGGCGGTTATCGTAGTGGTGGCGGGATGCAGGTGTGATGAATATGGAGGTGGTAGTCAGCGTGGTGGTTAGAAGCGGGAAAAGCGGAGGTTACCATGGTAGTGGTGGAGGGGAGATCGATATGATGGTGAATCCCATTATGAGTGTCAGGTTGTTGATGGGAATTGAGAAACCAGATCCGATCTTTGCTTAAGAACTATGTCTTAATAATAGAGATGATTATCAGTGTCAGGGTTAATGGTATGATGGTGGATCCCATTACTCGAGTGTCTGGGGTAGTTTTGATGGGAATTGGAGAAACTAAAGAACGATTGATCTGATATGCTGCTTATGGATCTATGTCTTTATAATAGAGATGATTCTAGTTATCTAGGGTTCTTGAATTGCTCTATGCATGCTCATTTTATATTTATATCGTTGCTTGTGCCTTAGAAAACTTGGTGTTTTACTTGGTTGCTAAAATAAAAAAAAAAAGAAATATTGAATCTGAATTTGTTCTTTGTTAAAAAAAACCAAAACCCGAAAACCCTAAACTAAAACCTAAACCCTAAACCTAAAACCTAAACCCTAAACTTTAAACCCTAAACCATAAATACTAAACCCTAAACACTAAAACCTTAAACCCTAAAACTAACCCTAAACTCTAAACCATAAACCCTAAACCCTATAAAGCCTAAACATAAACTAATAAAAACTTAAAATAAAATAAATAAAAAACCTAAAGTAGAATAAAATAATAAAATAAAATAAAATAAAAACATAAACTAAAACCTAAACTTAAACCTAAACTTAAAAAGAAAATAAAATAAAAAATTAAAACTAAAATAAATAAAAGCCTAAACTAAAATAAAACCTAAATAAAATAAAACTAAATCTCAAATAAAATAAAATAAACGAATAAAATAAAATAACTAAACATAAACCTAAAATAAACTAAATAAATAAATAAACCCTAAAATAAAAAAAACCTAAACCTAAATAAAATAAACCTAAACCTAAAAATAAAATAAACTAAATTTAAATAAATAAAACCTAAACATAAAAAATAAACCTAAACCTAAACTAAACTAAATAAATAATTAAATTAAAAATAAACAAAGCCTAAACTAAAAAATAACAAAACCAAAACCTAAAATAAAATAAAACCTACCTAAACCTAAACCTAAAATAAAATAAAACTTAATAAAATAAAAAATAAACATAAACCTAAACCTAAAGCTAAATAATAAACTAAAATAAAACATAATCTAAATAAATAACTAAACTAAAAAAATAAATAATAAAAAATAAAGATAAAATAACTAAAGATAAATATAAATATTTCAGATCTTGGTTTGTAATTTAAAAAAATAAAAATAAAATAAAACTGACCTGAGCCCAGGCCCTAGGCCCTGGGCCCTCCCTCCCTACCTTGAGCTTCCTGACCCTCCTAAACCCTACCTGAGTGAACTGGGCCACTGACCTTGACCCAGGCCACCTGACCTTGGCCTAACCCTAAACCCTAAACCCTGGGCTGACCACAACTAATTCTATCAATAGCCCTAAATCTTGACTCTAGGCCCTCTGAAACCCAAGATCACACAAAAGAAAATAATAAAACTAAACCCTGACCCACAACCCTACCCTACCCAACCCTACTCCACCTAAACCCACCCTTAAACCTAGTTATAATAAATATATATAAATGACCTAAATAAAATAAAAATAAATTTAAAACTAAACTAAACTAAATAAATAAATAAAATAACTAAAATAAAATAAAAAAACCTAAACTAAACTAAATAAACCTAAATATAAAATAAATAAATTAAAACCAAATGTAAAACAAAATAAAATATACTAAAATAAAATAAAACTATATAAAACCTAAAATAAACCTAAAAATAAAACCAAATAAAATACAAAATAAAACCTAAATCTAACCTAGACCTAAACCTAAACCCTAAGAATGGGTAAACTTGTGGCAAGAACATCACAGCTAAAGCTTCTAGATATGGCGATGGAGGCAAAGCGGAGGTGGCGGTTATCTAGTTGTGGTGGGGATCTAGATGCTAAGGTGGTGGTGGGTAGGTGAAATGGAAGCGAGAGCGGCAATAAAATGGTGGTGGAGGTAGAGATAAAATGATGGATCCCACTATTCGAGAGGCCTTTTGATGGGAAATGGAGAAACTAAAGAATAGCTGATCTGATTTGCTGCTTATGGAACTGTGTCTTTATAATAAAGATGGTTCTAGTTATCTAGGGATTTTGATTTGCTCTTTGCGTGCTTATTTTTTATCTATGTTATCGCTTGTGTCCTAGAAAACTTAATGTTTTACTTGGTTGATGAAATCGAAAAGAAGAAATATTGATTATGAATTTATTCTTTATAAAAAAAATTAAAACCCACCCTACACTAAAACTTGAACCCTAAACCTATAGAAACCCTAATACCTAAACTAAACCCTAAACCTAAATCCTAAACCATAGACTAAACTAAATCTTAAACCCACCCTAACCCTAAACCTGGTGGATAAACCCTAAAAAACCCTACACTAAAACCTAAATAATAAATCCCTACCTAAACCCTAACCCTAGACACTCCCTAAAACCCTAAACCTACCCACTCTAAACCCAAACCCAAACCCTAAAACTTAAAGTTAAACCTAAACTAAATAAAAAATAAATAATGAAACCTAAATAAAATAAGAAAATAAATAAAATAAACCTAAAGCATAAATCTAAACCTAAATATAAAAGAAAATAAACTAAAATAAAATAAATAAACTAAACTAAAATAAAATAAACATAAGAATAAAAACTTAAATAAAATAAAAACATAAAATAAAATAAAAATATACTAAAGTAAACCTAAAATAAGATAAAACTAAATAAAAAATAAAACCTAAAAAATAAACCTAAAAATAAAAATACAAAATAAAACCTAAATAAAACTTAGACTAAACCTAAACCCCCAAGAATGGGAACCTTGGCAAGAACATCCTAAGGCTCTCTAGATTAATGATGGAGGCAAAGGCGGAGGCAGCGGTTATCCTAGTGGTGTTGGGGGATCTACAGGTGCTCGTGGATATGGAGGTGGTGGTTGGAGTAGTGGTAATTATGGAAGCGAGAGGAGCGACGGAGGTTACAGGCATGGTGGTGCCGGAGGTAGAGATCTAGGATATGATGATGGATCCCGCTATTCGAGAGGCCTTTTGATGGGAACTGGAGAAATTGAAGAATGCGATTTGATCTAATGGAAGTGTCTTTATAATAGAGCGATTCTAATTATCTAGGGTTTTGATTTTCTCATGCATGCTTATTATTTATCTATGTCACTTGTGTCTTAGAATACTTAATGTTTTACATGGTTGATGAAATTGAAAAGAAGAAATATTGATTCTGAATTTATTCTTTATTAAAAAAAATAAAAAATGTAAACCCTACACAAAAACATGAACCCTAAACCTAAAACTTAAACCCTAATCCCAAAACCCTAAACCCTAAACCCTAAAACCCTAAACCCTAAACCTTAAAACATAAAACCTAAACCCTAAACCCTAAACCTACCACTACCCTAAACCCTACCTTAACACAACTAATACTAAATACCCTAAACCCTAAACCCTTCAAACTTAAAAAAACTAAACATGGACTAAATAAAAATAAAATTAATATAAAACCAAAAAAAAAATTAAAAATAAAATAAAATAAAAACTAAACTAAAGCCTAAACCTAAACCTACTAAAAATAAAATATAAAATAAAACTAAATAAAATAAAATAAATAAAACCTAAACTAAATTAAAATAAAACCTAAAATATAATAAAAAATAAAACCTAAAATAATAAAAAAAACTAAATAAAACCTTAAAATAATAAACCTAAAATTAAATAAAAATAAAAAACCCTAAACTAAAAACTAAACTAAAATAAAATAAAATAGAAATAAACCTAAACTTAAATAAACTAAATTAAAATAAATAAACCACAAAACTAAACCTAAAATAAAAACCTAAACCTAAACCTAAACTAAATAAAATAAAATAAACTAAAATAAACTTAAACCTAAATTAAAATAAAACCTAAAATAAAACCAAAAACCAAACTAAAAAATAAAATAAAAAACCTAAAGCTAAACCTAAAGATCAAAAAATAAATCATAACCTAAAAATAAAAAAAAGTAAAATAAACTAAAAATAAACATAAACCATAGGTAGACCTAAAAATAATCTAAAATAAAAAAGCTAATCTAGAATAAATAAATCTAAAATAAATAACCTAAACTTAATAAAAAATAAAAATGAACCTAAATCAAAATAAAAAAGAATCTAAGATAAAATAGATAAAATAAACTAAATAAACCTAAACAAAATAGTTTAATTAATTTTAAAATAATAAAATAATAAAAACTAATCCTAAACCCTAAACCCTAAACCCTATAACCCTAAACCCTAAGCCTAACCTCTAAGCTAACCCTAAAAAATCCCACCCTAACCCTAACTGACCTAGGCACTCCTGACTAACCTGACCCTTAACCCTAACTTAAACCTAAAACCTACATAATTAAATAAACATACAAATATAATAAATAAATAAACTTAAATCTAAATAAAATAAAATAAAATAAAATAAAACCTAAACCTACTAAACCTAAAAATAAAATAAAATAAAAATAAAACTAAAATAAAATAAAAAAAAAAATCTAAACTAAATAAAATAAATCTAAAAAAAACCAAATAAAATAAAATTAATAAGAATAAAATAAACCTAAAATAAAATAAAACAAACTTAAACCTAAAATAAACCTAAAAGAATACATAAATAAAAATAAAACTAAACCCTAAATTAAAAACCTAAACCTAAAATAAATAAAATAAAATAAATCTAACGTGTAATAATAAACTAAACCAAAATAAATAAAACAAACCTAAACTTAGAAATAAAAAATAAAACCTAAACCTCAAAAAAAAAAAAAACTAAAATAAAGATAAACTAAACTAAAAAAAATAAACTAAAGAAAATACCTAAACTAAAATAAATAAACAATAAAATAAACTAAACTAAATAAAAGTAAAAAATAAATCTAAATAAAAGTATAAAATAAAATAAACTAAAATAAAGAAAAAATAAACTAAATTAATTAGGAAACCTAAACATATCATGTTTACTTTATATTTTTTTAAAACAAAACTTGAAACCCTAATCCCTAAAACCTAAAATCTACCTTCCACACCCTACCTAAACCTCCCTGACTCCACCTAACCACACCCTAAAATATAAACCTAAAATAAAATAAATTAAAATAAAATAAAACTTAAACCTAAATAATTTAAAACCAAAATAAAAATAAACCTAAATCCTAAACAAACCCTGACCTAAACTAAAATAAAATCTAAACCTTAACCTAAAATAAACTAAAACTCTAAACTAAATAAAATAAAATAAACTAAAATAAACCTAAACCTAAACTATAACACAAAATAAACCTAAAATAAAAACCTAAAACCTAAACCTAAAAAAATAAAATAATAATCTAAAGCTAAACCTAAAAATAAAATAAAATAAAAATAAAAACTAAACTAAAATAAAATAAATAAAAACCTAAACTAAACTAAAAAATAAAATAACCATAAAAATAAAAAAAAAACTAAATAAAAAAAAAATGATTATAAAATAAATTAAATCTAAAATAAAATAAAATGAAACTAAAAACCTAAACCTAATAAATAAATCTAAAAATAAAACGAAAATTAAAAGAAAAATAAAATAAAAACTTAAAAAAACTAAACTTAAAATAATAAATAAACCTAAACCTAAACTAAAATAAATTAAACTAAAATAAATAAAACCTATACCTAAACCTAAATTAAACTAAACCTTAATCTAAACTAAATAAAATAAAATAAACTAAAAATAAACCTAAACCTAAACTAAAAAATAAAACCTAAAAATAAAACTAAAATAATAACCTAAAACATAAACATAAAATAATAAAATAAAAACCTAAACGTAAACCTAAAAATAAAAAATATAATAAAAATTAAATTAAATTTAAAATATAAGCAAAAACCTAAACCTAAAACAAAAAAGGCAAACTAAAATAATAAACATAAACTAAAATAAATAAACTAAACTAAATAAAAATAAACCTAAATAAAAATAAAATAAAATAAAATAAAATGATAAAAATAAACTAAATAAACCTCTTGTTTGCTTGATTAAAACCCTAAACCATAAACCTTTAAATTAACCCTACCTACCATACCCTATCCTGACCCAAATCACATTGTCCACACTGGATCCTAAATAAAATAAAATTAAACCCTAAATCTGAGCCTCCCACCCCAGACCCTGACCTGACCCTGACCCTACCCTGACCCTGATCCTCCATGGGCCCATAAGACCCAAACCACACCCTAAATCCTGGGCCACAGGCCACACCTTGACCTAAACCCCCTAGGCCTTCCTAAACCTGAAACCTAGGCCTAAATTGATAAAACATAAAGATTAAATAAATAAGTAAACCTAAATAAAATAAGATTAAATAAAAATGCTACACTAAAACATAAACCTAAAGCTAAAAATTAAAAACTAAACTAAAATATAATAAATATAAAACTAAACTAAATTAAAGAGATAAAATAAACCTAAAAATAAAAAACATAAATAAAATAAAACATAAATGTAAAATAAAAATAAATGATACCTAAAATAAGAAAATAAGAACTAAATAAATGCCTAAACAAAATAAACCTAAAATAAAACCAACACTAAACTAAATAAAAATTCTAAACTAAAATTAAATAAAATAAACATAAACATACTAAAATTAAAATAAACTAAACTAAAATAAATAAAACCTAAAACTAAACCTAAACCCTAAACTAATAAATAAAATAAAATAAAGTAAAAATAAAACCAAAATAAACCTAAAATAAAATCTAAAACCTAAAAAAAATAAAATAAAACTAAAACTAAACTAAAAAATAAACATAAACCTAAACCTTAACCCAAAAATAAACTAAAATAAAATACTTAAACTAAAATAAATAAATTTAAAATAAATAAACTAACTAAATAGAAATAAAACATAAACTTGAATAAAAATAAAAAATAAAATAAACTAAAATAAATAAATAATAAACTAAAGTAAGCAAAACCTACTGATTTTCTTAATTAAAAAAAAACCCTAAACCCTAAACCCTAAACCCTAAAACCAAAAACTCTGAACACTAAACTAAAACTTAAAGAACGAGAACTTGAACCTAAAAACCAATTTAAATTGTTTGAGCATCTTCTCTCTCCCCACCATTTTTTTTGGTTGCTCTTGGGATTCTTGTGAGGCACATCTACTTTGTGGCTTTTCTTATGTACATTTCGATTGGGGATTCCATTTTGATGGCTTTGGTCAGCTTTTGACTTCTCCTAGCATGTGTCACGGTTGACCATGGCTATAGTTTCTTCTTCCCTGTGGGGAAATTCTAAGATTTTGGTTGCTCCCGTTAAGGTTTCTGACTCCTTGGGGGTCTCTAGATTAAATCCATCACTGACTTTGAAATCTTTCAAGGATGTTCTTGCTGGTAAGGCCAATTATGCTGGTGAGTCTCTCGAGCTTAACTCTACCTCCTTCTGGGGTGTACCCACGATATGTGTTCTAATTCGATTATGGAAAGGCTTGTGAAACCTTTTGTATTCACATTGGTGGGTAAATTTGCTTTGTGTTGTCCCCCTTTGTAGAATATTCAATCATTTTTCCATATCTTGAAACTCTAGTATATTTTTTTGTCAGATTGATTGATTCCCATCATGTATTGATTCAGCTTTCAAACGACTTAGATTATTCTCGAGTTTTCTCTTAACGCTCATTTTTTATTTTCATTTGTCAGATACGATTGTTGAAATGGATGCCCCATTTTGATATTAAAGAGGAATATCTTATTGTTCTGGTTTGGATCTCTCTTCCCAAATTGTGTGTCCATTTCAGTAATCATGAGTTTCTTTTTGCTATGGTGTGGTGTTTGGTCATCCTCCTCAAGTTGATCCGATGACTGCTTCTAATACCTGGCCATCTGTTGCTCAGATTCTAGTCGAGTTGGATATAACTAAAAAATTTTCAAAGGAAATTTGGCTAGGATCATAAAAATATGGATATTTGCAAAAAGTGGATTTTGAGAATTTTCTTGTTTCTTGTTCCCATTGCAAAATTCATGGTCATGGATTTTCAGATTGCTTTATGGTTCATCATCACCTTAAGAAACCCAAACCCATTCATAATAACTTGGATCCTAATCTTAAGGTGCCCTTGATTAAACCACAGAAAGCTATTCTAATAGATAACTCTTTACCTGAAGCCGAGGGTCATTTCCTTGATCCTCCAACTACTCCTTCAGACAATGTTGTGGTTCTTAAGCCTGATCAGCTTTTGGATGTTAGTCATGGTAATAAGGATGCATTACCTTGTAATGGGCCTGTACATTTGAATCCCACAGATATTGGTAATAATATGGACAATAATATGTTTTTGAAACTTATGAATGATGATTCTATCTTAAATGATTCCATTCCTGCTTCTTTGCCACCTTTAATTGAAAAAAATGTGATCCTTGATAAGGGCTTGAATGGTGAGCAAACTAAGGATAAAGTTTCTTATCTTGATTGGTCTTCTGTGCTTTAATGGTTCTAATCTTTCTCAAGCTTCTTCATCTAATTTTAAAGTAATTTCAAATCTGATACTTCAACAGAATAATGATTTGGAAGAAGGTGAAGTGGCCTGCAATGATGGTTTAAATGTGCAACCTTATTCCAAACGTACCCCTATATAATCTCTATCGGAAGGTGATGTTATGAATATGACTAATAAATTTCAAACAATTTTCAGAAAGAAAAAATAAAACTCTTAAAACTAAATTTCCTAACTTTGCCAGAGTTACTAGATCTGGCTCTTCTGCCAAAAAATAAATGGTTTCTTTCTTAATTTGGAATGTGAGAGGGGTTGGTACCCTCTCTATTAGAAATAGAATTAGAAATTTTGTTCATTCTCATAACATTTCCTTTTTGGCTATTTTGGAACCTTTTATTCTTCCTTCTAACATTTCTTTTGTTATGAGAATGATTGGTTTTGCTAATTTTCTTGCTAACTTGAGCAATAAAATATGGACTTTTTTGGAATAGCCCTTATGTTCTGCAGGTTTTGGATGATTTATCCTAAGTTGTGATTGTTAAGATTACTTATGATAATTGGTGCTATTTTGGTACATTTGTTTATTCTTCTTGTAATAGAAATGGTAGATGACTTCTTTGGATTTCTTCTTCTATTGATGCTCCTTGGTTTGTGGGTGGGGACTTTAATACTATCTCTTCTTCCTCTAAATGGGTTGGTGGTAATGCTATGAACATATTTTTTTTGGAAGATTTTAATAACATGATCTTTGATTATCATCTTATTCATATTGGATTTAGTGCGTCTCAATTTACTTGGAATAATTATAGACTCTGGCAAAGGCTATATCGGGTTCTTTTTAATCATTTGTGGATTAATTTTCTCCCTAGTACTTCTGTGGAGCACTTAAGAAGAACCCTTTTGGACCATTCTCCCTTGCTTATCACTATGAATTTTATTGCTAGTAAGTCCTCCTCCCCTATCCCTTTTCGCTTCCAAAATATGTGGCTCATGGATGATAAATTTTTGGATGTTGTTGCTTCTAATTGGGGTGAACCTCTTCATCTTGATGATTCTATTTTTGGGATGAGGAGATTTTGGTTCAAATTAAAAAAGGCTTAAAAAATGCCTTACTTGGTGGAATTAACATTATTTCAAGAACCTTTTTATCAAAATTAAAGATATGGAGAATGAGGTTATAGTTTATGAAGATGTTGTTGTTAATGATCATTCTAAAATTCATTTGTTGGCTCAAACTAAAGATAGGTTAACATGTTTTCAAGATATGGAGGAGACCTATTGGCATCAAAAAGCTTCTATGAAATGGATCTCTGATGGTGATCATAATACTAAATATTTTCATGCCATGGTTAAAAGAAAAAGGCTATAAAATACATTCAAAAAAAAAAAAATTAATGATGGAGTTTGGTGTTAAAAGAGCTTCTTGATTACATTTGTTTCTTTTTATAAAAAAGAATAAAATGTTGCTTATGGTGATATTTCTTGACCTAAAGTTATTCTTAATCTTATTTCTAAAGATGATAACATTATGCTTTCTTCCTTACCTTCTAAGTCGAAATTGCGATACTTTGTGAGTATGAATAAAGACTCTATGGCTAGTCGATGGTTATACTACCCTCTTTTTCCAAAAATGTTGGATTATCATTAAAGAGGACTTAGTTAAAGCTATTGTTGATTTATTTATGGGTAGTACCCTTCCCAAATATTTTGCTACACCTCCATTATTTTAATTCTTAAAAAAGACAATCCTGAAGTTTGGAGTGATTTTAGGTCGATTAGCCTTTGCTTTTTTTTTAATATTTCTAAGATTTTGGCTAAAAGCTTGAGTATATTACTTCCTAAAATTATCTCCCCCAATCAAACAGGTTTATTTAAAGGGAGATCCATTTTTGATAATGTTTTTTTAGCACAAGAGATGATCCATGATTTAAATGCCAATGTTCACAGTGGAAACCTGCTTTTTAATCTTGACATTTCCAAAGCTTATGATAATATTGGTTGGGTTTTCCTATATAAAATTTTGGCTTTATTTGTATTCTCTAATCAATTTATTACTTTAATTAAAAATGGGATTGATAATTCTTGGTTTTCTTTGCTCCTCAATGGTGAAGTGCATGGTTTCTTCTCTTCTTCTCATGAGCTAAGGCAAGGGGATCCCCTCTTTATTTCCCTTATAATTATTGTTGTGGAATATCTTTCTAGATGTATTCAGTAGATGTTTAGTAGAATGCCTAACATGTATTATAGAACCATTGGTTGGTATCCCGTTTCTCACCTTAGTTTTGTTGAAGATTTCATTATATTTTGCAATTCCTCTACTCTTTATATTAAAAAATTGTGTAAGTTCTTAACTATTTTTGGTAAGGAGAGTGGCTTGAATATTAATCCTGATAAAAGTTGTTTTATTACTAGCTCTTCTATTTCCTTATTAAGATCAATGCTATCAAGAATATTATGGGTTTTCACATCAAATTCTCCCTATCAAGTATAGGGACTCCCTTATAGAGGAACGAAAAGATCTTCTTTATTTGATGAAGTTATTCATAAAATAAATAAGAAAACCTCATCTTGGGAGTGTCATTTACTTTCCTTTGGTGCTAGAATTATCCTGATCAAAAGTACCCTTTGCTCTTTGCCTCTGTATCTCACACTATTTTTGTTCCTAGTTCTATTATTAAAAGGATCAATAGACTCTTTAATTAATTTTTTTGCGGATCTAACTCTTATATCAAAAGATTACATTGGGCTAGTTGGTAAAATTGTTGTGGGCCTAATAATGAAGGTGGTTTGGGTTGCAAAACTTTAGAGGATTTTATCAAATAATTTTTCCTATAAAATGTCATGGAATTTTTGAAATAAACATAATTATAGGTCAAAGTTTATGCATGCTAAATATTGTTAGGGAAAACATCCCCTCATTTGTGCTTTCAAATCTAGGGATTCTCACTTGTGAGAAGACTTTGTAGTATCAAATGGAATGCTCTTAATTTCTTGGGGTGTCAAATCTAGTTCCTCTTTCTTTTGGAAAGACAATTAGTTGGGCAGGGCTCTATTGATTCCCTGCTCAATACTCATTCCACTATGATGCATAAGATTAATCAGTTAATTACTCATAATAAGTGTGATGTGGATCAATTGAATATCCTTGTCCCTAATGTGATCGTTGACAAAATCCTTAAAATTTGACATTTCTCTAATGAACCCGTCCAAATTTGCTTCAATAATTCTTCTTCTAGAGATTTTATTTTTAAGGATATTTGGCATTTCATCATATTTAAATATCGAGAGTACTTGATTTTTATTGAAATCTGGAATATTAGTGTCCCTACTTTGTTCTCTTTAACTTGGTGCATTACGAAGCATTATGGATGCTACTCTTCGAAAAAGGTTTCCATCACCCTCTAAATGTCAATGTTGCTATCACATTGAAAGTGTGGATCATGTTTTTTGTGAATGGCCCTATTGCTAAAATGTGGAATTGGTATGATAATATTTTTATTACTTTCCATTTTAATGGTTCATTTTCTATTATGCAACTTCTTGAAGCATGTTTCTCCCATACTTCTAAGGGCCATGTTAAAATTGTTTTAGCTATTACTATTCTTTGGTATATTTGGATGGATAGAAATGATGCTAAGCATCGTAATATTCCTATGAATTATCATTATATTATTGCTAGAGCCAAATATAAAATTTTGTCTCTTTTCAAAGCTAATCCTTTTACTCACTCTAGTTTTAAAGGGTGCAAGTTTGTGCCATTTAATTTTGGGATTATCCTTCCCCCAGGTAATGTCTCTCCTACCCAAAAAATTATATACTAGATTAAACCTAATTATCACTACATTAAGGTTAACACTGATTGCTCAGTTTCTAATGATTATTGTGGCTATGGTGGGATTTTGAGAGATCATAGTGGCAAGGTTATCTCTACTTTTGCTACCCCTTTAGAGCCTTGTTATGTGTTATTTCTTGAGCTCAAAGGATTTAATCATGGAATTTCTATTTGTTTACAAGTTTTTCATAAGATCTATTTTGAAGTTGATGCTCTCCTTCTTTTAGATTTACTCAAATCTGATGCTCATGGTAATGTTGAAGTGTATTATTTACTTAATCATACTATGAGGCTTGTTGTTAACCTAGATTTTCAAATTTCTCATATTTATAGTGAAGCCAACTCTTGTGTTGACTTTCTTGCCAATTTGGGGGCCAAGTCTTCTTCATTGCATATGTTTTCTAATGATGACATCCCTTTCCTATTACGGGGTCTTGTGAATCATGATAAAATTGGTTTGCCTTATGTTAGAAGCTTTTAGCCTTTTTTTTCCTCCTGGCTTTGGCTTTCTCCTTGTTATTATTTTTGAATATTTGGTTTTCTTTTCTTGATTTGGTCTTGATTTTTCTTCTCATCAACTACTTTTATTTTCCAGTTTCGTTTCTTCCCATTCTTTGGATGGGTTGGGGTTGTCTTTCAATTTTTTTGGATTTTTGCTATTATATTTATTTTCTAGTTTGTTTTCTCTCCCAACCTGGTAGAGGTGTTTACAGCAAGTGGAGGCTATTGGGTTTTGCTTGTCTTCTGGTTGGTGTGGTTCTCTTTATTTGTTGGTTCTCTCTGTAGCCTTTTTTATTTGCTCTGGATTTTATGGTTGGCTATTTGTTGGTGTTGCTTGGTTGTAGGTTTTTTCCCTTTCTAGGTGTTGCTCATGCTATTTTTATGACTTCTTGCTTATATGGTCATTTGTCACCTTGTTGTTTGCTGATCAGGATGGTTTTTCCAGTTGCTTTTTGTTGTCCTTTCTCTCTTAGTTTTGCTCCTACTACTAAGAGGAGTTGTGTGACCTTGAGGGCTCTTTATTTTTTGGTTATAGCTTGGAGAACTATTTTCCCGTGGCTATCTATCTTTTCTTTAGTGTTGTTCGGATGAGTGTAAGGTTGGATGCTTACGGATTATTATATCCTCGAATATTGGGTGTGCCTTACGTATCTTGAGGTTCTATTTTTAATTTGTGTTATGGCTGGAAAAGGCAAACTCTTGGTTGGATGTTTTTTAGGACTTGGGCGTGGCTCATTGGGGTTCTTATTTACGGTCTTTGGATTATTTTTGGATCTAAAGGCTCTTAGTTTTTCTATTTTTGATTGTTGTATCTAGTTATTTAAATTGGATTCTCCTGTCCTTGGATTTACATTGGTGGCTGCTATCTACGGCTTTCCCTTGAGATTTTTTCAATGTTTGTGACTAGATGACTCTTTCTATCTTTCACTATGATGATTGTAAGTCTATTAATTTGAATCTTTGGCTCGGGTTCGTGGTGGACTACCTTGTCTTGATTGGGTGCTCTAACTGTTATGGTCAAAAAGAATATTTACTTTATTATAATTTTCCTGACCTTTTTGAGTCTATGTTTGGAACTAGCTACTTAATTTCCCATTCTTGTCTTCTAGTTTCTACTTACTAGGATTTTCATTTCTGGATTGTGGATGAACCTCTTCCCATCTTATTTTGATGGTTGCCTCTTACATTCTTGATGTTAGCCTTACTGTTCTCTGGTAGTATTTTTTGTTATTTGCATGTTCGTTTAATGAATGACCTTATCAACTATGGTCCTTTTGCTTGTTTCTTTCTCTTTTTTTCCATATTGTGAACTCAGTTAGCAATTCTTAGTGGTGGCTTTGTTGGTGCTCCTCGGTCTAATGCTTTCTATTCCTCCTTCTTGAGTTTATATATCTAACCTTAACCCTAACACCCAAACCCTAAACCCTAAAACCCTAAACTCTAAACTAACCCTAAACCCTAAAAACCCTAAACCCTAACCCTAAACCCTAAACCCTAAATCCTAAACTCTAAACCCTAAACCCTAAACCCTAAAATTTACCCTAAACCTAAATCTAAAACCCTAAACCCTAAACCCTAAACCCTAAACCCTAAAAACCCTAAACCCCAAACCCTAAACATAAACCTAAAGTAACTAAAAAATTAAAAAATAAACCTAAACCATAAAACCTAATAAATCTAAACCTAAATCTAAACCCTAAGAATAGGAAGAACCTTGTGAACGTCATCACCAACCGTCAGTAAATCGGTGTGCGTGAAATTATCACAGGGGTGGGGATCAGGTACTGGTGGATATGGAAGTGGTGGCCAGAGTAGTGGTCGTTATGAAGGCGGGAGGAGCGATGAAGCTAATAGCCATGGTGGTGGCGGAGGGAGAGATCGGGGATATGATGATGGATCTTGCTACTCGAGAGGTCAGGGTGGTTCTGATGGTAACTAGAGAAACTAAAGAACGGTCGATCCGATCTACTGCATATGGAACTGTCTTTATCGTAGGGACGGTTCTAGTTATCTAGGGTTTGATATTTTTTCATGCTCATTTTTATCTATGTCTTGTGTCCTTAGAAAACTTGGTGTGTTACTTGGTTGATGAAATCGAAAAGAAGAAATGTTGACTCTGAATTTGTTATCTCTTAGAAAAAACCAAAAACCCTAAACCCTAAACTAAAACTTGAACCGTCAACATAAAATATAAACCCTAAACCATAAACCCTAAACCCTAAAAACCCTAAACCCTAAACCCTAAACCCTAACCATAAACCCTAAACCTTAAACCCTAAAACCTAAACCCTAAACCCTAAACCCTAAACCTTAAACTCAAAATCCTAAACCTAAAAAAACAAAAAATCTCTAAACACTAAACTAAAACTTGAACCCTAGATCGAAAACCTAAACCCTAAACCCTAAACCCTTGTAAACCCTAAACCCTAAATTAAATAAAAAATAAAAAAACACAAACCATCTAAACCCTAAAACTAACCCTAAACCCAAAACATAAACCCTAAACCGTAAACCCTAAATCATAAACACTAAACTCTAAGCCCTAAACCCTAAAACAAAAGATATACCCTAAAATCTACAACCCTATGCCCTAAACCACAAACCTAAATCCTTAAAACCTAAATTCCTAAACCTAACCTAAATAAAACCTAAAAATAAAATAAATAAAGAAACCTAAACCTAAATAAAATAAAATAAAAACCTAAACTAAAACCTAAACTTAAACTTAAACCTAAAAATAAAATAAAAAAAAATAAAACTAAACTAAAAAAAAATTAAATAAAACCTAAACTAAACTAAAAATAAAATAAACATAAAAGTAAATAAAACCTAAGCCTAAACTTAAATAAATAAAACTTAAAATTAAATAAAATCTAAACCCAATCCAAAAAATAAACTTATAAATTAATAAAAAATTAAACCTAAACCATAAAATAAAAAAAAATTTAAACCTAAAATAAAAAATAAAATAAACCTATACCTAAACTAAAATAAATAAAACCAAAGCCTAAACTTAAAATGAACTAAACCAAAACCTAAACTAAATAAAATAAAATAAACAAAAAATAAATATAAACCTAAATTAAAAAATAAAACCTAAAAATAAACCTAAAATAAAAACCTAAAACCTTATCTAAGAAAATAAAATAAAAACCTAAATCTAAACCTAAAAAAAAAAATAAAACCTACACCTAAAAAAAAATTAAAAATAAAACTAAACTAAAAAATGAACATAAACCAAAACCTAAACATAAAAAAAAAACTAAAATAAAAAAACTAAACTAAAATAAATAAACTAAACTAAATAAAAATAAAAAATAAATCTAAATAAAAAAATAAATTAAACTTAAATAAATCAAAAATAAACTAAGTAAGCCTAAATCTATCGATTTACTTAAGTAAAAAAGAACCCTAAACCCCTATATCTATCAATTTACTTAATTAAAAAAATGTTAAACCCTAAACACTAAACCTTAGACTTTAAACCATAAATCGTAAGCCCTAAACCCTAAACCCTAACACTGAACCTTAAAAGCATAAACCCTAAAACCCTAAACCCCAAACCCCAAACCATAAAACCTAAACCCTAAACCTACAACCCTAAACCATAAACCCCAAACCCTAAATGCTAAACCTTAAAAAATCCTAAACCCTAAACCCTAATTCTAAACCCTAAACCTCAAACCTTAAACCTAAACCTAAAGTAACTAAATAAATTAAAAAATAAACCTAAACCCTGAAACCTAATAACCCTAAACCAAAACCTAAACCCTAACAATGGGAAGAACCTTGACAGCAAGAACATCACCATCAACCAGGCTCAATCTAGATTTGGCATTGGAGGCGAAGACAGAGGCGATTATTATCATAGTGGTGATGGGGGATCTGGAGGAGCTGGTGGATATGGAGGTGGTGGTTGGAGCAATTGTGGTTATGGATGTGAGAGGAGCAGTAAAGGTTATAGCCATGGTGGTGGTGGAGGGAGAGATGGTGGATCCCGCTACTGAGAGGTGGTTCTGGGAATTGGAGAAACTAAAGAACTGTCGATCCGATCTACTGCTTATGGAACTGTGTCTTTATAGTAGAGATGGTTATAATTATCTAGGGGTTTTTGATTTGCTCCATGCATGATAATTTTTTATCTATTCCATCGCATGTGTTTAAAAAACTTGGTGTGTTAGTTAGTTGATGAAATAAAAAAAAAGAAATGTTGAAACTAAATTTATTCTCTGTTAAAAAAACCAAAAACCCTAAAGAATAAACTACAACTTGAACCCTAGACCTAAAACCTAAACCCTAAACCCTAAATCCTAAACTTCAAAAACCTAAAACCCTAAACCCTAAAACCCTAAACCCTGAACCCTAAACCCTAAACCCTAAACCCTTAAGTCTAAAACCTAAACCCCAAACCCTAAACCCTAATCCTTAAACCCTCAACTAACCCTAAACCCTAAACCTTAAAATGCTAAAATACTAAACCTAAACTAAAAAAACATAAAAAAATTAAATAAAAAGCCTATACCAAAATATAATAAAATAAAACTTAAACTAAAACATAAACCTAAATATAAACCTAAACTTAAACCTAAAAAAAAATAAAATAAAAAATAAAAACTAAACTAGAAAAAAAACCTAAACTAAACTGAAAATTTAAAAACCTGAATAAAATAAAAACTAAACATAAAATAAAAATAAAATAAACATAAAATAAAATAAAATAAAACTAAATAAAAACTTAAACCGAAAGAATAAACCTAAAAAACCTAAAATAAATAAACAATAAAACCTCCCTAACCTAAATAAAATGCCTAAACCTAAAATAAAATAAAATAAACCTAAACCTAAATTAAAATAAACTAAACTAAATTAAAACATAAACCTAAACCTAAACCCCTAAATAAAATAAAATAAACTAAAAGTTAACCTAAACCTAACTAAAAAATAAAACCTAAAATAAACCTAAAATGAAAACCTAAAACCTAAACCTAAAAAAAAATAATATAAAAATCTAAACTAAACCTAATAATAAGAAAATAAAACCTAAACCTAAAATAAATTTAAAATAAAACTAAACAAAAAATAAACCTAAACCTAAACCTAAATCTAAAAAATAAACTAAAATAAAAAACTTAACTAAACAAAAAATAAACATAAACCTAAACCTAAATCTAAAAAATAAACTAAAATAAAAAAACCTAAACTAAAATAAATAAACCTATAATAAATAAACTAAACTAAATAAAAAATAAGCCAAATAAAAAAAAAAAATAAGTAAACTAAAAAAATAAATAAAATTAAACTAGAAATAGTTAAACCTAAACCTACTAGTTTACTTAATATAAAAAGATTAAAAAAATAAAAAAAACCCTAACCCTAAACCCTAAACCTAAACCCTAAATAAAACCTATAACCCTAAACCCTAAACCCCAAACCCTAAAACCTAAACCCTAAAAAACTAAACCCTAAACCCAAAACTCTAAACTAGCTAAACCTTAAACTAACCCCTAAGAATGTAGAACCTGATATCAGAACATCACCTAGCTATAAATGAAGGGGCACAAGCTATCACAGTGGTGGTGGGGATCCAGGTTGGATATGGAGGTGGTCTGAAAGTGGTGATGGTGATGGAAGAGATATGGAGTTACCGTGGTGGTGGTGAGGGAGATCGGGATATCATGGAGGATCCCGCTACTTGAGAGGTGGTTGGTTCTATGGGAATGGAGAAACCCAGAACCATCCAATGTGATACTTCTAACTATGTCTTTAGTAGAGAGAGTTCTACTTATCTAGGGATTTTGATTTGCTCTATGGGTGCTCATTTTTTATCTATATCATCGCTTGTGTCTTAGAAAACTTGGGCTGCTACTTGGTTAATGAAATTGAAAAGTAGAATTATTGAATTTAAATTTATTCTTTATTAAAAAAAACCTTAAACCCTAAACTAAAACTTACACATTAAACTTAAAACCTAAACATAAAACCATAAACCCAAAACCCAAAACCCTAAACCCCAAACTCTAAACCTTAAACCCTAAACTAACCTTAAACCCTAAACCCTAAACCTTAAAAAGCTAAAAACCAAAATCTAAACTAAATAAAACCTAAAAATAAAATAAATAAATGATCCTAAACCAAAATAAAATAAAATAAAAACATAAACTAAAACTGAAACCTAAACCTAAAGCTAAAAAGAAAATAAAAATATAAACTAAATTAAAATAAAATAAATAAAATCATAGACTAAACTAAAAAATAAAAAAAAAACTAAATAAATGAAAAGCTAAACCTAACATAAAAATAAAATAAACCTAAAATAAAATAAAATTAAAACTAAATAAAACCTAAACCTAAAAAACCTAAAATAAAACCTAAAATAAATAAAAATAAAACCAAAACCCTAAG
This sequence comes from Cymbidium sinense, assembly GCA_021442155.1. Classification (NCBI taxonomy): domain Eukaryota; kingdom Viridiplantae; phylum Streptophyta; class Magnoliopsida; order Asparagales; family Orchidaceae; genus Cymbidium; species Cymbidium sinense. The sequence goes on along the minus strand of JAKCPB010000790.1, from coordinate 57,059 downwards.
CTAAAAAAACCTAAGCCTAAAATAAAAATAAATTAAACAAAATAAAATAAACCTAAACCTAAACTATAATAAACTAAACTAAAATAAATAAAACTTAAACCTAAACCTAAAATAAACTTAACCTAAGCTAAAATTAAACTAAAAAAAATAAAATAATCTAAAAAAAAAAAACCTAAACTTAAACTAAAAAATAAAACCTAATAATAAATCTAAAATAAGAACCTAAACCTAAACCCAAAAAAATAAAATAAAACATAAACCTAAACCTAAAATAACAAATAAAACCTAAACCTAAAATAAAATAAAAATAAACTCAACTAAAAAAATAAACCTAAACCTAAAATAAACTAAAACCTAAACCAAAATAAATAAACTAAACTAAATAAAAAATAAAATAGATAAACTCAAATAAATAAATAAAATAAACTAAATAACCTAAACTTTGTTTTTTAATTAAAAACTTAATCCCAAAAATCCTAAACCCTAAATTTTAAATCCTAAACCCTAAAACTAACCCTAAACCCTAAACCCTAAACCCTAAACCCTAAAACTCTAAACACAAAACCTAAACCCTAAACTCTAAACCCTAAACCCTAAACCCTAAACCCTAAAATACTAAACCCTAAACCCTAAACTCTAAACCCTAAAACCCTAAACCCTAAACTCTAAACTCTAAACCTTCAACCCTAAACCCTAAAACCTACAATCGTAAACCTTAAACCCCAAACATTAAACCCTAAACTAACCCTAAAATAACCCTAAACCCTAAGAATGGGAAGAACCTTGATGGTAGGAACATCACCAACAACTAGGAAAAGTCTAGATAAAATGAAGGAAGGTGGTGGTATTATCTAAAGTGGGATAGAGGTGCTGGATATGGAGGTGGTGGTCAGAGCAATGCTGGTTATGGAGGTGGAAGGAGTGATGAAGGTTACAATGGTGGTGGTGGCGGAGGGAGAGATCGGGGAAATGATGGAGGATCCCGCAATTCAATAGGCGGGGGTGGTTCTAATGGGAACTGGAGAAATTGAAGAACAGCCGATCCAATTTACTTATTATGGAACAATGTCTTTATAGTAAAGATGGTTCTACTTATCTAGTGTTTTTGATTTGCTATTCACTTTTCTATGTCATTGCTTGTGTCCTAGAAAACTTGGTTACTTGGTTGATGAAATCAAAAGAAGAAATGTTAAATATGAATTTGTCCTATTTTAAAAAAACCTTAAACCCTAAACCTTAAACTAAACCCTAAACCTAAAACCCACCTAAACTTAAACCCTAAACCCTAAACAACTAAAGCTTAAAACCCTAAACCCTAAACCCTAAACCCTAAACCTTAAACCCTAAACTCTAAACCCTAAACCCTATCTCATAAACCCTAAACCCTAAAACAAACAACCCTAAACCTAAGCCATAAACCCAAAACCAAACCCTAAACCCTAAACCTAAATAACCTTTAACCAACCCTAAACCTAAACCTAAACCCTAAACCCTAAGCCTTAAATAAATATGTCATTAAGTAGATCAAAGAATGACCTAATCCTAACATAGTTATAAAAAGAATATGTCTTCATGAGACTTTCCCTTGACTATTAGAGAATTGAATACCCTAAATCGTAATCTTAAATCATATTATGATAACATATATTATAGTATTATGTACCATTATATATTTAAGCATGTATTGATGTGTTTGTGGATGTTATAAGATGTTTTGAAATGTTATAGTATATTATGGTATTGTGCCCTAGAGTCTATATTAATATAAATCATAAACAATTGATTTAATAAATTAGATGACAAAATTTGTTAAATCTGATGTGGGAATTAGGTTATAGTTCCAAAGCTATGCTATGTCACTTATCTAAAAAAGTAAGATTTTATGTTCAAAATAAATATTATATGTTGCAATAACATCATATATCATAACATATTATTCTCATTTTAAATTCTTTTAGTATTTTATAATCATGCAATCGAGCCTACACTAGCATTATTTATAAAATGTTGATTTAGACTTTAAAATGGTGGAATTTGGCCAAATTCATAATAGGTAGAGCATGGAATCATAATATATTATTTAAATTTAAAATATGTAAGTGATATGACTAAAATATATAGTTTTTTTATTATTTAGACAAATTTTATGATTTTTATCTTAAGCAATCCCTTGTGATGTGATATGCAATATAAAATAACATAATATGTTATAGTGTATTATAATATAAGATGCCATAACATAGTGTAGCATCATGCATTATAGCATACTATTGTGTATTACTACTTGTGTATAGCATATTCAAGTTTATTATAGTATGATGTAGTAGAGTTTGTAATTGGTATAATTTATAAAAGATTGATTTATAGGTCGAGATGATGATTTAGCCAAATTTAGAGTAAGCTTTAGGGAACATCATTGAGGTGCTATGTGTCATTTAATCAAAGAATGAAATTTTGCATCCAAAAGAAATCAATTTTCAACCAAAATTTATAATTTTTTGTTTAAACCGATTCATTTTATGGTGTAATGTAAGATAATATGTTATATGAAATCATATTAATATATAATGTACATAACAATATACCTTCACATATATATATATATGAATGTGGTGGTGTGTTACTAAATGTTATTGTACATTTTAGTCTGTTTTACTTTGGTTATAATACATTGGGTCAAAACTCACAAAAATGTTAATTTGAAAGTTGAGATTTAAATTGTCAGAATCGATCCAATTGTTGCTCAACAGGGCTTCATCTCCACTAGATGAAGCTTTCTAATCATTTAAATTGAGGTAATGGTATGCTTTCAAAACCAATCCTAAGCAAAATTTGGAGCTTTTGAAGAAAACTTGCATCTCATGTGATCTTAACTTGGATCCTCATTGATGTCATGAAGGTGTATCCTTAGTTGATCTTAGCTAAGCTAATCAAGTGAGCAATAAAACTCCATTCTCCTCACTGAGTGACGTTAGATCACGACCTAAAAGAGCTAATGAAATTATGGTTAGTCCACATATAAAAAAAGAGTAAATAATTAAGTCCATTAATCTAATTAACTATTAATCATGAGCCGCCTTTTATTTTCTAAGATCATAAAGTTTATTATATCTTAAATCATAATTATTTAGTTAATTACTTTAAGGTGACATAGGTAAGGGTAATTAATTCATCTAATTAATAATTACATTTCCTTAAATTAAATCAAATCACTAATGTGGGACTGGGTTTAAAATAAGTGATGATTTCTCTTAAATCAAATCAAATCCAAAAACTTGATTATAAAGAAGCTTTGGTTTACTTTAAATAATCTTATTTGATATGATTGTCAAGAATTAGTTTGGTTGAATGAATCACATGCTTATATTTGATTGTCCTCTTCCACCATGTTAAATTTGGTATATAATTTGAATTCATATATTCATGTTTTCAAAATAAGTAAAATAAAATGGATTTCCTAAAGCTTGCATGTGCTAATTTAATTTAATATATGTGTGGTTATTATAATAAATCTAAATGTATTTCAAAAGCTTATAAATGAAAATAATGTGTTATGATGCTAGTCATAAAACATAAGAAATGTATAAAAATTAAGTGTATGAATGTTGAGTTCTCTTCCTCTATTCAAGTGTTGATTTATATAAGATTGAATGGTAATGGGTATATAGTCACATCCTAAACATGAGGTTTTTACTCAAGGAGGTCATTTGATTACCTCCCTAGTTTGTGACATGTTTGATGAAATTGAAAAGAAGAAATGTTGAATCTGAATTTGTTCTGTGTTAAAAAAAACAAAAACCCTAAACCATAAACTAAAATTGGAACTCTAAACCTAAACCATAAACACTAAACCCTAAACCCAAATCTTAAAAAACCTAAACCCTGCACCCTAAACACTAAAACCTACAACCCTAAACCATAAAACCTAAACCCCAAACCTTAAATCCTAAAAACCTTAAACCATAAAGCCTAAACACTAAACACTAAACCCTAAAGTAACTCTAAAGCCTAAAGCCTAAAATAAAAAATCCTAAACCTAAACTAAATAAAACCTAAAAATAAAATAAAATAAGAACCTAAACCTAAATAAAATAAAATAAATAAAATAAAATAAACCTAAACCTAAACCTAAACTAAACCTACACATAAAAAATAAAATAAATAAAATAAAAACTAAACTTAAATAAAATAAATAAAACCTAAACTAAACTAAAAAAATAAAATAAACCTAAAATAAAAAAAACCTAAACAAAATAAAACAAAATGTAAAATAAAATAAAATAAACCTAAAATAAAATAAAATAAAACTAAAAAACCTAAATCTAAAAAAAGTAAAATAAAATAAAATAAAAAATAAAACCTAAACCTGAAATAAACTAAACTAAAATAAATAAAACCTAAACCTAAACCTAAAATAAACTAAACCTAAATCATAAACAAAATAAAATAAAATAAAAATAAACCCAAACCCAAACTAAAAAAATAAAACCAAAAAATAAACCTCTAATAACAACCTAAACCTAAGCTAAAAAAAATAAAATAAAACCTAAATCTAAAACTAAAAAATAAACCTAAACCTAAAATAAAAAATTAAAATAAAACTAAACTAAAAATAAACATAAACCTAAACCTAAACCAAAAAAATAAACTAAAATAAAAAACCTAAAGTAAATTAAACAAACTAAAAATAAATAAACTAAAGTAAATAAAAAAATAAACCTAAATAAAAATTAAAACTAAAATAAACTAAAATAAATAAAAAATAAACTAAAATACATAAAAAATAAACTGAATAAACCTAAACTTACCTATTTACTTAATTTTAAAAAACACTAAACCTAAACCCTAAATCCAAAACCCTAAACCCTAAACCCTAAAACTAACTCGAACTCTCAACCCTAAACTCTAAAACCCTAAACCTAAACCCTAACCCTAAACCCTAAACCCTACCTAAAACCTAAACCAAAACCCTAAACAAACTCTAAAACCTAAACCATAATCCCTAAACCCAAATCCCTAAAACCTAAACCCTAAACTATAAACCCTAAACCCAAAAAAAACTAAAACCTAAAAAACCTAAAACCCTAAACTTAAAATAAAATCTAAACCTAAACTAAATAAAACTAAAAAATAAAATAATAAAACCTAAAAAAAATAAAATAAATAAAATAAAACTAATAAAATAAACTAAATAAATAAAAAAATAAATATAAATAAAACTAATTAAAACTTAAATCTAAAAATAAAACCTAAAATAAATAAAAATAAACCTAAACCTAACTAAAAAAAATCTAAACCTAAAATAAATATAAATAAAACTAAACTAAATAAACAAACAAACTAAAATAAATAAAACATAAGTAAGCCTAAACCTAAACCTAAATTAAAATAAAATAAACCTAAAACCTAAAAAAAAATAAACATAAAAATAAAAAACCTAAAACCCAAAAAAAAATAAAGTAAAACCTAAACCTAAAGCTAAACCTAAAATAAACTAAAATAAAAACCTATACTAAAATAAATAAACTAAACTAAATAATAATAAAAAGTAAACATAAATAAAAATAAAAAATAAACTAAACTAAAATAAATAAAAATAAACTAAAAAAACCCTAAAATTAACCCTGAACCCTAAACCTTAAACTAAAAAAAACCTAAACTTAAAATAAAAAAATTAAATAAACCTAAACCTAAACTAAAATAAACTAAACTAAAATAAATAAAACCTAAACCTAAACCTAAACTTAAAATAAACTAAATCTAAACTCTAAACTAAATAAAATAAAATAAATTAAAAATAAACCTAAATCTAAACTAAAAAATAAAACTTAAAAATAAACCTCAAATAAAAACCTAAAACCTAAACCTAAGAAAATAAAATAAAAACCTTAACTTAAAAAAAAATAAAAATAAATCTTGAACTTAAAAATAATAATAATAAAACTAAACTAAAAAAATAAACATAAACCTAAATCTAATCCAAAAATATTTACAAAATAAAACAAATAAAATTAAATAAACTAAAATAAATAAAATAAAAAATAAACTAAATAAATAAAATAAACTAAAATAAATAAAATAAACTAAAATAAAATATACTAAATAAACCTAAACTTACTAAATTAAAAAAAAAAACCTAAATAAACCCTAAACCTAAACCTAAACCCTAAACCAAACCTAAATAAACCCTAAACCATAAAATAAAAAACCCTATACCTAAAATAAAACCCTAAACCCTAAACTAAACCCTAAATAAACTAAACCCTAAACCCTAAACCCTAATCCCTAAACTTTAAACCCTCCAAAATAACCTAAACCCTAAACCTAACCAAACCCTAAACCTAAACCCTAAATTAAAATAAACTAAACTCTAAACCTAAAGAATAAAATAAATAAAACTAAGATAAAATATAATAAAAAAATAAAATAAAAAACATAAACTAAAACCTAAACCTAAACCAAAACCTAAACCTAAAAAAAAAAAAATAAAAATAAAAACTAAACTAAAATAACATTTAAAAAAAAACCTAAATAAAATAAATATAAAACCTAAAATAAAAAAAATAAAATAAATGTAAAATATAATAAAATAAAAACAAAATAAAACCTAAACCTAAAAAATAAACCTAAAAATAAAACCTATAAAAAAATAAAAAATAAAACCTAAATCCTAAACTAAAAAAAATTTAAACCTAAAATAAAAATAAAATAAACTTATACGTAAACTAAAAGAAACTAATTTAAATAAAATCTAAACCTAAACCTAAAGTAAACTAAACCAAACCAAAACCTAAACTAAATAAAATAAAAATCTAAAACCTAAAGTTAATAAACCTAAAAAAAACATAAAAATAAATCTAAAATAAAAACCTAAAACCTAAACCTAAAACAATAAAATAAAAACATAAACCTAAACCTAAAAATAAAAAATAAAACATGAACTTAAAAATAAAATCTAAATCTAAAAAATAAATTAAAAATAAAACTCAATTAAAAAATAAACCAAAACCTAAAAAATAAACTAAAATAAATAAACCTAGAGTAAATAAACAAAACTAAATAAAATAAAAAAGTAAATATAAATAAAAAATTAAAATAAAATTATAATAAATAAAAAAATACATTAATAAACTAAATATTCCTTAAATTGGTTTATTTTTTTTAAAAAAAACCCTAAACCTTAAAAAAACCTAAACCCTAAACCTAAAAAAACCTTAAACCTAAAGCATAAACACTAAACTAAACATAACTAACCATAAACCCTAAAACCCTAAACCCTAAACCCTAAAAACCTAAAAACCTAAACCTAAACTAAATAAAACCTAAAAGTATAGCATGTAAAAAAACATAAAACTAAATAAAATAAGAAAAAATAAAATAATATAAAAACCTAAACTACAACTTAAAAATATAATAAAATAAACAAATAAAAATAAATTTAAATAAAATAAATATAAACCTAAACTAAACTGAAAAAAATTAAATTATCCTAAGAATAAAAAAACTAAATAAATAAAAATAAGGAAATATCAATAAAAATTGTGTTTTATAAAAACTCTATTATCTAGGTTTTGATGTGTTCTATGCTCATTTTTATCTATGTCATCTATGTCATAAAGATCTTACTTGTTTGATGAAATCAAAAAGAAGAAATGTTGAATCTAAATTTGTCTTATATTTAAAAAAAAACAAAAACCATAAATGCTAAAACAAATCTTGAACCCTAAACCCAAAACTTAAACCCTAAATTTGAAATCCTAAACACTAAACTTACCCTAAACCCTAAACCATAAAAAGTAAAAAACCTAAACCTAAACTAAATAAAAACATAAAATAAAATAAATGAAAAAACCAAAACCAAAATAAAATTAAAAAATAAAAATAAATGAAAACATAAACTAAAACCTAAACCAAAACCTAAGCTTTAAAAAATAATTAAAATAACAAATTAAAAAATTGACTAAAATAAAATTAATAAAAACCTAAATTAAACTAAAAAATAAAAAAACCAAATAAATAAAAAGTAAACCTAAAATAAAATAAAATAAACCAAAAATATAATAAAATAAAATAAAATAAAAACTAAATAAAAACCTAAACCTAAAAATTAAACCTAAAAATAAATAAAAAAAAACCTAAACCCTAAACTAAAATATATATATATATATATATATATATACCTAAAATAAAAATAAAATAAACCTAAACCTAAACTAAAAAAAAATACCTAACCTAAAATAAACTAAACCTAAACTCAATCCTAAACTAAATAAAATAAAATAAACTATAATAAACCTAAACCTAAACTAAAAAATAAAACTTAAAATAAAAATCTAAAACATAAACATAAAAAAATAAAATAAAAATGTAAACTTAAACAAAAATAAAATAAACCTAAACCTAAATAATAAAATAAAAAATAATCTAAACCAAAAAAAATAAACAAAACTTAAACCTAAAAAAATAAACTAAAATAAAAAAATCTAAACTAAAATAAATAAGCATAAAATAAATATACTAAACTAAATAAAGATAAAAAAAAATGAAATTAAAAAAAAACTAAAATAAATAAAAAATAAACTAAATAAAATAAACCTACCTACTATTTAAAAAAAAAAAACTACAAAATTACAAAATAAAAATTAAAAAAATTAAAACACTAACCCTAAAGTAAACTAAACCTAAACTCTAACCCCTAAACCCTAAACCCTAAACCTTAAACCCTAAAACCCTAAACCTTAAACCGTAAACCCTAAACCCTAAAACTTAAACCCTAAACCAAAACCCTAAACTAACCTTAAACTCTTAACCATAAACCCTAAACCCTAAACTAACCCTAAACCATAAGCTAACCCCAAACCCTAAACCCTAAACCTAAAAATAAACCCAAAATAAACACTAAATAAAAAACCTAATTAACTAAACCCAAAAAATCATAAAAAAACCTAAAACCTAAACTAAATAAAATGTAAAAAATAAAATAATTAAACAAACCTAAACCTAAGTAAAATAAAATAAAATAAATGAAAACCTAAAAGAAAAACCTAAACATAAACCTAATAATAAAATGAAATAAACTAATAAAATTAAAATAATAAAATAAATAAAATCCTAAACTAAACTAAAAAATAAAATAAACTTAAAATAAACATACCAAATAAAGAACAACTAAACATAAAATAAAAATAAAAGAAACCTAAAATAAAATATAATATAAACTAAATAAAAACCTAAACCTGAAAACTAAGCCTAAAAATTAAACTTAAAAAAAAAATAAAAAAGAAAACCCAAACCCTAAACTAAAAAAAAGCCTAAACCTAAAAAAAATAAAATAAACTAAAACCTAAACAAAAATAAATAAACTTAAACCTAAACCCTAAACTAAATAAAATAAAATAAACTAAAAATAAATGTAAATCTAAACAAATAAATAAAACATAAAATTAAACCTAAAATAAAAACTTAAAACCTAAACCTAAAAAAATAAAATAAAAACCTAAACCTAACCCTAAAAAAAAAAATAAAACCTATACCTAAAAAATAAAATATAAATAAAACTCAACTAAAAAAGAAACCTAAACCTAAACTTAAATATGAAACTAAAATAAAAAACATTAATAAAAATAAATGAACCAAAAGTAAATAAACTAAACTAAATAAAAATAAAAATAAAATAAATAAACTAAATAAACATAAGAAGAAATATTAAATCTGAATTTGTGCTCTGTTAAAAAAAAATCCAAAAACCCTAAGTCCTAAACTAAAATTTGAACCCTCAACCTTAAACCTATACCATAAACCCTAAACCCTAAAAACCCTAAACCCTAAACCCTAAACCCTAAACCTTAAAACCATAATTCTTAATTCCTAAACCCTAAAACCCAAACAGTAAACAATAAACCATAAATCCCAAAAAAAAAAAACCTTAAACCCTAAACCCCAAACCCCAAACCCAAAACCCTAAACCCTAAAAAGCTAAAAACCTAAACCTAAACAAGATAAAACCTAAAAATAAAATAAATAAAAAAAATCAAAACCAAAATAAAATAAAAAATAAAATTAAATAAAAACATAAACTAAAACCTAAACCTAAACCAAAACCTAAACATAAACCTAAAAGAAATAAAATATAAATAAAAATTTAACTAAAAAATAAAATAAATAAAAAACCTAATAAACTAAAAAAAAATAAAAACATAAATAAAAAAACTCTAAAATAAAAAATAAAAATAAACTAAAAAAAAAAATAAAACTAAATAAAAAACATAAACCTAAATAATAAACCTAATATAAAACCTAAAAATAATTAAAAATAAACCTAAATCCAAAATTAAAAGAAAACCTAAACCTAAAAATTAAAAAAATCAACCTAAACCTAAACTAAAATAAACATTAACAAAAACAAATAAAACCTAAACTTAAACCCAAACCTAAAATAAACTAAACTTAAGCCTAAACCTAAACTAAATAAAATAAAATAAACTAAGAATAAACCTAAACCTAAAAATAAACTCTAAATAAAAACCAAAAATCTAAACGTAAAAAAATATAATAAAACCTAAAACCTAAACCTAAAATAAAATAAACCTAAAAAAAAAATAAAAATAAAAAATAAAATAATACTAAACTAAAAAAAAATAAAGATAAACCTAAACCTAAACCCAAAAAAAATAAACTAAAATAAAAAAAAAAACCTAAACTAACATAAATAAACCTAAAATAAATAAACTAAACTAAATAAAATAAAAAAAATAAATGAACTTAAACAAATAAAAAATATACTAAATAAACTAAATAAATTTAAACATAAAATAAAAAAACCCTAAACCCTAAAACTATAAAATAAACCTAAATAAACCCTAAATAATAAACCCTAAACTCCCTAAATAAACCTTAAACCCTAAACCCTAACTAACCCAAAATAAAACTAAACCCTAAACTAAATCCCTAAACCCTAAACTCTAAACCTAAAATTAAATCTATAAAATTATAAATCCTAAATTCTAAATTAAACCTATAACCTAAAACCTTAACCCTAAATCATAAACCTTAAAGCCTAAAAACTATACCCTAAACCTAAACCCTAAACCCTAAACCTAAACCCTAAAAGGATAAACCCTAAAACCCAAAACCTAAAACCCTAAACCCTAAACCCTAAACCCTAAATGCTAAACCCTAAACTTAAACCCTAAACCCTTAACCCTAAACCATAACCCTAACACTAAACCCTAAACCATAAACACTAAACTCTAAATAAACCCTAAACCCAAAAGCCCTAAACCTAAAAGTTTAAAGTTTTAAACCCTAAACCTAAACCATAAACCAAAGCTAAACACTAAACCCTAAATGATCGCTAATGTGAGTCCCTTGCTCTTTCAATGTGAGGCACCACTTTCGTCGAGCTCTTCTTGGAGGCATCGCTAGGGCTTCCATTTACAAGGTATTATGGATCCGACATCCACTCTACCTTGTTAAGTCCTTCAAGGATGCATTATCTGATAAGAACACTTCTTCTAATGCTTTAGTCAATTTGATTTCAACATCTTTCCATGGAATGCCTGCTGTAATGTGCTCAAATCTTGACGTGGAAAAGTTGGCGAAGCCTTTTGAATTCTCTTTTGTTGGTAAATTTTCCTTACGTCGCCCGACTCTTGATAACATCTGATCCTTTTTTCATAGACTAAAGCTCTCTAGCATTTTCATTATCGGATTGATTGATCCTAGGCATATCCTTATTCAGCTATCTAATGACTTAGATTACTCAAGAGTCTCGCCGCTTTTCTACTTGTGTATAATTGTCAAATGAGACTTTTGAAATGGTCTCCTTTTGATGTCAAAGAGGAATCCCCAATTGTTCCTTTATGGCTAGCTTTTCCAAACATGAGAATACATTATGTTACCCATCAAGTCTTTTTTGGTTAGCTCTTTGGTGGGCCCCTTCAAATTGATCGCCACCACCGCGAGATCACCACCATCGCTGTTCGTATTTTGGTTGAGATTGATATTACCAAAAGTATCCTAAAGAAGTTTGGATCACCGAGAAATTTGGGTATAATCAAAAAAGTGGAATTTGAAAATTTCCTATTTTTGCACATTGTAAGATCCATGGTCATGATCACTCAATGCTTTATTTTGCATCCTCATCTTAAAAAGATTAAATTGATAGATCCTAATCCCTCTCTAGCAAATGAAAAAACCAATAAATTCTTTTATGTGCCTAACGTCACTCAAAATGGAACTCACCCTCCTACCCCCACTCTTTTATTATATACAGATTTTTCTATTGGAGAGCCATTTGAGCTTAGTAAAAATAATGCTTATGAGGTTTGTGAGGAGGCTAATGATAACTTACTTAACATTGCCTCTAATTGTAATAATTTGGCCTCTCAAGACAATACCTTGATTCATATGAACCCTAATGGTGATTTGAATGGGAATTTCAAGTTGGATCAAAATCTCAAAACTAATTTTGGAATTATTCTGAAAAATGTTTATACTTTGGTGACGGACCAAAATCTGAAAAGTAATCCTAAAAATGAACATGAAATTTGTGCTATTAATGGTGTCACAACCTCTCCTTCTATTACTCTTCAGAGTGATACACATGCTAACCCAATTTCTCAACCTAATTCTGAAATTGAAGAAGGGGAAATCACCATTAAGAATGCTTTGATAGATACTGGTCCTACTCTGAATATCACAAACCACTCTCTTTCGGATGGAGATACTTTGGACATAGATAGACCTTTTGAAACTATTATTAAAAAAAAAATCCATTCAAGCTAGAATGTTCACTAATAGCTCCACTAGAACCACTAGATCTTCTCTAACTTCCCATAAATAATTGTTTCATGTTTTCTCTTCTCCTTGCTTTTATTTTTTCAGTTATCCTTTTTTCATTCCTTCTAATTTATTATGATTAATTTTATTATTTGGAATGTTCGGGGTATTGGGACTCTCTTTGTCCACAATCATATTAGAAGCCTTTATCATACTCATAACATAGCCTTACTTGTTGTTATTGAACCATTCATACACTCTTCTAAGATTACCCTTGTTGTTAGAATGCTGGGCTTTCAAAATTTTTTTTATAATATTAGTAATAAAATTTGGTTCTTTGGAATAATTTAATCAACATCTCTATCCTTGATGATCTCAATAATTGGTTAATGTTCAAATCTCATTGGGTGAATTTTCTTCTTGGTTCCTTTATCTATGCATCTTGTAATAGTAAGAACATCCTTTGGGATAACTTAAGAACCTTTGCCTCCTCTCTGAACAAACCCAGTTGGTTGGGGGTGACTTCAACACTATTCTCGCTTCCTCAGAAAGAAGGGGAGGTTGATCTCCTAACATTCACTCTATGGAAGACTTTTCTAATATGATTCTTAATTGCAATCTGATTGATATTGGTTTTTCTGGCTCTGACTATACGTGGCATAACTCTAGACTCTGGCAGCAGCTTGATAGGACCCTCTTTAATTCCCTTTGGATCAATCAATGGCCCCTCACTTCTATTGAGCATTTGAGCAGAACTTTGTTTGACCATGCGCTTTTAATTTCTCATCAAAACTCCTTCCAAGTACTATATCCTCCCCTACCTTTTAGATTCCAAAATATGTGGATCCAACATAGTGATTTCATTAATGTTGTTTCCATTAATTGGATGGCCCCTATTCATCATAATTCGTTAAAGGCATGATTCACTTTGGCTTAAGCTTAAAAGGCTTAAACAAAACCTAAATTGGTGGAACAAGCATCATTTTAAAAATCTTTTTGCCAATCTCAAAATATGGAACAATTAGTTTGTTTCCCTTGAAGATGTTGTGTTAACCTACTAATAGCTTGATAATTTGAAGGAAGCTAAAGATAACTTGATTAATTATCGAATATGGAGGGAAACCTAGCGAAAAAAAACAAAACATGGTAATGGTAGAAATACAAGGTATTTCATGCTCTTTTCAAAAAAAAGGAAAGCTTTAAACTCTATTAAAAAATCAAAATGTTAATGGTAGGATCACATAATAATGAAATTAAAGATTTTTCAACATTTTAAAACTTATTAAACAATAACCCTTCCTTAGAAGCCTCTCTAACACACACGATCCTCAATTTGGTAATGATGACAACCACTTGCTCACTTTGAGTTCTATGAAAGTTGAGTTTGGTAGTATTCTCAATAGCATGAACACTGATTCTGTTGCTAGCCCTGATGGCTACATGACTTAGTTCTTTCAGCATTGTTGGCCTATTATTAAGTCGACCTTGTTGATCTTTTTGATGGTAACCCTTTACCTAGATATTTTTCTAGCACTTCCATTGTTCTCATTCCCAAAACTAATAATCGATTCTTGGGGCGATTTTAGACCTATCAGTATTTGCACCTTCTTTCATAAACTCATTGATATATTAATTGCTAATAGGATTAGTCCACTATTGCCTATAATTATTTCCCCTAACCAAACTGGCTTCATTAAAGGTATAGCTATATCTGATAACATACTTCTAGCCCAAGAGCGATTCATGACATTGGCGTTCCTACCGAGGTGGCAACATCCTCTTCCTGGACATCTCTAAAGCTTTTGACAACCTCTCTTGGGTTTTCCTCTTTCAAGTTCTTCATTTACTTGGGTTTTCAGATATTTTCATCTAGCTCATCATAAATTGTATTACCAATATTTGCTTCTCCATTATCATGAATGGTGATTCCCTAGGTTTCTTTACTTGATGCATGGCTTGAGACAAGGAGATCCCCTTTCACCCTCTCTTTTTATTATTCTGTTGAATACCATTGAGGAAATGATCTTTTCTACAAAAATCTAACATGTTTTTTTGAACTCAAGGTCTTTGATTTCTCATCTTAGTTTTGCTGATGACTTTATAATCTTTAGCAATGCCTCTATTTTGCACATTAAAACTATTAAGAACCTTTTAAATAAATTTGGCAATGAAAGCGGCCTCTTTCTAAACAAAGGAAAATGTTGTTTCATTCCATCCTCTAAAATACCTAGTAATAGGATCAACCAAATGTTGAGAATTACTAATTTTCAGTAACAATAACTTCCTATTAATTATCTTGGTGCTCCGCTTTTTAAAGGTTAGAAAAGATCTCATCTTTTTGATGAGCTAATCCAAAAAATTTCTAATAAAATTTTTGTTTGGGAATTCCATTTACTCTCTTTCGGTGGTAGGCTCACTTTGATTAAGAGCACCCTTAACTTAATGCCTTTATACCTCATTCAAACCATTGTGCCGACCAATTCTATCATTAAGAATTGGCCTCTTAACAAATTTTTCTAGGGCTCAATTCCTCTAAAAGAATGCACTTGGACCTCTTGGTATAAAAGTTGTGGCACTCTAGCTAGGGGTCTTGGATGTAAGCCAATCAAAGTAGCTATCACTATCTTTTCCTATAAACTTTGGTGGAATTTTAGGAGTAACAATAGTCTTTGGGCTAATTTCATGCTTGCTATTGCCGGGGTAACCCTCTCATTTGCCCCTATAAAGTGGGAGACTCTCCTATTTGGAAAAGACTTTGTTCCATCAAATGGGATGCTGAATCTTTAATTTCTTGGGGGATTAACTCTGGCTCCTCTTTCTTTTAGCAAGATAGCTGGACTGGAGGTGGGTCCATTGACGACTTACTTTCTACCCACTCCACTACTGCTATTAAAGTGAACTCTTTCTAGCAGAATAATATGTGGAACAATAGTAAGCTTATTGATTATATTTCTTCCTTTCTTTTAAACAAGCTTACTACTATTCCTATCATTCCTAACAATCAAGATCATATCCTTTTTAAGCTTTCACATAATGGTGATTTCAACTTTAAAAATGTTTGGATTCACATTAAAGAAGCTCATGATTTTTCCAATGTGTTTTTAAAACTATGGAATAACACTATCCCTACTTCTTATTCTGTTCTTACTTGGCATATTTTGAAAAACTTCATCCTTGTTGACTCATTATTTTAGGGTAAAGGTTTTCAATTACCTTCAAAATGCCAATGCTGCTTTCACATTGAGAATGTGAATCATGTTTTTTGTTAGGGGCCATTGCTTCTAAACTTTGGATTTGGTATGATGACCTCTTTAACATTGTCATTTATAATGGCTCCTTAAATTTATACCTATTTCTTGAAGTTTATTTTGACAACACTATTAAAGGTCACATTAAATTCATAACTGCTATCACTCTTATTTGGTTCATATGGATGGACCCAAATGATGCAAAATATCATGAGATCCCTATGAACTACATGAGGATAATTGCTAGAATTAAAAACAAAATTCATGACTTGTTCAATGCCAATCTCATTAACTATAAATAATTCAAAGGTTGCAAATTTGTGGCCAATAAATTGGGTTTTAACTTCCCGGATCAACCACACTGTAAAGATGACAAGATTGTCTATTGGGTAAAACCTCATGCTGATACTATTAAAATTAACACTGATGGCTCTGTCTCTCATAAAGGTTCAGGCTGTGGTGGCATTTTCAGAAACCTTAATGGTAAAGTCCTATGTGCTTTTGCTTACCCCCTTAATTCTTGCTCTGTTCCCTTTGCTGAGCTCATGGCAGTGTACAAAGCTCTTGAGATTTGCCTTCAAAAAGGTTGGCTCAATATTTGGATTGAGGTGGATGCCCTTCTACTGATTGATCTTTTGACTTCCACCAAAATGGGCAATACAGAATTGTACTATCTTCTCAAGCAAACTAGAGCTCTCCAACTCGATTTTAAAATCACTCATGTATGGCGTGAGGGTAATGCATGTGTTGATTACGCCAATCTGTGCTAGATGGATGGAATAAATTTCTTTGATCAACTAACACTACCTAAACATTTGTGTGGCTTGGTTAATCTAGACAATACTTCCTTATCTCAAAAATTAATCTAACCTTTTGATTGACCGTTCAATACCTTTGCGCATGATCACTTTCTAGTGTTGTTGTTTTCTTTGGTATTTCGATGCATCATCTGATATCCCTTCGCTTACTTGTTGATCTCGTGGCATGTTTTAATTGACATAACTTTAATTGGGAGCTTACTACTTTTCCTGCTTTTACTATTAATGTGTTGTTCCTTTGGAATTTGCTGATGCATCATCCTATTACTCCTTGCTGGTCCTTTGCTGAGCTATGTGGCATCTGTTGTTGGTTTAATTATCCCAACCTTGTTTGGGGTCTTACTATTACTGGTAAGATGTTTCCTATTTGCTGGAGGGAGATGTATTACTTAATGCTCTATTTTCTGTTGTGTTTTTTTATCAACAGGGACGAATTTCATTCTTTTTTTTGGAATTATATTTTGGGACCCTTGCCTCAATGTCTAACTGCTATACTTAATAACTTTCTGACCCTAATTTATCGATATTCTTTCCCTTATTATGGTTGTAGCCTCTCCTATGCTCTATAACCTTACCTCCACAACCTGTAAGGAGAGATCTTGCAATATCCTTGCTACTATAAATTTTTCTCTACAAAATTGGAATTATTTCTTGAATTCCAATATTATTGATGCTGTGGGATTAGCTACTAGCCTCATATTATGTGTCTTGATGGATATAAAAGATGACTTTTCTTTGAACCATTTAATAAACTATGTTGTACCATTGCTCTTTCTTGGTTTATCTTATGTAGGGTGCAATATCTGTTGATGTTTTAACTATTGGTTTTTTTGGCCTTTTGTCGCAGCCTCTATTGAGGTTGTTTGACTGCATGGTGGCTTTTGTTTTCTACTTGATTTTCTTGTTAGCAATAGGGCTTTTCTTTGGTCTTTACATGTTTGTGGTCTTTCTAAACTGCTATTTTTTTACATCTTGGTTCATTAGCCTTGGCGGACCACTTCCTATCTATCAGGATTTATCTTATGCATTATCTATTTTGAATGGGTAGTTTTATGGCCAACTTGCTATTAATTTCTATCTTGGTTGTTGGTTGATCTGGATCATTGAATCTTATGTCCAGCATGCTGCTACTATGGTTATCCATCATGTTCAGCAGGGTGCTTTTGGAGTTGTTTTGCTGATTGCTTTGGCTAACCTCATATACCCAACTTGCTGGGAGAGAAACTGCAATTTCTCATTTATTTTTTTATCTCTTTGCTGGATTGGACTTTCTTATTGGCTTTTCAGTTTGTCTTTATTGAGGATGTGGGCTTAGTCAAGCGATCATCCTTATCTGAAGGATATTTATGTTCATTTTCCTTTGAACCCCTTTTTCTTTTCTATTTTCAATTTTAATGGAGTTTTATATGGTGGTGTAATAATTGTATTATTGTTTCCACTGTTGGCCTTTAGAATTTTGGGTCCTTTGTCCAACAGGTTGTCTTTGTGGTTGTTGGCTATTTCTTGCCTTTTGATTTTAGTATTGTTTGTCTTTGTTCACTCTCTTCTTTATTTTTTCCATCATCGTTCAACTAGTCTTGGCCAGACCACTTCCCATTCTATCTGGGAATTAACTTATGCATTGTCTATTTTGAATGGGTGGTTTTATTGCCAACTTGCTGTTATTTCCTTTGTTGGTTGATCTGGTTCATTGAGTCTTATGTCCAGCAAGCTACTACTGGGGTTGCTTATCATGTTCAGCAGGGTGCTTTTGGAGTTGTTTTGCTTATAACCTCATATACCCAACTGCCAGAGAGAAACTACAATTTCTTTTTCAATTTTATTATTTCATTGTAGGTTTGGACTTACTTAATATTATCGGTTTGCCTTTCTTGAGGATGTGGGTTTATAGCTGATCATCTTTATCTGGAAGGATTTTTTTGTTGATTATCTTTTGAACTCATTTTGTTTCTATTTTACATCTATGCTCTTTAATGGAGTTTTATATGGTGGGTGTAATAATTGTATTTTTGTTTCCACTATTGGCTTTTGGATTTTCGGGTCCTTTGTCCAAGGTTATCTTTGTGGTTGTTTCTTGCCTTTTATTTTGATTATTTTTCTATTAACATGCTACTGATCTCTCTCTTGTTTTATCCCTATTGGTTCTGTTAGTGCGATCATTGTGATTATGCTTTTTCTTAATTTGATTTTAACCTATGCTTTTTACTATCATGACAGTTGGCAAAACTAGACTATTGAGTTTGCTGCTAAACAAGCTGCTTCAGGGGTGTTATCTCTGATTGTCTTTTATTGGAATTATTTATGGCGGGGAGCAGCCCTTTACCTATTTCTTCTAATCTGCTGTTGTATTCCCATCTCTTCTCTGATAGACTTCTACAATTCCTGTGGTAATTTGGGCTGGGGGTATGTTGTCTTCCTTTACACTTGCTGGTTTCTAACTTCTCCAACAAGGAGGTTATTAGCATCTGCATTACTTACATTCATTGAACTTCCTTTCCTGGGAAATATCCCTGGGTTGTTTAATGGGCTGTTTACCAAGACTATATATTTATTATTGTCATATACATTTGGGATTGAGTTAATACCATGCTTTTGTATATGCCAGGCTGGATTTCAGCGGTGTATCAGTCTTGTTATCTTACCTGGGTCTTCTTGTCTCATTAAACCCTTAGATCTGGTTAAAAATATGGTTAACTGAAAATGATGGCTTTCTTTATTTGTGTTGGGATTATCATGCCATGGGGCCTAATATGATGACATATATTTTGCATGGGATCTTCTTATCCATTCTACTTTTCTTTTCTTTCTACTCTGTGTTTTTATGTTTGCAAGTAATAAGGCTCAAAAGATCTTCTTCAAATGGCTGCTATACATATTTGTTGGCTATGATGGCTGTGATGATTTCACTCCCTTTTAGTTTGGTAGTAACTCTTGTGATGTAACCCTTTTGCTGAAGTTTGGATGCTCATATTTGCATCTTCCCCAACTTGGTGTTACTGAGCTTGAGCCTTCTCTATCACACTTCTTTACTATCATTCTCATATTATATTTTATGATTTTATCATATTACCTTCTCTTTAACTTCTTTCTACAATTTTTCAGTGCTTCTCTTGTCCTCTTGCAAGTTTGCTCCATAGTGTCATGCATTCTCACATCAGAGCATTGGCCCTAATCTTCCATTGGCTTCTTATGTTAATCAATTTGTATCTTTTACTTGCTTTTTTTTTTTTGCTTTTTTTTGGTGTACTTAGATAGTGATTTACTCCTATCTGATTGTAGCTCTTTGAGCGATAGTTCTAGAGTTTATCCCATTTAGGACCTTGTAACCCTCTTTTTATGGCAATAAAATTCCTTTATATGGGGTTTCCCAAAAAAAAAAACCCTAAACCCTAAACCCCAATAACCTAAAATAAATAAAACCTAAAAATAAAATAAATAAAAAAACCTAAACCTAAATAAAATAATAAAATAAAATAAAATAAAGACCTAAACTAAAACCTAAACCTAAACTTAAAATTAAAATAAAATAAAAAACTAAAAATAAACAAAAATAAAATAAATAAAGACTAAAACTAAATGAAAAATAAAATAAACCAAAAATAAAATTAAATAAGAATTATATAAAAACCTAAACCTAAAAATAAATAAAAAATAAAACCTAATCCTTAAGCTAAAAAAACTTAAACTTAAAATAAAAAAAATAAACCTAAACCTAAACTAAAATAAATATAACCTAAACATAAACCTAAAATAAATCAAACATAAATATAAACCAAAATAAAATAAAATAAATAAACTACAAAACCTAAACTATAAAAATAAAACCTAAAACCTAAAATAAAACCTCAAACCTAAACCTAAAAAATAAACTAAAACCTAAACTAAAAAAAATAAAATAAAAATAAAATTGAACTTAAAAATAAACCTAAACCTAAAAAAAATAAACTAAAATTAAAACCCTAAATTAAAAATAAATAAACTTAAAATAAATTAATTAAACTAAACAAAATTATAAAATGAACCTAAATAAAAATAAAAAAGAAAATAAACTAAATGGAATAAAAATAAACTCAATATTGTAAATAAACCTAAACTACCAGTTTACTTAATTTAAGAAAAAACCTTAAACACTAAATCCTAAACCCTAAACCCTAAATCCTAAAAAACCTTGGCCTCTAAACCTAAAACCCTAGCCATACACTAAAAGAATAAACCCTTAAACCTTAAATCCTAAACCCTAAACCCTAAACCATATGCCCTAAACCCCAAACCTCAACCCTAAACCTAAACCTAAAATTAACTAATTAAATTAAAATAAACATAAAACCTAAAACCTAATAAACCTAAACCCTTAGAATGGCAGAACCATGGCCGGGGAACATCATCATCAACCAGCTAAGTCTAGATCCAGTGGAGGTGAAGGTAAAGGTGGCTTTATCACAAGAGTGGTATCTGAGGTCTGGTGGATATGGAGGTGGTTGTCAGAGCAGTGGTGGTTATGGAGGTGGGAGGAGAGATGGAGGTTATAGCCATGGTGGTGATGGAGGGAGAGATCGGGGATATGAAGGTGGATCCTGCTACTTGAGAGGTCGGGGTGGTTCTGATGGGAACTAGAGAAAGTGAAGAATGGCCAATCTGATCTGCTTCATATGGAACGGTGTCTTTATAATAGAGACAACTCTAGTTATCTAGGGTTTTTGATTTGCTCTATGCGTGATCTTTTTTTATTTATGTTGTCGATTGTGTCTTAGAAAACTTGGTGTGTTACTTGGTTGATAAAATAAAAAAGAAGAAATGTTGAATCTGAATTTGTTCTCTGTTAAAAAAAAACCAAAAACCAAAAACTCTAAACCTTAAAGCTTATTTTGTTATTTATGCTAAAATCATTGCTGTTAATAAAGCTATTGATATTTATTTAAGCAAAGGCCTATATAATATTTGGATTAAAGTTGATGCTCATCTTTTACTTGATATGTATAATAATAATAATAAAATGGGAAATGCTGACTTATTCTATCTTCTTAATCACACTAAAAAGCTTCTTTCTTAAGTTTGCTACAAAATTTCTCACATTCTTTCATGAAAATAATGCTTGTGCTGATTTCTAGCTATTTGGGCGGGGTGATTAAATGAGCTCACTTTATTTGATAAGCATAACATACCTAAGCCTATGGTCCATAACCTGCCTAAATTTTAACCTTTATTCTTATAATCTTTTGCAATGGTGGCTTTTACTATTTTTTGTCAATTTTTGCTCCCTCACTAAGAAGTTGTTTGGTGAGTTTATTTCTATAATTAAGCCCCTTCAACTTTACCCCATTTATACTTTCGCCATTTTGGGTCTTAGTGGTGTTATTTTTAATTTGTTTTCCTATCCTCTAAGCCTAGTGGTTTTCTTTATGTGGCTCATGCTTTGTGTCTCCTATTGGGTTGTGGTTGTACAGAATTTTGGCCTACCCGTTTTACCAATGAATTTTGGGTTTGCCTCTAGTTTTGGTTGGCTATGGCCTTTTTCTAATTGGATCTGTGGATGCTATGGTTGGTTCTGTTGGTTGCTACTATTTTTTTCTTTCATCTGCCTAGCTATTTTGGGTGGTTATTTTTTCATGGATACTATTGGCTTATTCTGGCTTGGTTCTCTTTTCTTGGTTTGTCTTGGAGGTTTCTGTTGGTTGGTTCTATCTAACTTGTGAATTAGAGTTAGTTATTCTATGCTTATTGTCTCCCTATTTTCTCCTTGTAGTGAATATCTGCTCTTTGGAATTTGGGTGGCGTTTTATTTACCTTTGGCCTTATTCCTTTCTTTATAGTTTTGCTGCTTGTGGTTGGGTGGTCCTTGGCCTTTTTTTGTTTGGTTGGGTGACTACCATTTTTATTTTTTGGATTTTAGAGATCTCTAGGTGGGTTGTGGCTTTGTCTATTATTGTTCTTTTCCTTCTTTTTGGGCTTTGTATTAGCTATGTTTACTAATTGGTTTTGATGGCTAAGGCTGGTTATTTTTATTGGGTTGGTTGGTGGATGTGGATATGCTGATGTTGGTTTAGGTGCTTAGTTGATTCTTTGGTTGGGTTTATGCTCTTAGGGTTGTTATCCTATCTTAGGTACAACTATTTTTCCTTTATTTTGCTTCCCATTTGGGTGTCAATTTTCCTGCGCTCGACTTCTCCCTACTACTCATCCTTGGCTTCGGGTGGTTTTATTGGCTATTTTGTTGGAGGATATGAGCTCTTATGGTTTTTTTGGACTTATTTTAAGACTTGTTATTGGAGGTTAGCTACTTGAGGGGTTTTTTTATATCTTCTTATGCTTGTGGTGGCTTGGTGTTTTGGGCTTTATGTTGGCTGTTGGTATTGACTCCCTTCAGTTTAGTTGGCTCTCTTTATTTCCTGATATTTGCCTCTTAGTTGGTGATGGTGTATTTCCTTTCCATTTGGCTTCCTTGGTGGTGGTTTTGATGGTAACTTCTAGATCCCCTTTTGGTCTCTCTATTGTATGGCTTTCCTCTCTCTAGTGCTACTTATCTTCTACTATTTTGCTATTTGGGTGGAGGTTTTTCCCTTGGATTTGGATTGCTAGTGCTCTGAGATAGTTGGGTTGTTCTCAAACCAGTAACTTCGAGATGTCGGCTTTATGTGTTTGGTCTATTGTGGGTTTTGGTTAGTTGGTTGGCTGTTGGTTGGTTGCTAGCTTGCTATTTTTCTCTATTTTTTGGTGTATGAATTAGATCACTATGTACTATTTTGCCTTGGATGGTTGCTTATATCAGGTATGCTAGCTATAATGGCCTTGATGTTTCCCTATATCTTCTCTCTAGTTGGTAGCATGCATATGATTATAACCCTTCTCATGAATTTTAGATGCTTATATGTATTGTTTCCCCTTGAGATGATCTTAACAGAGCCCGAGCCTTCTCTTTCTCAACTCTTTCTAAATGGTTTACTTTATCATTTTTCCTAGAGCTATGGCCATTTCATTTGTAGTGATTTCCAGATTTTTTTTGTAGGTTGAAACTTCACTGATTGAATGATCTTTACTCAGCCAAATCAAGTATTGTTGATGTGGATCTTGCTTATCTTTCCTTCTCAAAGGGATCATGAATTGTTGTTAACTAGTCCTTTTACTATTTTCTTATGTTTTATTAGTCCTTTTTGTGTCTTTCTGATTTGTTTTTATGCCATTGCTTTTGCTCTTTTATTTTATTTTTTCCATTATACTTAGATAGGGGTTTAGCACTTTAGGTTTCTTGTAGCTTTGTGAGTAGTAGAAATTTGAGCTTTACCCCTTTTAAGGACATTGTATCCTTTATTTTTAGTGGAAAAAAAATTTTAGCTTTCCCTAAAAAAAAACCTAAACACTAAGAGTGGGCAGAACCTTGACGGCAGGAACATCACCGTCAACCAGGCTCAATCTAGATCTGTGGAGTCAAGGCGGAGGTGCGGTTATCACCTGGTGGTGGGGATCTGGTTAATGGATATTAAGGTGATGGTCAGAGTAGTGGTGGTTATGGAAGCCGGAGGAGTGATGGAGGTTACAGCCGTGGTAGTGGTGGAAGGAGAGATCGGGGATTTGATGGTGGACCCCACTACTCGAGAGGCTGGGGAAGTTCTAATGGGAACTGGAGAAACTGAAGAACGGCCCATCAGATCTATCACTTATGGAACTATCTCTTTATAGTAGAGAAGGTTCTAGTTATCTAGTATTTTTGATTTGCTCTAATGCATTTTTTTATATGTTGTCTCTTGTGCCTTAGAAAATTTGGTGTGTTACCTGGTTGATGAAATCAAAAAGAAGAAATGTTAAATCTGAATGTTTTCAATTTGAAAAAAAATTCAAAAACTCTTAACCCTAAACTAAAACTTGAACCCTAAACCCTAAAAACCCTAAACACTAAATCCTAAAATCTACACCCTAAACCCTAAATCCTAAAACCTACACCCTAAACTCTAAACCATAAACCCTAAACCCTAATCCCTAATCCTTACACCCTGAAAAACCCTAAACCCTTACCCTAAACTTTAAACCCTGAAAGCATATACCTTAAAACCCTAAACCCTAAATGCTAAATCCTAGTCCCTAAACCCTAAACCCTAAACCCAAACCCTAAACCTAAACCTAAAGTAACTAAATAAATCAAAAATAAACCTAAACCCTAAAACCTAATAAACTTAAACCTAAACCTAAACCTAAACATAAAACTAAACCCTAAGAATGGGTAGAACCTTGAAGACAAGAACATCAGTCACAGGGCTGATCTAGATGGTGGTGAAGGTGAGAAGCATCATTATGGTGGTCAGGGATATGGAGGTGGTGGTCAAAGAAGTGGTGGTTATGGAGACTGGAGCGTGGAAAATGGTGGTGGCGAGGAAGAGATCGGGATATGATGGTGGAACCTACTAAAGAGGCTAGGTGGTTATTGGGAACTAAGAAAGAAGAATCGATCGATCTATTGCTTATAGAGCGTGTCTTTCTAGAGATGGTTCTAGTTATCTAGGGTTTTATTTGCTATATCGCTCATTTTTTTATCTATGTCGTCACTTGTGTCTTAGAAAATATGGTGTGTTACTTGGTTGATGAAATCGAAAAGAAGAAATGTTCAATATGAATTTGTTCTAAAAGAAAAACCAATAACCTAAACCTAAACTAAAACTGAACCCTAAACCTAAAACCAAACCTTAAACCCTAAACCCTAAAACCCCAAATCCTAAACCTAAACACAAAACCATAAACATAAACCCCAAAACCTAAAACCCTGGACCCCTAAACTAAAAAACCTACCCTACCACAAACCAAAACCATAAACTTTAAACCCTAAACCCAACTAAACCCAAAACCTGTAAACCTAAATCTAAAACTTAAACTTAAACTAAATAAAACCTAAAAGTAAATAAATAAAAAACCTAAACCAAATAAAATAAAATTAAAAAATAAACTAAAACCTAAACCTAAACCTAAACTTAAGAAAAAAATAAAATAAAAAATAAAAACTAAACAAAAATAAAATAAATAAAAATTTAATTAAACTAAAAAAACCATAAATAAAATAAAAATGGAACCTAAAATAAAAATAAAATAAACCTAAAATAAAATAAAATAAAAACTAAATAAAAACCTAAACCTAAAAAATAAACCAAAAAGTAAAATCAAAGATAAATAAAAAATAAAACCTAAACCCTAAACTAAAAAAAAAATGCTAAACATAAAATAAAATAAAATAAACCTAAACCTAAACCTAAACTAAAATAAATTAAATTAAAATAAGTAAAACCTAAAACTAAACCTAAAATAAACTAAACATAAATCTAAACCCAAACTAAAAAATAAGACCTAAAAATAAACTTATAATAAAAATCTAAAACCTAAACCTAAACAAATAAAATAAGAACCTAAACCTAAACCTAAAAATAAAAAATAAAACCTAAACCTAAAAAATATAATAAAAATAAAATTACACAAAAATAAACCTAAATCTAAAAATAAATTAAAATAAAAACCTAAACTAAAAACAAATAAAAAAATAAATAAATTAAATTAAATAATAAAATAAACTTAAATAAAATTAAAAAAATAAATTAAAATAAATAAAAAATAAACTAAATAAACCTAAACATACGGTTTACTTAATTTAAATAAATTAAAAAAATAAAAAAACCCACAACTCTAAACCATAAACTATAAACCCTAAACCTTGAACCATATTTTAACAAAACCTAAACTAACCCTAAAACCTAAACAAAATCTAAAATCCTAAAATAAAATAAAATAAACATAAAAAATAAACATAAACCTAAACCTAAACCTAAAAATAAACTAAAATAAAACTTAAACTAAAATAAATAAACTAAACTAAATAAAATAAAAAATAAACTTAAATAAAAATAATATAATAATTAAACAAAAAACTAACTAAAATAAATTAACTAAACAATCGGTTTACTTAATTTTTTTAAAAACTAAACCCCCTAAACCTAAATCCTAAACCCTAAACCCTAAATCCTAAACCCTAAACTCTAAAACCCTAAACCCTAAAAACCTCTAAACCCTAAACCCTAAAACTAACACTAAACCCTAAATCCTTAGAAACCCTAAATCGTGAACCAAAAACCCTAAACCTAAAACTTACAACCCTAAACCCTAAACCCTAAGTCCCAAACCCTAAACTCGAAACCCTAAACCATAAGCCCTAAACCCTAAAACCTAAAAACTTAAACCCAAACTAAATAAAGCTTAAAATAAAAAAATAAAGAAACCTAAACCTAAATAAAATTAAAAAATAAAATAAAATAAAAACCTAAACTTAAAAATAAACCTAAACCTAAACCTAAAAATAAAATAAAATAAAAACTAAACCATAATAAAATAAATAAAAACCTAAATTAAACTAAAAAAATAAAATTAAACTAAAATAAAAAATCTAAATAAAATAAAATACAAATAAAATAAAATTAATATAAATAAAATAAATAAAATAAAATCTAAATAAAACCTAAACCTAAAACCTAAAAAATAAATAAAAAAATAATCCTAAACCATGAACTAAAACAAAAAACCTAAACCTTAAATAACAAAAATAAAATTAACCTAAACCTAAACTAAAAAAACTAAACTAAAGAAGATAAAACATAAACCTAAACTTAAACCCTAAAATAAATAAAATAAAATAAACTAAAAATATACCTAAACTAAAAATAAAACCTAGAAATAAGCCTAAAATAAAAACCCAAAACTTAAAGCTAAAAAAATAATATAAAAACCTAAACCTAAACATAAAAATAAAAAATAAAACCTAAACCTAAAAAAATAAAAATAATACTAAACTTAAAATAAACATAAACCTAAACATAAATCTAAAAAATAAAAAAAATAGAAAAACCTAAACTAAAATAAATAAAGTAAACTAAATAAAAATAAAAACTAAACTTAAATAGAAAAAATGAAAATTAACTAAAATAAATATAAAATATTCTAAATAAACCTAAACCTACCGATTTACATAATTTAAAAAACCATTAAGCTATAAACCCTAAATCCTAAATTCTAAACCCTAAACCCTAAAACTAACCCTATACCCTAAACCCTAAACCTAGAACCCTAAACCATAAACCATAAACTAGCCCTAATCTCTAAACTCCAAACCTTAAACCTTAAACCCTAAATTCTAAAATTCTAAACCTTAAACTCTATACTAACCTTAAACCCTAAACCCTAAATCCTGAAAACCTTAAACCTAAAAGCCTAAAGCCAAAAGACTAAAGCCTAAATCATAAACCCTAAACTAACCTTAAATCCTAAACCCTAAACCCTAAAAACCATAAACCTTAAACCCTAAACATTGAACCCTAAAACTTAAACCCTAAACCTTAAACCCAAAACCCAAAACCATAAAAAATGATAAACCCTAAACCTAATCCCTAACCCTAAACCCTAAATCCAAAATCCTAAACCCTAAAACACAAACCCTAAACCATAAACTTTAAAGCTAAACCCTAAACCCTAAACCCCAAACCCTAAACCTAAAGTTAAAGTAACTAAAAGAATTAAAAATTAAACCTAAACCCTAAAAACTAATAAACCTAAACTTAAACCTAAACCCTAAGAATGGGAAAAACCTTGATGACATGAACATCATCACAACCGTGGCCTAGATCTCGGTGGAGAGGCACATGGAAGGGGTTATCACGGGTGGTGGGGATCCAGGTGTTGGATATGGAGGTGGTGATGAGTAGTGGTGGTTATGGAGGAGGACCTGAGGTTATAGCAGTGTGGTGGTGGAGGGAGAGATTGTGGATATGATGGTGGACCCTGCTACTCGAAAGGCTAGGGTGGTTTTGATGGGAACTAGAGAAACAGAAGAATGACCGATCCAATCTACTGCTTATGGAATTATGTCTTTATAGTTAAGACGGTTCTAGTTATCTAGGGTTTTTGATTTGCTCGATGTGTGTTCATTTTATATTTATGTCGTCACTTATGTCTTAAAGAACTTGGTGTGCTACTTGGTTGATGAAATTGAAAAGAAGCAATGTTGAATATGAATTAGTTATTTGTAAAAAAATAACCCAAAAACCTAAATCTTAAATTAAAACTTAAACCCTAAACCTAAAACCTAAACCCTAAACCCTATAAATAACAAAATAAAGAAATAAAATTGACCTAACACTAAACCCTAAACCTAAAATTAACCCTAAACCTACAACCCTAAGCCTACAACCCTAAACCCTAAACCCTAAACCCTAAACCTGAAACCCTAATAATAAACTAATAAAACACTAAACTAAACTAAAAAACTAAAACTAATTAACTTATAATAAATAAAACTAATAATAAACTAAAAAAAAAACTAATAACAAAACTTAACCAAATAATAACTAAGAATCAAATAAACTAATAATAATAAAAACTACCTAAACTATTAAACAAACTAATAACAAAATTAAACATAAATAAAAAACCCCACTAATAAACTAACTAAAAATAAATTAAACCTAAACTAATAACTAAAACTAAACTAATAAACTAACTAAACTAAACCCTAATAAATAACTAACTAATTATAATAACTAACTAATAAACCTAAACCCTAAACATGATAACTAATAAATAACTAACTAATAATAAAACAAAACCCAATAACTAAACTAATAATAACTAAACTAAATAAACTAAAAATAATAACTAATAAATAACTAAGTAATAACTAAAACTTATAACTAAACTAAACTAATAAACTAATAAACTAACTAAACCTAATAATAAACTAACTAAATAATAATAAAACTAAAAAAATTAATAAGCTCAAACTAAATAACTAATAATAACTAACACTAAACTATTAAACTAATAATAACTAAGCAAAATAAAACTAACAACTAAACTAATAATAAAAAAAAAAAACTAATAATAAACTAAATAATAAATAAAACCTAAATAAATAAACTAAACCTAATCATAATAAACAAACCTAATAAACTAATAATAATAATAATAAGCAAAATAAAACTAACTAAACTAATAAGCTAATAATTAACAAAAAAATAAACTAAACTAAAAACTAATAATAACTAAAAAAATACTAAATAATAATAAAACCTAATAACATAAAAACTAACTAAATTATATTAATAATAATAATAAACTAAATAATAAATTACTATAACTAAACTAAACATTAAACTAACAAAAATAATAAATAATAATAAACTAAATAAAAATTAACTAATAAAACTAAAAATAATGAACTTATAAAAATAGACTAATAATAACTAAACTAACAAAAAATAATTAATAACTAAACTAACTAAATCTAATAAACTAATAATAATAATAAATAAAACTAATAATAATAATAATAATAATAATAAAACTAAATAAACTAAACACTAAACCCCTGAACCTAAAGTAATAAAACAAATACTAATAAAACTAATAATGACAAACTAAACTAAACAATAATAACTAATAACTAAACTAATAAAAGTAATAATAATAACTAAACAAAAACTAAAAAAACTAATAAACTAATAATAAAACTAAACTAAAACTAACTAATAACTAACTAATAAAACCCTATAAACTAATAAATAATAAACTAATAAAACTACTAAACTAAAAACCTAATAATAACTAATCAAAAGATAAAACTAAAAATAAACTAAATAAAATTAATAAAAAAAAACTAATAATATATAACTAATAACTAAAACCAATAACTAATAAAAAAAAAAATAATAAACTAACTAACAAAAAAAACTAACTAATAAAACTAAATTAATTAATAAATAAACCTAAACCCTATTAAATAATAAACACTAAAACTAAACTAATAAACTAATAATATTAACTAATAATAAATTACTAAATAACTAACTAAAACTAAACCCTAAACCTAAACTAATAAACAAACAATAAAACTAACTAATAAATAAAACATAATAATAACTAAACCAAAGAAACTAAAATAACTAATAATAAAAAAATAAAACAAAAACTAAAAAAATTAATAATAACTAACAAATAAAACCAAAACCAAACTAAATAAATCCTAAACCCTAAACCCTAAATCTAAACCCTAAACTCTAAAACCTAAACTAAAAAAAACCTCTAAAACTAAACTAAAACTAACACTAAACCCTAAATTAATAAATAAATAAACCAAAATAAACCCTAAAACTTACAACCCTAAACCCTAAACCCTAAGCCCCAAACCCTAAACTAAAACCCTAAACCATAATAAACTAAAAAACTTAAAAAACTTAAACCCAAACTAAATAAAGTTTAAAAATAAAAAATAAAATAAAACTAAACCTAAATAAAATTAAAAAAATAAAAATAAAATAAAAACCTAAACTAAAAAATAAACCTAAACCTAAACCTAAATATAAAATAAAATAAAATATAAACTAAACCATAATAAATTAAATAAAAACCTAAATTAAACTAAAAAAATAAAATTAAACTAAAAATAAAAAATCTAAATAAAATAAATACAAACGTAAAAATAAAATTAATATAAACCTAAAAATAATAATAATAATAATAAACTAACTAATAATAACTAAACTAATAAAAATTAATAATAATAATAATTAATAACTAACTAACTAAATAAATTAACTAATAATAATAAAACTAATAATAAACTAACTAATAAATAACTAAATAATAAACCCTAAACCCTAACTAAATAAATAAACTAAATAATAATAATAAAACTAATAATAATAAACATAAACTAATAATAATAATAAACTAAAAAAACTAATCTAAAACTAAAATAATAATAAACCAACTAACTAAACTAATAATAATATTAATAAATAAATAAATAAATAACCAATAATAACTAATTAAAAAACTAAACCACAAACTAAACTAAAAGACTAATAATAATAGAGTAATAAACATAAATCCATAGATAAATAAAAAAAACTAATAAACTAAACTATTACACTAATAAATAAACTAACAAAACTAAACTAATAAAACTAAACCACTAACTAAAACTAACTAAAACCTAAAAAATAATAAAACCATTAACTAATAATAATAACTAGCTAAACTAAATAAATAACTAACTAACTAATAAACTAATAAACTAATAAACTAATAATAATAACTAATAATAAATAATTAAATAACTAAACTAAACTAAACCTAAACTAAAAACCATAAACTAACTAATAAAAAAACATAATAATAAATAATAATAATAATAATAATAATAATAATAATAATAATAATAATAATAATAATAATAATAATAATAATAATAATAATAACTAACTAACAATAACCTAACTAATAAAAACTAAGAATAATAATAATAATAACTAATAACTAACTAACTCAACTAATAAATAATAATAATAAAATTATTGATAAACTATCTAATAAATAACTAAATAACTAAACCCTAAACCCTAACTAAATAAATAAGCTAAATAATAATAATAATAAAACTAATAATATTAAACATAATTCCAATAATAATAATAAACTAAAAGTTAATCTAAAGGAAAGAAATGAATAATAAACCAACTAACTTAACTAAAAAAATAATAATAAATAATATATAACTAATAACTAATAAAAAATTAAGCCATAAACCAAAACTAAAACTAATAATAAAAAACTAATAAACCTAAACCCATAACTAAACTAATAAACTAATAAATAAACTAACAAAAATTAACTAATAAAACAAAACCACTAACGAAAACTAACTAAAACATAAATTATAATAAAACCATAAACTAATAATAATAACTAACTAAAATAAATAAATAACAAACTAACTAATAATAACTAATAAATATACTAAAACAAACAAAACCCTAAGAAATAAAAAAACTAAATAAACTAACTAAATAATCTAATAAAATAAACCTATCCCCCCCCGCCCCTCGAAACTAACCTAAAATAATAATAACTAAAGAAAAATTAATAACCTAACTAAAACTAAACATAAAAATAATAATAAACTAGTAAAACTTAACAATAACTAATAAATACTAAACCTAAAACCTAAACCCTAAAACTAAATCGAACCATCTTATTGAGCACTTTTGGGATCCCTCGTGTTCTTGGTGAGTTTTTGAGTGCTTTCTCTCTTGGATTCCCTATATATTGTCGGCCTTGGGCTGATCTTGAATGATCTTGTCATGGCGACGGCTTCTTCAAATCAATGGGGTAAATCCTTTGTGCCGATGGATCTAGCTAGGGCATCAGATTTTTTGGGTAGCCCTACCTCTAAATTACCTATTACTAAATCTTTCAAAGAGGCTTTAGCTGGTAAGAATTCCTCCACCGAGCCTCCTTTGAATTTGCTTCATATGACTTTTAAAGGTACTCCAACAATTATGATTTCATATGAGGATATTAAAATATTAGCTGAGCCTTTTGCTTTTTCTTTGATTGGAAAGTTTTCATTTAAATGGCCAAAGATGGAAGATATTCTTTCTTTTTTTGATAGCTTAAATTTATCTAGTTTTTTTTTCTATTGGGCTAATTGATGCAAGGCATGTTTAGATTAAACTTTCTAATGACCTTGATTATGGACTAATTTTTTCTAGGCATTCTTACTATGTTTTTAATTTTCAACTGCATATTCTGAATTGGATACCTATGTTCGATGTTAATGAAGAGTCTCATATGTTCCCATTTGGATTTCTTTACCTAACTTGAGGATTCATCTATTTAATCATCAGTTTATTTATGCTATTAGGTTGATCTTTGGTCAGCCTTTGCAAGTTGATCAAGCAATAGCTGCTTCTTCTAGACTATTGTTAGAATTCTTGTAGTGATTGATATTACTAAAAAATATCCAAATGAAATTTTGTTGGGTTCAGAGAAATGCGATTATTTTTAGAAAGTTATTTTTGAGAACTTTCCCATTTTTTGTAATCATTGTAAGATTCATGGGCATGAAATTTCTGAATGCTTTATTGCTCATCCCTCTCTTAGGAAGAAAACCACTAGTAAGAATTCAATTGCTGAAAAAACTAATGATTCTCTCAAGTTGGATAATGGAAAATATGCTTTTCAAAATTCTGATGTTTGCAAAACTAAATTTCTGAATCTTCCGAAAAAGTTTTACCTATTAATGATTTGTCTAATGTGGAAGGTAATTTTGATGTTTTTGAAAATCTTTTAACTAATAATCATGCTCTAAGTGTTTCTTTAGATTATTTTGTTAAAGGGAAGACTTTAGAGGTTGTGGTTAATGATTCTAATGGTTTGGATGTTGTGCATAAGTCCTTTCATTATGGTGGTTCGGGTATTATTGATGCTAACACCATTTTGTCCAATCAGTTGGATGTTATTTCTCTTTCTCCTATTTCTACTTTAGATCATGGGAAAGAGACTATTTCTTTGCCTTCTTTGATTAAGAATGGTGGTGAAAAAAAGTTCTTATTTTTGATATTTTAACTTCTGGTCCTGACAATCTTGTTAATATTGGTGATCCTTCTTTTAAAAAATAAGATTTAGATACCTGTGACAATTCTCTCATTGTTAATAGTTCTATTTCAATTCAAAATGATGGTTTTTCTATGGCTGGTAATTCTATTCATAATTTTGGTGCTATGTGTTTCTAAGTGATTTGAATCTTATTTTAATCTCTTACATGAAGATTATATTGAAAATCTGGATTATGCTCTCTTGCTTCTTTTGTGAATGAAGATAGGGAGGATACTCTTTAGATTTGTTGGAAGGTGAAAATATTGATAATTGTCTTCTTAATAAAGCTATTTTTGCTCCTTCTTTAACTTCTAATTCAAATGCATACTATTTTTGATTTTCATCTAATGCTATGATTGCTCTTATTTGAAATTTATAGCTTCTGTTGATCCCCATGCCTTTTATAACAATACTGATTCATTTTTGGATGGATATTTTTTGCCCCTCCTCACTTGCCAAGGGTTTCTTATTTTAAAGCTTCTTAGAAATAATCTCTCTTCTTTGGGAGGTTTTCTTTTGGCTTATTTTTCTCTTTGTTGGCTTTTGTTGTGTGTCTTTTTGCTAGAGTATTGGCTTCTTAGCTAATTTTCCTCCTTTTTGCTTGGATTTTCTGGCTTCATATGTGTTTGGTTTTTTTTTTGTTGCCCTAGTTGGTTTGTCTTTGGTGGCTTTGTTCCTATTGGCTTTGCATTTCTTTGGTTGGTGCTTTTGCTTTCTTTGTTGTTGTAGGTTGGGCTTTTGTCCTTAATGGTTTGTCCATTGGTTGGTTGTTTCTCTAGCTATTTATTTTAGCTATTGCTAGCCTTCTTCTTCTTTTTTGTTGGCTGGTTTGGTTCACTTGCTCTTTCCTGGGCCATTTTTTTGGGTGCTCTATTGTGTAGCCGCTCTATTGGTTGTTTCCTTTCCTTTGGTTGGTGCCTTGGTTGCTTTGGATTGGTCTTGTTGTGGGCTCTATTTGCTTGGTGCTTTTGTGGCATTGGATTGGTGTTGTTGTGGGATCTGTTGGATTCATCTTTGAGGGCTCTTTTTTTTGGGCTATGAGCTTCTTTTCTCCCTCTTTTTTAAGAGGTGTTCATATTTGGTTTTCTTGGGATTGCCTTATGTTAATTTTATTTGTTGGTCTCCTCTCTCTTTTTGTTTCCTTAGCTTCACTTTTTGTTTGGCTGGGTGGCTATTATGATAGGTTTGTATTTTTCTTTGGCTAGGATGGCTATGATGATATGATGGATTTTTCCTTGATATTTTTGTGGCTGGTGACTCTACCTATTTGTAAACCTTATTTGAATGTGGATACACTTAGGATTTGATGCCCCTCATTATTATGACTATCTTCTTTTCTCATATGAGCTTGAGTTTTTTCTCTTTTGTATTTTTGATCTCCTCTGAGATTTCTTGGGTTGTAGGTTCTTTTTTCGTTGGTCTTTTCTTCTTCTTGGAGGGAGCTATAGAGTCTTACTAATGGTCTCTTTTTTTCTTAGATAGAGTTGTCTTAGTTATAGGTTGCGTTTCCATTTCTTATGGATCTTCATCTCTTTCGAGGTTCTTTTGGAGCTCCATGGATTCTTCCCCCTTACCTTTTGCTAGCTTTAGTTTTGTTTTTATTTTTCTTTTTTCTTTATTTCTCTTTGATGTATTAGTTTAGGACTTCCTCATGAGCGTAGTTTCTTTCTTCTTGAGTTTAGTCTCTAATATGGTCTTCTTGTACCTATTTTTCTGAGCAATAAATTCCTTTCTAGTTAAAAAAACCCTAAACCCTAAATCCTAAACCTTAAACTCTTAACCCTAAAGCCTAAACACTAAACCAAACCCTAAAAAACCATAAAACTAAACCACTAAACCCTAAACCCTAAAAAAACCTAAACCTAAACTAAATAAAACCTAAAATAAAATAAAATAAAATAAACTAAATTTAAATAATAAAATAAT
Source organism: Cymbidium sinense (assembly GCA_021442155.1). Taxonomy (NCBI): domain Eukaryota; kingdom Viridiplantae; phylum Streptophyta; class Magnoliopsida; order Asparagales; family Orchidaceae; genus Cymbidium; species Cymbidium sinense. The sequence continues at coordinate 20,833 of JAKCPB010000790.1, read as the reverse complement.
AATAAATAAAACCTAAGATAAATCCTAACCTAAACCTAAAATAAATAAAATAAAATAAATAAAATAAAATAAAATATGAACCAAAACTAAATTAAAAAATAAAATAAACCTAAAAAAAATAAAATAAAACTAAATGTAAAATAAAATAAAATAAAATAAAATAAAATAAAATAAACCTAAAATAAATCTAAAAATAAATAATAAATAAAACCTAAACAAACTAAAAAAAACTAAAAAAATAAAAAAATAAACAAAATAAAATAAACTAAACTTAACTTAAATAAAGTAAACTAAAATAAATAAAAAATCTAAACCTAAAATAAAATACCAAAACCTAAAAAACCTAAACTAAAATAAAATAGATAAACCTAAAATAAACCTAAACTTAAACTAAAATAAAATCTAATAAACCTAAAATAAAAAACCTAAACTAAAAAAAAAATAAAAAATAAAAACCTAAACATAAACATAAAAATAAAACCTAAACCTAAAAATAAAATAAAAAAATAAACTCAAATAAGTAAACTAAACCTAAAAAAATAAATAAAACCTAAACTAAAATAAAGATTTAAAATAAATAAACTAAAATAAATAAAATAAAATAAACATAAATTGAAATAAAAATAAAATAAATAAAATAATAAATAAACTAAATAAACTAAACCTGGTTTTAATTTTTTTAAAAAAAAAAACAAACCTAAATCTAAACCACTACTAAACTAAATAAAACTAAAACCCCAAAAACCTCACTACTAAACTAAACCAAACCACACCTAAAAAACCCACAACTAAACCTACTCTAAACCTAAACCCTAAACCTAAACCCTAAACCCAAACCTAACTAACCTAAACCCATTAAAAACAAGGTTATGCTTTTTGAAAGGTTGTGAAATACAAAGTTGGTGCTCCACGGTTGGTCTTATTGTGTTGTGGTTCCTCCAAGCAACACCTGCGGATCCTTCATGACTTCTTTCTTAGGTTCTCAACATCTAACCAGATCGATGGGTATTGTTGAATTTATCACCCGGTTAAGGTAATTAAAAAAGGTGATAAGGTGGGATCCTTAGACACTCCTCTACATTCTCTTAGGCAGGCCTCACCAGGATCTGATGAGAAGTTTTTTAGGCTTTTTGATGATCACTCTCTCCTCTTGCCCACCCTTGTTGCGGCCCCACATGTTCATCAATGCTTACAAGAATGTCCTGCCATCACGATTGCCACGATTACATACACATGAGCCAAGAAGGTTAAGGAGTATTTGAAAGATCCTAGTAAATTTGTTGTGGTTTGTTAATGCTTACGGTACTCACTCTGCTACTACTCCATTTGTAGTGGGAGAGAAGGAAGGAGCTTCTTGAGGAATCGATGATGATATGGGATTGACTTGTTCGACTAAGATTTGTTGGCCTTCAAATAAAATTTTATTGTCTCTGGGAGTTAAATTATTTTGTGAAATACTATTTTTGTGAATTTTTGAATTGCATTTTATTTTATCTTATTTTATTAGTTGTTAGAGGATAATGTCTTGTTTGATTTGGTAATTTCTTGTTTGTTATGAAATCATTTGATTTAAAAAAACCCTAAACCCTAAACCCCAAACCCCAAAGCCTAAACCTAAACCTAAAGTAATTAAATAAATTTAAAAATAAACCTAAACCCTAAAACTTAATAAACCTAAACCAAAATCCTAAGAAAGGGAAGAACATTGGAGAACATCACCATCAACTAGGTTCAGTTAGATCTGGTGGAGGTGAAGGCAGGGCGATTATTGGTGTGGTGGGGAGGGGATCTGATGTCTTTGGTGGATATTGAGGTGGTGGTTGAGCGGTGGTTATGGAGGAGGGCAGCGAAGAGGTTACGTCATGGTGTGGAGGGAGATCGAGGATATGATGGTGGATCCATTCGAGAGGTTGGTTCGATGGGAAGCTGGAGAAATTGAAGAACGACCGATCTCAGCTGCTGCTTTTGGAACTGTGTTCTACAGTAGAGATAGTTCTAGTTATCTAGGGTTTTTCATTTGCTTTATGTGTGCTCATTTTTTATCTATGTCGTCACTTGTGCCTTAGAGAACTTGGTGTGTTACTTGGTTGATGAAATTGAAAAGAAGAAATGTTGAATCTGAACTTGTTCTTTGTAAAAAAAAACCAAAAACCCTAAACCCTAAACTAAAGCATGAACCCTAAACCTAAAACCTAAACCATAAACCCTAAATGTTAACAAACCCAAAATATAAAATAAAAAAATAAAAAACCCTAACTAAACCACTAAACCCAAAACTAACCACCCTAAACACTGACCACACCCTAATCCCTAAACCAAACCTAAACCACCCTAAACCCTAAACTCTACAAAATAAACATTAAACCCTACTAAACCCTAAACCACAAATCTAAACCTAAATCTAAACTAAATAAACCTAAATTAAAAACCTAAAATAAAATAAGATAAAATAAAACTTAAAACTTAAACTAAATGTAAAATAAAATAAAAGAAAATAAAATAAATAAAACTAAACTAAATTAAAATAAATAAACCTAATAACCTAAATAAAATAAAACTAAACTAAAATAAAAATAAATAAAACCTAAAATAAAATAAATAAAGAAAACCTAAACTAAAATAAACCTAAAATAAAAATAAATAAAAAATAAACCTAAATAAACTAAAATAAAAAACAAAATAAATATAAAACTAAACTAAACTAATAAATAAATAAAATAAATAAAATAAACTAAAAAACCTAAAATAAACCTAAAATTAAAACCTAAACCTAAAAAAATAAAATAAAAAAACCTAAACCTAAAATAAATAAAATATAACTAAACATCAAAAATAAAATAAAAAAATAAAATAAACTAAAATAAAAATAAACTATAAAATATAAACTAAAATAAAAAACCTAAACTAAATAAAATAAAAAATAATAAACTAAAAATAAAATAAAAATAAACTTATAAATAAAAAAATAAACTAATAAATAAAATAAAATATACATAAAACTGCCACTTAGATTTTTTAAAAAAAAAAATAAATAAAATAAAACCCTAAAAGTGACCTAAACCAGATCTGCAATCCTAAACTTGACCTTAAACCCTAAAACCCTTAAATCCCTAGGCCCTAGCCTTAAGACACTAAGATCCTGAGCCACTGAGCCATAAACCACTGAGCCTGATGTAAACACCCACAGAGCCACTGGCCCAGGCAGCCAGAGCCTAGGCACATGACAGCCCCAGACCCCAACTGACCCCCCACCTACCCTAAACCTCCATAAACCCTAAAAACTAAAACCTAAAAAAAATAAACCAAAATAAAATAAAACCTAAACTAAATAAAGATATAAATAAATAAAAAAAACTTGAACTAAAACCTAAACTAAACTAAACTAAACTTAAAATGAATAAAATAAAGATAAAACTAAAATAAAATAAAATAATTAAAACCTAAACTAAACTAAAATAAATAAAACTTAAAAAAAAAAATGTAGATAAAATAAATAAATTAAAAATAAAAAACCTAAACCTAAAATAAACCTAAAATAAATAAATAATAAAACCTAAACTAAAAAAATACATAAACCTAAATAAACAAAATAAAATAAAATCTAAACTAAACTAAAATAAACTAAACTAAAATAAATAAAACCTAAACCTAAATAAAATAAACAAACCTAAATAAAATAAATAAAACTAAATAAAAAAAATAAAAACTAAAAAAATAAAACCTAAACAAAATAAAACATAAACCTAAAAAAAATAAAATAAAACCTAAACCTAAAAAATAAAAAAAATAAAACCTAAATAAAATAAGAATAAAACTAAACTAAAATAAACATAAACCTAAACCTAAAGCTAAAATAAACTAAAATAAAACATTTTTTATAATAAATAAAATGAAATAAATTAAACTAAAAAAACCTAAATAAAATATAAAATAAATAAATAAACTAAATAAACTATCAGTTTGCTTAATTTTTTAAAACTTAAACCCTAAATGCTGACTAAACTAAACTGACCCTATACAACTAAACCAAAACGACAGGCCTAGGCCACTGAGTCATATCATGACCCTGAGCCTAAACCACAGATCATGACAGCCACCCTAGGTTAAACCCCCACTCTGAGCCCTGACCCCAAAGTGACTCTGAGCCCTACCACAGGCCCTAAACCAAACCCTGAGCCCACAAACTAAATCCTACCCACTCTAAACCCAGAAAGGCCTGAGCCCTAAACCCAAAGATCTGACACAAAACACAAAAAATGTAAACTATAAAGACCTAAAATAAAATAAAATTAAAAATTAATAAAAATAAAATAAATAAACCAAAACTAAAAAAATAAAACTAGAATAAACAAATAAAACTAAACAAAAATATTAATAAAATAAAATAAAATAAAACTAAATAAAACCTAAAACTAAAAATAAACCTAAACTTAAAACCTAAAAATAAATAAAAATAAACAAACCTAAAAAAAAAATAAAAGTAAATAAATAAAATAAAATAAAATAAAATAAACCAAACATAAACTAAAATAAATAAAATAAAAAACCTAAAATAAAATAATCTAAATCCTAAACTAAATAAAATAAAATAAATTAAAGTAAACCTAAACCTAAACTAAAAAATAAACCTAAAATAAACTAAAATAAAAGTTAAAACTAAACCTAAAAATAAAAAACTAAACCTAAACTTAAAATAAAAAAAATAAAACCTCAACCTAAAAATAAAATAAAATAAAACTAAACTAAAGTAACATAAACCTAAACCTAAACTTAAAATTAAACTAATTTAAAAAAAAAACTAAACTTAAAATAAATCCTAAAATAAATAAATAAACTAAATATAAAATAAACTTAAACTAAAGGTTTGGTTAAATTTAAAGAAAAAAACCCTAAACCACAAACTACTAAACCCCAAATCCTTAACCCAAATCCTACAAATCCTAAACCTAAACAACCTAAATAAACCACAACCTAAATACACAAACCCCTACCTAAACCCTAAAACCTTACAAACCCCAAACTTAGCCAAACCCTAAATCCTAAACCCTAAACCTAAACTAAACCCAACTCCCAAACCTAAACCTCCCCAAACCTAAACCCTAAAACACAACCACTGACCCAAACCAGCCAAATCATAAACACTAAAACCCTAAACCCTAAACCACAACTTAAACCCTTAACACTAAGCAGCTAAACCCCAGCCAGACCTGGCTAAACTCTAAACCACAAACGCACTAAATCTAAAGTGACTAAATAAATTTAAAAATAAACCTAAACCTAAAACCTAACCTAAAAGCTTAAACCCACATGAATTGGCGGAACCTTGGAACATCTCACTGTCAGCAGGCTTAGTCTAAATCTAGAGCTGCTGGTGGATATGGAGGTGGTGGTTGGAGCAATGGTGGATATGGAGGTAAGAGGAGTGATGGAGGTTATAGCCATGGTGGTGGCAGAGGGGAAATCAGGGATACGAATATAGATCTTGCTGCTCGAGAGGCTGAGGTGGTTTTGATGGGAACTATAGAAATAGAAGAATGGCTGATCTCGCTTATGGAACTGTCTTACAAGAGACGACCTAGTTATCTAGAGTTTTTTATTTGAACTATGCGTGCTCATTTTTTTATCTATGTCGTCGCTTGTGTCTTAAATAAATTGGTGGGTTACTTGATTGATGAAATCAAAAGAAGAAAAATCAATTTCTTCTAAAAAAAATCAAAACCCTAAACCCTAACTTAAAACTTGAACCCTAAACCTAAAACATAAACCTATTCCTTAAACCCTAAGCCCTAAACCGTAAAAATAAAAAAAATAAAAAAAACCCTAACCCTAAACCCTAAATGCTAAACATAAGACTAAACCCTAAACCTACAACCCAAAACCCTGAACCCTAAACACTAAACCCTAAAACACTAAACCCCAAACCCTAAACCCTATACCCTAAACCATAAACCTAAGCTATAGAAACCCTAAACCCTAAAGCCTAAACACTAAACCCTAAATACTAAACCCTAAACCCTAACTGTAAACCCTAAAATAAAGAGCCCTAACCCTAAACCCAAACACTAAACTCTAAACCCTAAAAACCTAAAAACCAAAACCTAAACTAAATAAAAACCTAAAAATAAAATAAATAAAATGACTAAACCTAAATAAAATTAATAAAATAAAATAAAATAATAACTTAAACTAAAACTAAAATCTAAACCTAAGCATAAAACCTAAATTTAAACCAAAAAATTAAAAAAAAATAAAAAATTAGAATAAACCTGAAAATAAAAAAACTAAATAAAATAAATACTAACAAAAAATAAAAATAAAATAAACCTAAAAAAAAATAAAAACTAAATTAAAACCTAAACCTAAAAAATAAACCTAAACAAATATAAACTAAACTAAAATAACCTAAACCTAAACCTAAACCTAAAATAAACTAAACCTAAACCCTAAAGTAAATAAAATAAAATAAACTAAAAATAAACCTAAACCTAAACAAAAAAATAAAACCTAAAAATAAACCTAAAATAATAACCTAAAACTTAAACCTAAAAAAATAAAATATAAACCTAAACATAAACCTAAAATAAAAAATAAAACCTAAACCTAAAAAATAAAATAAAAATAAAACTAAATTAAAATATAAACATAAACCTAAACCTAAACCTAAAAATTAAACTAAAATAAATAAATAAAAAACCTAAAGAAAAATAAAAAATAAAATAAACTAAATAAATAAAAAATAAACTAAATAAACTAAAAATAACCTAAACCTACTAGCTTACTTAATTTTTAAAAAAAAACCCTATACCCTAGACCATAAATCCAAAACCCTAAACCCTATAACTAACCCTAAACCATGAACCCTAAAGCTACAACCCTAAACCTACAACTCTAAGCCCTAATCCATAGACCCTAAATCTTAAAAAACCATAAATCCTAAACCCTAAACCCTAAACCCTAAACTAACCCTTGAATCCTAAACCTAACCCTAAACCTAAAACCCTAAATCTTAAATTAACCCTAAATCCTAAACCCTAAAGCCTAAAACCTTAAACCCTAAACTAACCCTAAAACCCTAACTAAACCTAAACCCTAAAGCCAATCAAACCCTAAACCCTAAATCCTAACAAACTTTAACCCTAAATTTTAAACCCTAAAACCCTAAACCTAAACCCTAAACCCTAAACCTAAAACCCTAAACTGTAAAACCTAAAAACCTAAACTTGAAGTAAATTAACCTTAAAAAAATAAATAGAAAAATCAAACCTACATAGAATAGAAAATTTTAATTAAATTAGAACCTAAATTAAAAGCTAAACCTAGACCTAAAAGAAAAAACACTAAACTAAAATAAATAATATCCTAAACTAAACTAAAAAAAAATTAACCTAAGAATAAAAATAAAAATAAAATAAACCTAAAATAAAAATTAAATAAAAGCCTAAACCCAAAAAAAAGCTAAAAATAAATAAAAAAATAAAAACCAAACACTAAACTAAAAATAAAAACTAAACTTGGAATAAAAATAAATTAAAACTAAACCTAAACTAAAATAAATTAAACTAAAATAATTTAAACCTAAACTTAAACCTAAAATAAACTAAACCTAAATCCTAAAGCAAAATAAATAAATAAACATAAAGTAAACCTAAACCTAAACTAAAAAATAAAACCAAAAAATAAACCTAAAATAAAAACTAAGACCTAAACTCGAAACTCTAAAAAGTTGAAAACCTAAAGAGAAACTAAATAAAACCTAAAATTAAAATAATTAAAGATTCCTAAACCAAAATAAAATGAAAAAAAGTAAAATAAAATAAAAACATAAACTAAAACATAATCCTAAAAGTAAAAAAAAAACAACTAAACAGAAATAAAATAAATAAAAACTGAAACTAAACTAAAAAAAATAAAAAACCTAAATAAAGTAAAAATAAAACTTAAGATAAAAAAAACATACAATAAAAACCTAAACCTAAACCCTAAAGTAAAACAAAAATGTAAACCTAAAATAACAATAACATAAACCTAAACCTAAACTAAGATAAATTAAACTAAAATAAGTAAAACTATAATAAACTAAAAGTAAATCTAAACATGAAATAAACTAAACCTAAATCCTAAACTAAATAAAATAAAATAAACTAAAGGTAAACCTAAACCTAAATAAAAAAATTAACCCTAAAAATAAACCTAAATATAAACCTAAAACCTAAATCCTAAACCTTAAAAAAGAAAATAAAATAAAAAATAAAAACTAAACTAAAATAAAATAAATAAAAACCTAAACTAAACCAAAATAAAAAATAAAAATAAAACCTAAAATAAAAATAAAATAAACCTAAAATAAAATAAAATAAAAACCTATACCTAAAAAATAATCCCAAAATACAAAATAAAACTAAACCTAAACCCTAAACTAAAAAAAAAAAACTAAAACTAGATAACAATAATATAAACCTAAACCTAAACTAAGACAAACTAAGCTAAAATAAATAAAGCCTAAATCTAAACCTAAATTAAACAAAACCTAAACCTAAACCTAAACTATATAAAATAAAATAAACTAAAAATAAACCTAAACTTAAATTAAAAAAGTAATACCTGAAAATAAAATTAAAATAAAAACCTAAAACCAATCCTAAAAAATTATAATAAAAACCTAAATCTAATCATGAAAATTAAAAAATAAAACCTAAACCTAAAAAATAAAATAAAAATAAAATTGAACTAAAAAATAAACCTAAACCTAAAAAATAACTAAAATAAATAAACCTAAAATAAATAAACTAAACTAAATAAAAATATAAATAAACCTAAATTAAAAAAAATAAACTAAAATAAATAAAAAATAAACTAAATAAACTAAATAAACCTAAACCTATGAGTTTACTTTATTTAGAATAAATAAATAAATTTTAAAAATTAAAAATAAATTAAAAAAACTCTAAACCCTAAACCCTAAACCCTAAACCCTAAACACTAAACCCTAAACCCAAAACCCAAAACCCTAAAATCTATAACCCTAAACCCTAAAACCTAAACCCCAAACCAGTAAACCCTAAACCCTAAACCCTAAACCCTAAACATTAAACCCTAAAATCTACAACCCTAAACCTTAAAACCTAAATCCAAACCCTAAACCCTAAACCTTAAACCATAACCCTAAAAACCTAAAAGCCTATACCTAAACTAAATAAAACCTAAAAAAGAAAATAAATAAAAGAACGTAAACATAAGTAAAATAATAAAATAAAATAAAATAAAAATAAAACTATAAAATAAAAAACTAAACGTAAACCTAAACTTAAACTATAAAAATTAAACATAAATAAAAAACTAAATTAAACTATAAAATAAAAGAAAGCCAAAATAAAAAATCTAAACAAAATAAAAATAAATGTAAAATAAAAATAAAATATACCTAAAATAAAATAAAATAAAACCTAAATAAAAACCTAAACCTAAAAATTAATATAAAGTAAAACCCAAATCCTAAACTAAAAATAAAAACTAAACCTAAATTTAAAATAAAATAAACAAAATAAGATAAATGTAAACCTAAACAAAGATATATAAAACCTAAACCTAAACCTAAAATAAACTAAACCTAAACCCTAAAGTAAATAAAATAAAATAATCTAAAAATAAAACTAAACTTAAACTAAAAAATAAAACCTAAAAATAAACCTAAAATAATAACCTAAAACCTAAACCTAAAAAAATAAATAAAAACTTAATAATAAAAAAATAAAAAATAAAACCTAAACTTAAAAAATAAAATAAAAGGAAAATAAAACTAAAAAAATAAACATAAACTTAAACCTAAACCTAAACCTAAAACTATAATTAAAATAAAAACCTAAACTAAAATAAATAAAATAAAAAATAAACCTAAAGAAAAAAAAATTGAATAAACAAATTAAATAAAAAAACCTAAAAAAACCCTAAACCCTAACCCTAAATCCTAAACTCCTAAACCCAATCCTAAATTAAACCCTAAAAAATAAACCTAAACCTAAACCCTAAAACCCTAAACCTAAACCCTAAACTCCTAAACCCTAAACCCTTAAACCCTAAACCCTAACCCTAAACCCTAAAGCTTAAACACTAAACCCTAAACCCTAAACACTAAACCCTAACCCAAAACTCTAAACTCTAAAACCCTAAAACTTAAAACCCTAAATGCTAAACCCTAAACCCTAAACACTAAACCGTAAAAACCTAAAAATCTAAAGCTAAAGTAAATATAACCTAAAAGTAAAATAAAAAAAACCAAAATATAAATAAAATAAAATAATAAAATAAAATAAAACATAAACTAAACTAAAAAATAAATAAAATAAACTTAAAAATAAAAAAAATGAATAAAATAAAAACTAAACATAAAATTAAATTAAAATAAACCTAAATTAAAAAAAACTAAATAAAACCTTAAACCTAAAAAATAAACCTAAAAATTAAAACCTAGAAAAAAACTAAAATAAAACCCAAACCCCAAACAAAAAATATATACTAAACCTAAAATATAAATAAAATACACCAAATAAAATAATCCTAAACCTAAACTAAAATAAAATAAACTAAAATAATTAAAACCTAAACCTAAACCAAAAATAAACTAAACCTAAATCCTAAACTAAATAAAATAAAATAAACTAAGTAAACCTAAACCTAAACTAAGAAATAAAACTTAAAAATAAACCTAAATTAAAACCTAAACCTAAGCCCTAAACCACAAACCAAAAAAAAGCTAAAATCCTAAACCTAAACTCAATAAACCTAAAAAATAAAATAAATAAAAAAACCTAAACCAAAATAAAATGAAAAAAATAAAATAAAATAAAAATATAAACAGAAACCCAAACCTAAAAATATAATAAATTAAAAAATATAAACTAAACTAAAATAAAATAAATAAAAACCTAAAGTAAACTAAAAAATAAAAAACTTATATAAAATTAAAACTAAACATAAAATATAAAAATATCTAAAATAAAATAAAATAAAAACTAAATAAAAACATAAACCCACAAAATACACCTACAAATAAATAAAAAATAAAACCTTAATCCTAAAATAAAAAAAGCCTAAACCTAAAATAACAGTAATATAAACCTAATCCTAAATTAAGATGAACTAAACTAAAATAAATAAAACCTAAGCCTAAACCTAAAATAAATTAAACCTAAACCTAAACCTAAACCAAATAAAATAAAATGAACTATCAATAAAATTAAACCTAAACTAAAAAATAATACCTAAAATGAAACAAAAATAAAAACCTAAAACTTAAACCTTAAAAAATAAAATAAAACCTAAACCTAAACCTAAAATTAAAAAAAAACCTAAACCTAAAAAAAAAATAAAACAAAAATAAAAAGTAAACCTAAACCTAAAAAATAAACTAAAATAAATAAACCTAAAATAAATAAACTAAAATAAAAAAACTAAAATAAAGTAAAAATAAAACAAAATAAAAATAAAAATAAAATAAACTAAAATAAATAATATATAAACTAAATAATCATAAACCTATGAGTTTACTTAATTTAAAAAAATAAGATAATTAAAAAAAATAAAAACAAATAAATAAACCTTAAACCCTAAACCCTAAACGCTAAAATCTACAACCCTAAACCTTAAAACCTAAACCCCAAACCCTAAACCCTAAACCCTAAAATCTACAATACTAAACCCTAAAACCTAAATCCCAAACCCTAAACCCTAAACCCTAAAACCTAAACCCTAAACCCTAAAAACCTAAAAACCTAAACCTAAATAAAATAAAATAAATAAGAAAACATAAACTTAAATAAAATAAAATAATAAAATAAATTGAACGCTAAACTACAACCTTAACCTAAACATAAACCTAAACCTAAAAATAAAATAACACAGAAAAAAAATCTAAAATAAAATAAAATAAATAAAAACCTAAACTAAACTATAAAATAAAATAACCTAAAAATAAAAAACCTAAATAAAATAAAAATAAACGTAAAATAAAAATAAAATTAACCTAAAATAAAATAAAATAAAAGAAAATAAAACTTAAACCTAAAAATAAATAAAAAAAACCCAAAACCTATACTAAAAATAAACTAAACCAAAAAAAATAAACCTAAACTAAACTAAACTAAAACAAATAAAACCTAAACCTAAACCTAAAATAAACTAAACCTAAACCCTAAACTAAATAAACTCAAAATAAACCTAAACCTAAACTAAAATATAAAACCTAAAAATAAACATAAAATAAAAACCTAAAACCTAAAACAAAAAAAATAAAATAAAAACATAAAGCTAAACCTCAAAATAAAAAAAATAAAACAAAACATAAAAATAAACATAAACCTAAGTCTGAACCTAAAAAATAAATGAAAATAAAAAACTTAAACTAAAATAAAAAAACCTAAAATAAAAAAACCAAACTAATTAAAAATTAAAAATAAACCTAAATATAAATTAAATTAAATAAAAAGTAAAATAAATAATCCTAAACCTGCTGGTTTAGTTATTTTTTTTTTTTGAAAAAAAATCATAAACCCTAAACCCTTAACCCTAAAACTAACCCTAAACCCAAAATCCTAAACCTACGACCTTAAACCCTAAATCCTAAATCCTAACTACCTTAAACCCTAAACCATAAACCAAGAACCTATTCTAAACCCTAAAACCCTAAATAAAAGCCTAAACCCTAAACCCTAAAACCCTAAACCTTAAAGCCTAAACCCTAAGCTAACCCTAAACCATAAACCATAAACCCTAAAAACCATAAACCATAAAGCCTAAAAATTAAACCCTACACCCTAAACCTTAACCCTAAACCCTAAACCCTAAAAGCCTAAACCATAAAACCTAAATCCTAAAAAGCTAAAAACCTAAACCTAAAATAAATGAAACTTAAAAATAAAATAAAGAAAGAAACCTTAAACCTAAATAAAATTAAAAAATCAAATCAAATGAAAACCTAAACCTAAACTAAACTTAAAAATAAAATAAAATAAAATAAAAATAAACTAAGTTAAAATAAAGAAAACCCAAAACAAAACTAAAAAATAAAATAAACCTAAATATAAAAAACCTTTTAAAATAAAAACTAAACATAAAATAAAAATAAAATAAACCTAAAATAAAATATAGTAAAAACCTAAACCTAAAAAATAAACCTAAAAATAAAACCTACAAATAAATAAAAATAAATCTTAAACCCTAAACTGAAAGAAAAAATCTAAACATAAAATATAAAAAAAATTAAATAAACATAAACCTAAATTAAAATAAACTAAACTAAAATAAATAAAACCTAAACCTAAACCTAAAGTAAACTAAACCTAAACCTAAACCTAAACTAAATAAAATAAAATAAACTAAAAATAAACCTAAACCTAAACTAAAAAATAAAACCTAAAAATAAACCTAATAAAAACCTATAACCTAAATTTAAAAAAATATTATAAAAACATAAACCTAACCTAAAAATAAAAAATAAAGCCTAAACCTAAAAATAAAATAAAAATAAAACTCAACTAAAAAATAAACTTAAACTTAAACCTCAACCTAAAAAATAAACTAAAATAAAAGACCTAAACTAAATAAAAAATAAACCTAAGTAAAAAAATAAAATAAACTATAAAATGAAAAATAAACTAAATGAACTACTTACTTAATTTTAAAAAAAAAGCCCTAAACCCTAAATCGAAAACCCTAAACCATAAACCCAAAAACTAACCCTGAACCGTAAACCTACAACCCTAAACACTAAACCCTAAAAAACCTTAAATCCTAAACCCTAAACCCAAACCCTAAACTCTAGACCCTAAATCCTAGACCCTAAACCATAACACCCAAAACTCTAAACCCTAAACACTAAAACTTACAACCCTAAACCATAAATCCTAAACCCTAAACTAACCCTAAAGCCTAGTAATGAGCAAAACTTTGACTGGAGGAACATCACCATCAATAAGGCTCAATCTAGATCGTGATAGCCAAGCGAGGTGGTGGTTATCGCAGTGGTGGGGATCTTGAGGAGTGTGGATGGTGGTGGTGAGCGTGGTAGTTATGGAGGCGGAGGAGTGATGGAGGTTACAACCGGGTCAATGGATGGAGAAATGGCTGATCGCTACTTGACGTTGTGGTGGTTGGGGGGAACCGAGAAATTGAAGAATGATCTAATCTACGCTAGAACTATGTCTTTACAGAGGGCTCTACTTATCTAGGGTTTTGTGCTCTATGGGTACTCATTTTTATCTATGTCAGCTTCTATAGAAAACTTAGGTGCTACTTGGTTGATGAAATGTTGAAAATGTATTTCTTCTCTGTTTAAAAAAACCTTAAACCCTAAACCCTAAACTAAAACTTAAACCTAAACCTAAAACCTAAACCCTAAACCCTAAACCCTAAACCATAAACCCTAAACCCTAAACCCTAAACCCTAAACTAACCCTAAACCTTAAACCCCAAAAACTAAAAACTTAAAATCTAAAAAAAAAAAACTTAAAAATAAAATAAATAAATAAACCTAAACCAAAATAAAATAAAAAATAAAATAAAATAAAAACATAAACTAAAATCTAAACCTGAACCTAAACCTAAACCTAAAAAGAAAATAAAATAAAAACAAAAAACTAAAATAAAATAAAATAAAAAAAAATCTAAACTAAACTAAAAAATAAAAAACCTAAATAAAATAAAAACTAAACCTTAAATAAAAATAAAATAAACCTAGAATAAAATAAAATAAAAACTAAATAAAAACCTAAACATAAAAAATACACCTAAAAATAAAGCAAAAATAAAATCTAAACCCTAAACTAAAAAAAAACCCTAAACTTTAAACCCTAAACCCCAAACCCAAAACCCTAAACCCTAAACTAACCCTAAACCCTAAACCCCAAAAACTAAAAACCTAAACCTAAAAAAAATAAAACCAAAAAATAAAATAAATAAAAAAACCCAAACCAAAATAAAATAAAAAATAAAATAAAATAATAACATAAACTAAAATCAAAACCTAAACCTAAACCTAAACCTAAAAAGAAAATAAAATAAAAACTAAAAACTAAAATAAAATAAAATAAATAAAAACCTAAACTAAACTAAAAAATTAAAAAACCTAAATAAAATAAAAACTAAAACTTAAACAAAAATAAAATAAAATTAAAACTAAATAAAAACCTAAACCTAAAGATACACCTAAAAATAAAACCTAAAAATATATAAAAAATAAAATCTAAACCCTAAACTAAAAAAAACCTAAACTTAAAATAAAAATAAAATAAAGAAAATAAAATAAACCTTAACCTAAACCTAAACTAAAATAAACTAAAGTAAAATAAATAAAACCTATATCTAAACCTAAAATAAACTAAACCGAAACCTAAACGAAAACTAAACAAAATAAAATAAACTTTAAATAAACCCTAAAGAAAAATACCTAAAATAAATACATAAAACATAAACCTAAAAAATAAAATAAAAAACCTAAACTTAAACCTAAAAAAAATAAAACCTAAACCTAAAAAATAAAATAAAAATAAAACTCAACTAAAAACTAAACCCAAACCTAAAAAATAAACTAAAATAATAAATATAAACTAAAATAAATAAACCTAAAATAAATAAATTGAACTAAATATAAAAAACCTAAATTAAAAAACCCAAATAAATTAAAAATAAATTAAATAAACCTAAACCAACCGATTTACTCAATTTTTTTTAAAAAAACCTAAACTATAAATCCTAAACCCTAAACCCTAAACACTAAACCCCTAGACCCTAAACCCTAAAATCCTAAACCTTAAACCCTAAACTAATCCTAAACCCTAAACCCTAAAACCCTAAACCATAAATCCTAAACTTAACCAAAACACTAAAACCCTAAATAATAAACTCAAGTCTAAACCTAAACCAAACCTAAACCTAAAACCTAAATCCTAATCTAACCCTAAATCCTCTACTAACCCTAAACCCTAAACCCAAAAAATATGGAGAACCTTGATGGCAGGAACATCACTATCAACTAGGGTCAGTCTAAATCTAGCGGAGGAGGAGAAGGTAGAGGTGGCAGTTATCGTAGTGGTGGTGGGGGATCTAGTGGTACTACTCGATATGGAGGTGGTGGTTAGAGCAGTGGTGGTTATGGAGGCAGGAGGAGTGATGGAGGTTACAGTCATGGTGTTGGCAGAGGGAGAGATCAGGGATATGATGGTGGATCCCGCTACTTGAGAGGCTGGGGAGGTTCTGATGAGAACTAGAGAAATTAAAGATGGCCGATCCGATTTACTGCATATGGAACTGTGTCTTTACAACAGAGATGGATCTAGTTTTCTAGGGCTTTTGATTTTCTCTATGCATGCTCATTCTTTATCTAATTCATCACTTGTGTCTTAAAAAACTTTTTGTGTTTCTTGGTTGATGAAATCAAAAAGTAAAAATGTTGAACATGAATTTATTCTCTGTTAAAACTAAAACCTTAAACCCTAAACCCTAAATGATAACATAAACCCTAAACTTAAAACCTAAATTGTAAACCCTAAACCCTAAACATTAAAACTTTAAACATTAAACCCTAAACCCTAAACCTTAATTCCTAAAACACTAAACCATAAAGCCTAAACCCTAAAGCCAAAAACCATTAACCCTAAACCCTAAAACCTACAACCCCAAACCCTAAGTCCTAAACCTTAAACCCTAAATGAACCCTAAACCTGAAACCCTAAAATCTAAACTAACCCTATACCATAAACCATGAATAAAGATGTCATTAGGAGTAGAACTAAAAAATGACCTAATCTTAATATAGTTATGGTAGCTAAAGAAAATGTCTTCAAGAGACTTTCACTTGACTATTAGAGACTTAAATACCTTAAACCCTAACCCTAAACCATATTAAAATATCATATATTATAGGATAATGTAGCATCATATATTTGAGCATGTAGTGATGTGTTTTTGGATGTTATAAGAAGTTTTGAAATGTTTTAGTATATTATGGTATTGTGCCCTATAGTCTATACTAATATAAATCATAAAAATATTGATTTAATAAATTAGATGATGAAATTTATTAAATTTGAAGTGGGAATTAGGTTGTAGTACCAAAGTGCTACCACTTGTAGTAAAAAAGTAAGATTTTATGTTCAAAATAAATATTATATGTTGTAGCATAGTATATCATCATATATCATAATATATTGTTCTGGGCATTTTAAATTCTTTTAGTATTATACAATTTTACAGTCAAGCCTACACTAGAATTACTTATAAAAATTTTGATTTAGGCTTTAAAATGGTGGAATTTGGCCAAATTCATAATAGCTAGTGCATGGAATCATAATGTACTATTATAATTTAAAATATGTAAGTGATACGACTAAAATATATACTTTTTTTATTGTTTAGACTAAATTTATGATTTTTTATCTTAAGCAATCCCTTGTGATGTGATATGCAATATAATATAATATAATATGTTATAGTGTTTTATAATATTGGATGCCATAATGTAGTAGCATCATGCATTAAGCATAGTATTAAATGTAGTATTTGTTGTTAAAACATAATTTTATCTGATGTAGCGAGATGATGGATTTGGAAATTTGGTAAGCTTTAGGGAACATCATTATGGTGTGTCATTTAATCAAAAGAATGGAATTTTGCATCCAAAATAAATGTTCATTTTTTGCTTAAAGTGATCATTTTAAGGTGTAATGTAAGATAATATATAATATGAAAGTGTATTAAAATATAATCATATATATATATATATGAATGTGGTGGTGTGTTACTAAATGTTATTGTATATTTTAGTATGTTTTACATTTGTTATAATACATTAGGTCAAAACCACAAATTTGAAGGTTGTGATGGAAGAATTTTTCCAAATTCATGGCACACACCAAGAAGAAACACCAAAATTATGCTATTCGCACAATTTCTAATAGAAAAATAACAATTTTACATCCAAAATGAACATTATTCATATTTTGAGAAAATTTTGTTATTTTTTCCTTTGATGTGATTCTAATGAGGTGTAATGTTAAACAATATATTATATTATAGAAAATTATAATATAACATCATATATTATAATATAATATAGTGTGTTAATTCACACTAAATTATGTTTAGCATGATATTGTATATTTAGTTTGAGCTTGCACCATCATAAATCATAAAATGTTGATTATAATGTTAAGATGATGTAATTGGAAAGAATACCTTGTTAGCTTTTGGTTGAAGTATTAAAGGTGTGCATAAGAGAAGAAATAAGATTTGATGAGAATTTCATGTCAAGGACATGGAGGGAGATCCGCTAGGGGATCACACATGCATTGGAAATGACATGTAAAGGGTCTATGTTGAGGGCATAGAAGAAGAAAATTTGCTGGGGATAAGGTTTGAATTTAATTTGATTATATGATTTGTGGAAAGAAGATCCGCTAGGTATAAAAATTTATAATCCACCAAAGATTAAGATCAAATCAACTTAATTTATTTTTTGATTGATGATGAGGCATATCCGATAGAGATATAGCTCTAGCTGGGGGATCGTGTATATGAACCTTTCACTAGGGAAGCCTATCCATCCATGGGATTTGAGTTTGATTTCATAGATTTGTTTGGGGATGTATCCAATGGAATAAGAGTTTGGTTGGATTTTTTTGATTTAGACTATACCGGGGAGTTGGTTTAATTTGGCTCCATTAGTGAGGTTGGTTTTGAATTTGTTTGCTTGACTTTTTTTATATATGATTTGGGGTGCCATTGGGAGAAGGGTGTGATTTAACTCCACTAGAAAAATCATATTGGGTTTAATTTAACTGAAGTTAATTAATGGACCTTTGTGCAATGAAAGAGACTATATTAGCCTTAACCTACCTAAGGTTTACAAATCCAAAGGGATAGTCTACCAGCTATGGGATAAAGCTAGCCAACCTAAGGGGTATCATTTCGGTGTACAATGGTTGTGCTAAAAAAAGGCATAGTAGACTTAAATCTTCTAAAGCCAGGAACAACTGCTAGGGTGACCTGTTGGATGAACAACAAATCAAACTTGACCTAGGGTGACTCAAGTGAATGCCTGGGACTTATGTCATCTCAAAAGTAGTTAGGGTTAATTTTATTTTAGTTTCATGTGATTTGATATGGTTTGTTTGGTTTAGTTTTCTTTTGAATTGAGGGCATGCCCGCTGAGGATGTGAGAGATCAAATTTTATAGATTTAATTTATGGACCATGTAAGTGGCGACCCAATCGAGAAGGGGATATATCGAACTGCCTATCTATCTCGCATTTATAAATCCAAATGGATGGCACATTAGCAAATTAAGGGGCGTGACCAAGCTAGAAACAGTCACCCAGGACTATATCAACTCAAGAGTAGTCACACAATTCATATAGGGAGTTTTGCTGACATTGCCCTAAAGATAGGATGTCTACTTGGGAAAAGGTACTGCTAGGGGTGTCCTTCTAATCCACAAGTGAATATATATTTTCTATATATATTTTCTTGGACCCTGTTAGTGTGTGAGGGACCACACTAAGAAGGGGCTATATCGGCCTTGACCTATCTCAGATTTACTAGATCAAAGAAGAATCTGCACATCCATAGGATGGATTCTCTAATCACAGGGGTGGTTACTAGAAAATTGGAACTGTTGAATCTGATAGTAACATGGGTAGTGTCTAAATGGTGTCACAAAGGACATGATCCAAATATAATTCCCATAGGAGAGGTACTAGCTTAAGCCCCGGAAAAGAAAACTTATATAGTGTATGGTGGCCAACCTCAAGGAAAGTGTAGCAAACTTACACTCCATGAGTGGTGTATCCTAAGTCGAGAAGCAACCAACCTAAGGTGTATCTATCAGCATGAGTGATGTATCCATGAGCATAGTGAGAACCAACCAACCTAAGGTGCCTGTTGGTGTCTAATGATCAATCTGGAAAGAAAGCATGTAGCCTTACAACTGATCTATAGAGACTACTAAGTAGAGAGGCTCGAGGAAAGACTGGACTTTTTCTTGAAGCAATCAGGAGGGAAGGAGCCACTGGGGGACATATCCTAAACCTCAAATATACTCGACCCAGTCAATGCATGAAGGTTAATACAAGAAGAAAGCATAGCAGACTCACATCCTCTTAAACGAAGCCAACATGAGGTAGCTTACCGGCTATGCATTAAGGCCTATCAGACTAACAAAGTGCTCGTCAGTGTGCAGTGGCAATGTAAGGAAGGAAAGCTTAGCAGACTTTCATCCTCGAAGGTAAGAAAACCATTGGGGGACACACTAGCAAGGTAGCATGTTAGCTAGACCTAGAGCAGCTATTGAGTGAGTGTCATTGGGCATGTTATCTTAACTCAGAGTAGCCCGAGATAAAAGATATGTGTTTGTTTTATATGTTTATGTGGTTGGTGAGGTTGTGCCTGATGAAGGATAGATGTCGCTTCTGTTCCTTACATCTACCCTAAACACATCATGGCGCATTCCCAAACAAGAATACTTTCAACATGGAAGATATTGAATTCAAAATGGAATTTTTGTTGATAATAATTATTTTCAAACAAGATTTTATAATATTTCTTTAAGTAGAGCCTATTGATTGGAAGCATTGGGAATTCTCACTTATAATTAACTGAATAATCCTCCCAAGAGGCCTCTCTATGACAAAAGGGCCTTCCCAAGAGGGTTTAAACTTGCCTCCCATCTTACAAAGGGCAATCAGCCTCCCTCGTAACTAAAATAAGCCTCCCACCCGAAAAGCTCTAGATGATGCAACTTATTGTGAGTTTGAATTATTTTAGCTTTGTACAACTTAAGATTTTG